>CANTUT010000104.1:777500-868849 GCA_947687605.1 Reutealis trisperma | reverse complement strand
TATAATGCTAAAATCTTTGATTCTCCTTATATATTCTTGAAAAATCAGCTTCTTTCCTTGTCTTCTTCACTCTCGGAACTAAATAACTTCTATAAATACTCCAAAAAGTTAGATTTCAACACTTTTTGCTTCTTCTTTCTTTTTGGATGAATTTTCCTTCTTCTTTTTTTTATTTTTTTGCTTTTTTTTTTTAAATTCTAATTTTCTTTACTCTTCTTCTTCTTCTTCTTCTTTTTAAATTCAATTGCAGTAAGTAATTTTAAGGACAAATACTAAAGATTAACAAGATAAATTAAAGATCAAGTACAAAAATCCAAATCGAATTAAAGTTGACAATTTAGGAGCTGATTCCTTCCTTCTTAACTTCTTGAATTTGAATGATTGCAATAGGTATGACCTTCCAACACTTGATTTTTGATGAAACACAAAGAATAGAAATGGAAAAAAAAATAATACGAAAAGGTAGGAAACAAAGAGAAAAACTAAAGAAGATGATAACAAGACACTAATAAAGGTAGACGATTTTAGGATTTTTTTTTTTGAATTTTTGACCTGAAACAATAGCAACAAAATTAACAAAGTGAAACAAAGGAATTTAATGAAAAGGAAAATAGACAGAAAAAAAAAGAAACGAAAAAATGGAAAATACAAATGAAACAGAAAGATATAACTTGATTTAGAGCCTAACCTCTGATACCAAACTGATACGAACCCCAAGTATATTAAACTTGAGACCCAATATCTTTACGCTTGGAAGCAACTCCTTGGAAAGCTAAATCAAATTTTCCCCAAGTCCGTGACCCAATTCCAACCCGTGATAGAGCACCTTGGAATACGATCACCTTTGGATGATGATCTCCGCAACACAATACCAACTTGTGAAAGAGAACCTTGGAATAAATACGCACAAAGTAATTAGCTTTGATTGTATGAACTTGATTCAAGCAAGAATAAAAAACAAGAGATAACGCTCTTAAGAAAAACTAATTTTTTTTTTATTTATAAAAATCTAACTCCATTTTATATGAATGGTTGAGTTTATATAGAGGCTCAACCCTAAATGGGAATAAAACATAGACTAATGAATCTTTCCTAAACAAGAATTAAAATTTTCTAGTTAGAAATTGATTCCTAAACAACTAATAATTATAGGTTCAACCCTAAATTGGAATAAAACATAGACTAAGGAATCTTTCTTAAATAAGAATTAAAGTTTGCTAGTTAGAAATTGATTCTTAGACAACTAATAAATATAAGTTCATCCTAAATTGGAATAAAACATAGACTAGGGAATCTTCCTAAATAAGGATTAAAGTTTCCTAGTTAGAAATTGATTGCTAAACAAGAAATAAATCTGAACTCGTTTTGGGCTTTATACCTAACATAAATAGGTCCAAAACTCACTAATTACATAAGCACACTTAATTTATTTGAACTTGGGCTTATATCACATTGATAGGGCCCAAAAACATCAAAAACAAACTAAAGGCCTGGGTACATGCCCATGTTTTGGCCTTCATCCACTTGAATCATTGTCACCAAACTTTGATTTAAGTTATGAATCCCCAATTTGATGAATGATTCATTCTTGCATTCTTGAATTGTGGCAAGATCATTCCACAAGCCTTGAATCATCCCATTTAGTGTTTCCTTGAATTTCTTCATTCTTGCTCTTGTAATGGGACCATTGGGAAGTTGAATGGATCCTTGCCTTTTGTATGCTTTGTTGTCTGCGTCATTCCCTCCCTTGTCAAGATGATTTGTCCATGAATCTCCAACACCTACATCAAAAGGAGAAAGATCACTAACATTAAAGGTAGCACTTACATTATACTCACCAGGTAGGTCTAGCTTGTATGCATTGTCATTGATCTTCTCAACTAATTGAAAAGGTCCATCTCCCCTTGGATGAAGCTTTGTCTTCCTTTGAGTTGGAAATCTTTCTTTTCTCATATGCACCCAAACCCAATCACCTGGTTCGAATACAACATGCCTTCTTCCCTTATTCACTTGGCTTGCTATTTGTTGATTTTTCTTCTCAATATTCTTGCTCACCTCCTCATGTAGTTTTTTCACCAAATCTGCCTTTCTCTTCCCATCCAAACTACTCCTTTCATTTCAAGGCAAAGGCATTAAATCCAAAGGCATTAGAGGATTAAAACCATAAACAATTTCAAAAGGTGAGAAACCAGTAGTAGAATGCACTATTATAAGCAAACTCAACGAATGGAATGCATTCTTCCCAATTCTTTAAGTTCTTTTGTTATTAATTGCACGACAATCAACACACATACGCCAAGAACCATCTTTCTTAGGTACTAGCAAAACAGGCACAGCACATGGACTCATACTTTCTCTAACATGTCCTTTAGCTAACAACTCCATAACTTGCCTTTGAAGCTCCTTTGTTTCCTCGGGGTTACTTCTATAGGCTAGTCTATTTGGAATTGATGCACTAGGAATAAAATCGATTTGATGCTCAATACCCCTAATGGGTGGCAATCCATTGGGTATCTCTTCAGGAAAGACATCCTCAAATTCTTGTAAAAGAGAAACAAAAACACTAGGCAAAGAAACATTAAGGTCATTAGTGTTAAAATAAAGCTCCTTGTACAAGAGTACAAGTATACTTTTCTTTGAAAACCAAGCTTCCCTAACATCACTTCCCTTTGCATAAAAGTTCACATGTTTCTTTTTACTTTCAACAAATTTCTTTCCCTCATTTTTCTCACTTGAGCTCACTTTCTCTCGTTTTGAATTCTTTTTAGCTCATTCTTATAGATTTCTCTAGGTGAAAGTGGTGCAAGAGTTATCTTTCTTCCATCTTTCTCAAAAGTGTAGTGATTGGTGTAGCCATTATGCATCACCCTTCTATCAAATTGCCAAGGGCGTCCTAACAATAGATGACCTGCAAATAGGCACAACATCAAATAAAATCTCATCATTATACCTGCCTATCTTGAAAGCTACTAGAACTTGCCTTGTTACCTTAATTTCCCCATAATCATTAAGCCATTTTAGTTTATAACGGTGAGGATGCTTAGTAGTAGGTAACCCTAGTTTCTCAACTAAAGTGGTGCTTGCTACATTGGTTACACTACCCCCATCTATAATTACATCACAAACTCTATCTTTTACAAGACATCTAGTTTGAAACAGATTTTCCCTTTGTTGCACATTATCGTCATGTTGGATTTGCATGTTCAACGATCTCCTTGTGACAAGAGACCTCCCACATTTAGCTAGTTCTGGTTGGTTGTCGTCCTCTTTGTCACTTGCATCTTTAAGAGGTGGTATTCTTTCTTCTTCAACTTCTTCTTCACTAGCCGAATAGTACACCCCATCAAGCATGATCATTATTCTTTTATTTGGACAATTCTTCTTGTAGTGACCTACACCTTGACATTTAAAGTATATATTATTTCCAGAACTAGAAGGTGTAGCTTTACCTTTGTCCTTACTTGGGATGGGTGTCTTTGGAGCTTCCTTGGAATCGGCTCTAGGCTTGGATGAAAAAGCCTTGCCATCTTTTCTCCAATTTGATTTGAATGTTGCATTGTAAGAGGTAGATAGCCGATTGGTACTCATCTTCTTCAACTGCTTCTCAACCTTCAAGGCAAGATGAAGCAAATCTTCAAGCTCCATATATGGTTGCAGCTCAACCACATTTGCAATCTCCTTATTCAACCCATTGAGGAACCTTGCCATTGTAGCCTCATTATGTTCTTCCACATTTGCTAGAATCATGGCTTCCTCCATCTTTTTATAGTATTCCTCAACATTTTTGGAACCTTGAGATAGGTTTGAAGATGATTGTATAGCTCCTTATAGTAGTGGCTTGGTACAAATCTCCTTCTCATGATTGCCTTTAAGTCCCTCCATTCTTCTATAGGTCTTTCTTTATTTCTTCTCCTCTTTTGCTTAGTATCATCCCACTAAATAATGGCATATCCATTAAATACAGCCACAGTAAGCTTCAACTTCTTGGATTCGGTGTAGTTATGATAATCAAACACCAACTCAATCTTCTTTTCCTAATCCAAGTATGCTTCGGGATCTATTCTTCCATAGAATGTTGGAATTTTCAGTTTTATTCCACCATTGCTATTATCTTGTCCAGCTGTTGGCCTTACTTCTTCTTCCTCCTCATTATCACCAAGGGACTCGATTTCATCCTCATCTTCATTCCAAACTCTTCTTTGGATTCGCCTAGCTTGCCTAGGAGCATTGGGTGGCTGTCCCCTTGTAACTGAAACTTCTAATCTTTCGATCCTTTCATTGCTTCTTCGCTCCATTTGATCCAATCTATCATTTGTCCTTCTCTCCATAGCTTGGAGTAAGTCATGCAAGGCTTGGAATTTATCTAGTTCCCCATTTGGATTCCCTTGGGTTCCACTCATCTTGAAGCTGCAAAACAAAGTTAGTAAAGTAGAGAATAGTTTGCTCACTTCACTCACTCACGTGTTTCACTCAAGTAGTTTTGACACTCAAGTTCACTCGTGTTTAGTTTACACGCAATCAATGGCTTTTCTCTAGATATGCTCACACTTAGCCTTTTTCCACTCAATCTCTTGCTAAGATTAGTTTGCAAAAATCAAATTAATACGATTTTTACTAAATTACAATGTAAATAAAATCCAAAGTTTAAAGACTCAATGAAACAAGAACTAGAAATCCTAATAGAACTAGGAAAACAATATAGGAATCCTGATGGGATTAGGAAACCTAATGAGACATGAATAAAGATTGAAAATAATTAAATATGAAAAGAAAAATCAAAACAAATAAGGAAATAAGAAATCAGAATAAAAATAGGATTAAAAAAGTCAAACCAAAATTTGGAAAGGAGTAGGAAAACAATCTTAGCTTATTTTGGAAGGATGCTTAGACTTTAGTCAAACTCCTTGTATAATGCTAAAATCTTTGATTCTCCTTATATATTCTTGAAAAATCAGCTTCTTTCCTTGTCTTCTTCACTCTCGGAACTAAATAACTTCTATAAATACTCCAAAAAGTTAGATTTCAACACTTTTTGCTTCTTCTTTCTTTTTGGATGAATTTTCCTTCTTCTTTTTTTTATTTTTTTGCTTTTTTTTTTTAAATTCTAATTTTCTTTACTCTTCTTCTTCTTCTTCTTCTTTTTAAATTCAATTGCAGTAAGTAATTTTAAGGACAAATACTAAAGATTAACAAGATAAATTAAAGATCAAGTACAAAAATCCAAATCGAATTAAAGTTGACAATTTAGGAGCTGATTCCTTCCTTCTTAACTTCTTGAATTTGAATGATTGCAATAGGTATGACCTTCCAACACTTGATTTTTGATGAAACACAAAGAATAGAAATGGAAAAAAAATAATACGAAAAGGTAGGAAACAAAGAGAAAAACTAAAGAAGATGATAACAAGACACTAATAAAGGTAGACGATTTTAGGATTTTTTTTTTTGAATTTTTGACCTGAAACAATAGCAAACAAAATTAACAAAGTGAAACAAAGGAATTTAATGAAAAGGAAAATAGACAGAAAAAAAAAGAAACGAAAAAATGGAAAATACAAATGAAACAGAAAGATATAACTTGATTTAGAGCCTAACCTCTGATACCAAACTGATACGAACCCCAAGTATATTAAACTTGAGACCCAATATCTTTACGCTTGGAAGCAACTCCTTGGAAAGCTAAATCAAATTTTCCCCAAGTCCGTGACCCAATTCCAACCCGTGATAGAGCACCTTGGAATACGATCACCTTTGGATGATGATCTCCGCAACACAATACCAACTTGTGAAAGAGAACCTTGGAATAAATACGCACAAAGTAATTAGCTTTGATTGTATGAACTTGATTCAAGCAAGAATAAAAAACAAGAGATAACGCTCTTAAGAAAAACTAATTTTTTTTTTATTTATAAAAATCTAACTCCATTTTATATGAATGGTTGAGTTTATATAGAGGCTCAACCCTAAATGGGAATAAAACATAGACTAATGAATCTTTCCTAAACAAGAATTAAAATTTTCTAGTTAGAAATTGATTCCTAAACAACTAATAATTATAGGTTCAACCCTAAATTGGAATAAAACATAGACTAAGGAATCTTTCTTAAATAAGAATTAAAGTTTGCTAGTTAGAAATTGATTCTTAGACAACTAATAAATATAAGTTCATCCTAAATTGGAATAAAACATAGACTAGGGAATCTTCCTAAATAAGGATTAAAGTTTCCTAGTTAGAAATTGATTGCTAAACAAGAAATAAATCTGAACTCGTTTTGGGCTTTATACCTAACATAAATAGGTCCAAAACTCACTAATTACATAAGCACACTTAATTTATTTGAACTTGGGCTTATATCACATTGATAGGGCCCAAAAACATCAAAAACAAACTAAAGGCCTGGGTACATGCCCATGTTTTGGCCTTCATCCACTTGAATCATTGTCACCAAACTTTGATTTAAGTTATGAATCCCCAATTTGATGAATGATTCATTCTTGCATTCTTGAATTGTGGCAAGATCATTCCACAAGCCTTGAATCATCCCATTTAGTGTTTCCTTGAATTTCTTCATTCTTGCTCTTGTAATGGGACCATTGGGAAGTTGAATTGGATCCTTGCCTTTTGTATGCTTTGTTGTCTGCGTCATTCCCTCCCTTGTCAAGATGATTTGTCCATGAATCTCCAACACCTACATCAAAAGGAGAAAGATCACTAACATTAAAGGTAGCACTTACATTATACTCACCAGGTAGGTCTAGCTTGTATGCATTGTCATTGATCTTCTCAACTAATTGAAAAGGTCCATCTCCCCTTGGATGAAGCTTTGTCTTCCTTTGAGTTGGAAATCTTTCTTTTCTCATATGCACCCAAACCCAATCACCTGGTTCGAATACAACATGCCTTCTTCCCTTATTCACTTGGCTTGCTATTTGTTGATTTTTCTTCTCAATATTCTTGCTCACCTCCTCATGTAGTTTTTTCACCAAATCTGCCTTTCTCTTCCCATCCAAACTACTCCTTTCATTTCAAGGCAAAGGCATTAAATCCAAAGGCATTAGAGGATTAAAACCATAAACAATTTCAAAAGGTGAGAAACCAGTAGTAGAATGCACTATTATAAGCAAACTCAACGAATGGAATGCATTCTTCCCAATTCTTTAAGTTCTTTTGTTATTAATTGCACGACAATCAACACACATACGCCAAGAACCATCTTTCTTAGGTACTAGCAAAACAGGCACAGCACATGGACTCATACTTTCTCTAACATGTCCTTTAGCTAACAACTCCATAACTTGCCTTTGAAGCTCCTTTGTTTCCTCGGGGTTACTTCTATAGGCTAGTCTATTTGGAATTGATGCACTAGGAATAAAATCGATTTGATGCTCAATACCCCTAATGGGTGGCAATCCATTGGGTATCTCTTCAGGAAAGACATCCTCAAATTCTTGTAAAAGAGAAACAAAAACACTAGGCAAAGAAACATTAAGGTCATTAGTGTTAAAATAAAGCTCCTTGTACAAGAGTACAAGTATACTTTTCTTTGAAAACCAAGCTTCCCTAACATCACTTCCCTTTGCATAAAAGTTCACATGTTTCTTTTTACTTTCAACAAATTTCTTTTCCCTCATTTTTCTCACTTGAGCTCACTTTCTCTCGTTTTGAATTCTTTTTAGCTCATTCTTATAGATTTCTCTAGGTGAAAGTGGTGCAAGAGTTATCTTTCTTCCATCTTTCTCAAAAGTGTAGTGATTGGTGTAGCCATTATGCATCACCCTTCTATCAAATTGCCAAGGGCGTCCTAACAATAGATGACCTGCAAATAGGCACAACATCAAATAAAATCTCATCATTATACCTGCCTATCTTGAAAGCTACTAGAACTTGCCTTGTTACCTTAATTTCCCCATAATCATTAAGCCATTTTAGTTTATAACGGTGAGGATGCTTAGTAGTAGGTAACCCTAGTTTCTCAACTAAAGTGGTGCTTGCTACATTGGTTACACTACCCCCATCTATAATTACATCACAAACTCTATCTTTTACAAGACATCTAGTTTGAAACAGATTTTCCCTTTGTTGCACATTATCATCATGTTGGATTTGCATGTTCAACGATCTCCTTGTGACAAGAGACCTCCCACATTTAGCTAGTTCTGGTTGGTTGTCGTCCTCTTTGTCACTTGCATCTTTAAGAGGTGGTATTCTTTCTTCTTCAACTTCTTCTTCACTAGCCGAATAGTACACCCCATCAAGCATGATCATTATTCTTTTATTTGGACAATTCTTCTTGTAGTGACCTACACCTTGACATTTAAAGTATATATTATTTCCAGAACTAGAAGGTGTAGCTTTACCTTTGTCCTTACTTGGGATGGGTGTCTTTGGAGCTTCCTTGGAATCGGCTCTAGGCTTGGATGAAAAAGCCTTGCCATCTTTTCTCCAATTTGATTTGAATGTTGCATTGTAAGAGGTAGATAGCCGATTGGTACTCATCTTCTTCAACTGCTTCTCAACCTTCAAGGCAAGATGAAGCAAATCTTCAAGCTCCATATATGGTTGCAGCTCAACCACATTTGCAATCTCCTTATTCAACCCATTGAGGAACCTTGCCATTGTAGCCTCATTATGTTCTTCCACATTTGCTAGAATCATGGCTTCCTCCATCTTTTTATAGTATTCCTCAACATTTTTGGAACCTTGAGATAGGTTTTGAAGATGATTGTATAGCTCCTTATAGTAGTGGCTTGGTACAAATCTCCTTCTCATGATTGCCTTTAAGTCCCTCCATTCTTCTATAGGTCTTTCTTTATTTCTTCTCCTCTTTTGCTTAGTATCATCCCACTAAATAATGGCATATCCATTAAATACAGCCACAGTAAGCTTCAACTTCTTGGATTCGGTGTAGTTATGATAATCAAACACCAACTCAATCTTCTTTTCCTAATCCAAGTATGCTTCGGGATCTATTCTTCCATAGAATGTTGGAATTTTCAGTTTTATTCCACCATTGCTATTATCTTGTCCAGCTGTTGGCCTTACTTCTTCTTCCTCCTCATTATCACCAAGGGACTCGATTTCATCCTCATCTTCATTCCAAACTCTTCTTTGGATTCGCCTAGCTTGCCTAGGAGCATTGGGTGGCTGTCCCCTTGTAACTGAAACTTCTAATCTTTCGATCCTTTCATTGCTTCTTCGCTCCATTTGATCCAATCTATCATTTGTCCTTCTCTCCATAGCTTGGAGTAAGTCATGCAAGGCTTGGAATTTATCTAGTTCCCCATTTGGATTCCCTTGGGTTCCACTCATCTTGAAGCTGCAAAACAAAGTTAGTAAAGTAGAGAATAGTTTGCTCACTTCACTCACTCACGTGTTTCACTCAAGTAGTTTTGACACTCAAGTTCACTCGTGTTTAGTTTTACACGCAATCAATGGCTTTTCTCTAGATATGCTCACACTTAGCCTTTTTCCACTCAATCTCTTGCTAAGATTAGTTGCAAAAATCAAATTAATACGATTTTTACTAAATTACAATGTAAATAAAATCCAAAGTTTAAAGACTCAATGAAACAAGAACTAGAAATCCTAATAGAACTAGGAAAACAATATAGGAATCCTGATGGGATTAGGAAACCTAATGAGACATGAATAAAGATTGAAAATAATTAAATATGAAAAGAAAAATCAAAACAAATAAGGAAATAAGAAATCAGAATAAAAATAGGATTAAAAAAGTCAAACCAAAATTTGGAAAGGAGTAGGAAAACAATCTTAGCTTATTTTGGAAGGATGCTTAGACTTTAGTCAAACTCCTTGTATAATGCTAAAATCTTTGATTCTCCTTATATATTCTTGAAAAATCAGCTTCTTTCCTTGTCTTCTTCACTCTCGGAACTAAATAACTTCTATAAATACTCCAAAAAGTTAGATTTCAACACTTTTTGCTTCTTCTTTCTTTTTGGATGAATTTTCCTTCTTCTTTTTTTTATTTTTTTGCTTTTTTTTTTTAAATTCTAATTTTCTTTACTCTTCTTCTTCTTCTTCTTCTTTTTAAATTCAATTGCAGTAAGTAATTTTAAGGACAAATACTAAAGATTAACAAGATAAATTAAAGATCAAGTACAAAAATCCAAATCGAATTAAAGTTGACAATTTAGGAGCTGATTCCTTCCTTCTTAACTTCTTGAATTTGAATGATTGCAATAGGTATGACCTTCCAACACTTGATTTTTGATGAAACACAAAGAATAGAAATGGAAAAAAAATAATACGAAAAGGTAGGAAACAAAGAGAAAAACTAAAGAAGATGATAACAAGACACTAATAAAGGTAGACGATTTTAGGATTTTTTTTTTTGAATTTTTGACCTGAAACAATAGCAAACAAAATTAACAAAGTGAAACAAAGGAATTTAATGAAAAGGAAAATAGACAGAAAAAAAAAGAAACGAAAAAATGGAAAATACAAATGAAACAGAAAGATATAACTTGATTTAGAGCCTAACCTCTGATACCAAACTGATACGAACCCCAAGTATATTAAACTTGAGACCCAATATCTTTACGCTTGGAAGCAACTCCTTGGAAAGCTAAATCAAATTTTCCCCAAGTCCGTGACCCAATTCCAACCCGTGATAGAGCACCTTGGAATACGATCACCTTTGGATGATGATCTCCGCAACACAATACCAACTTGTGAAAGAGAACCTTGGAATAAATACGCACAAAGTAATTAGCTTTGATTGTATGAACTTGATTCAAGCAAGAATAAAAAACAAGAGATAACGCTCTTAAGAAAAACTAATTTTTTTTTTATTTATAAAAATCTAACTCCATTTTATATGAATGGTTGAGTTTATATAGAGGCTCAACCCTAAATGGGAATAAAACATAGACTAATGAATCTTTCCTAAACAAGAATTAAAATTTTCTAGTTAGAAATTGATTCCTAAACAACTAATAATTATAGGTTCAACCCTAAATTGGAATAAAACATAGACTAAGGAATCTTTCTTAAATAAGAATTAAAGTTTGCTAGTTAGAAATTGATTCTTAGACAACTAATAAATATAAGTTCATCCTAAATTGGAATAAAACATAGACTAGGGAATCTTCCTAAATAAGGATTAAAGTTTCCTAGTTAGAAATTGATTGCTAAACAAGAAATAAATCTGAACTCGTTTTGGGCTTTATACCTAACATAAATAGGTCCAAAACTCACTAATTACATAAGCACACTTAATTTATTTGAACTTGGGCTTATATCACATTGATAGGGCCCAAAAACATCAAAAACAAACTAAAGGCCTGGGTACATGCCCATGTTTTGGCCTTCATCCACTTGAATCATTGTCACCAAACTTTGATTTAAGTTATGAATCCCCAATTTGATGAATGATTCATTCTTGCATTCTTGAATTGTGGCAAGATCATTCCACAAGCCTTGAATCATCCCATTTAGTGTTTCCTTGAATTTCTTCATTCTTGCTCTTGTAATGGGACCATTGGGAAGTTGAATTGGATCCTTGCCTTTTGTATGCTTTGTTGTCTGCGTCATTCCCTCCCTTGTCAAGATGATTTGTCCATGAATCTCCAACACCTACATCAAAAGGAGAAAGATCACTAACATTAAAGGTAGCACTTACATTATACTCACCAGGTAGGTCTAGCTTGTATGCATTGTCATTGATCTTCTCAACTAATTGAAAAGGTCCATCTCCCCTTGGATGAAGCTTTGTCTTCCTTTGAGTTGGAAATCTTTCTTTTCTCATATGCACCCAAACCCAATCACCTGGTTCGAATACAACATGCCTTCTTCCCTTATTCACTTGGCTTGCTATTTGTTGATTTTTCTTCTCAATATTCTTGCTCACCTCCTCATGTAGTTTTTTCACCAAATCTGCCTTTCTCTTCCCATCCAAACTACTCCTTTCATTTCAAGGCAAAGGCATTAAATCCAAAGGCATTAGAGGATTAAAACCATAAACAATTTCAAAAGGTGAGAAACCAGTAGTAGAATGCACTATTATAAGCAAACTCAACGAATGGAATGCATTCTTCCCAATTCTTTAAGTTCTTTTGTTATTAATTGCACGACAATCAACACACATACGCCAAGAACCATCTTTCTTAGGTACTAGCAAAACAGGCACAGCACATGGACTCATACTTTCTCTAACATGTCCTTTAGCTAACAACTCCATAACTTGCCTTTGAAGCTCCTTTGTTTCCTCGGGGTTACTTCTATAGGCTAGTCTATTTGGAATTGATGCACTAGGAATAAAATCGATTTGATGCTCAATACCCCTAATGGGTGGCAATCCATTGGGTATCTCTTCAGGAAAGACATCCTCAAATTCTTGTAAAAGAGAAACAAAAACACTAGGCAAAGAAACATTAAGGTCATTAGTGTTAAAATAAAGCTCCTTGTACAAGAGTACAAGTATACTTTTCTTTGAAAACCAAGCTTCCCTAACATCACTTCCCTTTGCATAAAAGTTCACATGTTTCTTTTTACTTTCAACAAATTTCTTTTCCCTCATTTTTCTCACTTGAGCTCACTTTCTCTCGTTTTGAATTCTTTTTAGCTCATTCTTATAGATTTCTCTAGGTGAAAGTGGTGCAAGAGTTATCTTTCTTCCATCTTTCTCAAAAGTGTAGTGATTGGTGTAGCCATTATGCATCACCCTTCTATCAAATTGCCAAGGGCGTCCTAACAATAGATGACCTGCAAATAGGCACAACATCAAATAAAATCTCATCATTATACCTGCCTATCTTGAAAGCTACTAGAACTTGCCTTGTTACCTTAATTTCCCCATAATCATTAAGCCATTTTAGTTTATAACGGTGAGGATGCTTAGTAGTAGGTAACCCTAGTTTCTCAACTAAAGTGGTGCTTGCTACATTGGTTACACTACCCCCATCTATAATTACATCACAAACTCTATCTTTTACAAGACATCTAGTTTGAAACAGATTTTCCCTTTGTTGCACATTATCATCATGTTGGATTTGCATGTTCAACGATCTCCTTGTGACAAGAGACCTCCCACATTTAGCTAGTTCTGGTTGGTTGTCGTCCTCTTTGTCACTTGCATCTTTAAGAGGTGGTATTCTTTCTTCTTCAACTTCTTCTTCACTAGCCGAATAGTACACCCCATCAAGCATGATCATTATTCTTTTATTTGGACAATTCTTCTTGTAGTGACCTACACCTTGACATTTAAAGTATATATTATTTCCAGAACTAGAAGGTGTAGCTTTACCTTTGTCCTTACTTGGGATGGGTGTCTTTGGAGCTTCCTTGGAATCGGCTCTAGGCTTGGATGAAAAAGCCTTGCCATCTTTTCTCCAATTTGATTTGAATGTTGCATTGTAAGAGGTAGATAGCCGATTGGTACTCATCTTCTTCAACTGCTTCTCAACCTTCAAGGCAAGATGAAGCAAATCTTCAAGCTCCATATATGGTTGCAGCTCAACCACATTTGCAATCTCCTTATTCAACCCATTGAGGAACCTTGCCATTGTAGCCTCATTATGTTCTTCCACATTTGCTAGAATCATGGCTTCCTCCATCTTTTTATAGTATTCCTCAACATTTTTGGAACCTTGAGATAGGTTTTGAAGATGATTGTATAGCTCCTTATAGTAGTGGCTTGGTACAAATCTCCTTCTCATGATTGCCTTTAAGTCCCTCCATTCTTCTATAGGTCTTTCTTTATTTCTTCTCCTCTTTTGCTTAGTATCATCCCACTAAATAATGGCATATCCATTAAATACAGCCACAGTAAGCTTCAACTTCTTGGATTCGGTGTAGTTATGATAATCAAACACCAACTCAATCTTCTTTTCCTAATCCAAGTATGCTTCGGGATCTATTCTTCCATAGAATGTTGGAATTTTCAGTTTTATTCCACCATTGCTATTATCTTGTCCAGCTGTTGGCCTTACTTCTTCTTCCTCCTCATTATCACCAAGGGACTCGATTTCATCCTCATCTTCATTCCAAACTCTTCTTTGGATTCGCCTAGCTTGCCTAGGAGCATTGGGTGGCTGTCCCCTTGTAACTGAAACTTCTAATCTTTCGATCCTTTCATTGCTTCTTCGCTCCATTTGATCCAATCTATCATTTGTCCTTCTCTCCATAGCTTGGAGTAAGTCATGCAAGGCTTGGAATTTATCTAGTTCCCCATTTGGATTCCCTTGGGTTCCACTCATCTTGAAGCTGCAAAACAAAGTTAGTAAAGTAGAGAATAGTTTGCTCACTTCACTCACTCACGTGTTTCACTCAAGTAGTTTTGACACTCAAGTTCACTCGTGTTTAGTTTTACACGCAATCAATGGCTTTTCTCTAGATATGCTCACACTTAGCCTTTTTCCACTCAATCTCTTGCTAAGATTAGTTGCAAAAATCAAATTAATACGATTTTTACTAAATTACAATGTAAATAAAATCCAAAGTTTAAAGACTCAATGAAACAAGAACTAGAAATCCTAATAGAACTAGGAAAACAATATAGGAATCCTGATGGGATTAGGAAACCTAATGAGACATGAATAAAGATTGAAAATAATTAAATATGAAAAGAAAAATCAAAACAAATAAGGAAATAAGAAATCAGAATAAAAATAGGATTAAAAAAGTCAAACCAAAATTTGGAAAGGAGTAGGAAAACAATCTTAGCTTATTTTGGAAGGATGCTTAGACTTTAGTCAAACTCCTTGTATAATGCTAAAATCTTTGATTCTCCTTATATATTCTTGAAAAATCAGCTTCTTTCCTTGTCTTCTTCACTCTCGGAACTAAATAACTTCTATAAATACTCCAAAAAGTTAGATTTCAACACTTTTTGCTTCTTCTTTCTTTTTGGATGAATTTTCCTTCTTCTTTTTTTTATTTTTTTGCTTTTTTTTTTTAAATTCTAATTTTCTTTACTCTTCTTCTTCTTCTTCTTCTTTTTAAATTCAATTGCAGTAAGTAATTTTAAGGACAAATACTAAAGATTAACAAGATAAATTAAAGATCAAGTACAAAAATCCAAATCGAATTAAAGTTGACAATTTAGGAGCTGATTCCTTCCTTCTTAACTTCTTGAATTTGAATGATTGCAATAGGTATGACCTTCCAACACTTGATTTTTGATGAAACACAAAGAATAGAAATGGAAAAAAAATAATACGAAAAGGTAGGAAACAAAGAGAAAAACTAAAGAAGATGATAACAAGACACTAATAAAGGTAGACGATTTTAGGATTTTTTTTTTTGAATTTTTGACCTGAAACAATAGCAAACAAAATTAACAAAGTGAAACAAAGGAATTTAATGAAAAGGAAAATAGACAGAAAAAAAAAGAAACGAAAAAATGGAAAATACAAATGAAACAGAAAGATATAACTTGATTTAGAGCCTAACCTCTGATACCAAACTGATACGAACCCCAAGTATATTAAACTTGAGACCCAATATCTTTACGCTTGGAAGCAACTCCTTGGAAAGCTAAATCAAATTTTCCCCAAGTCCGTGACCCAATTCCAACCCGTGATAGAGCACCTTGGAATACGATCACCTTTGGATGATGATCTCCGCAACACAATACCAACTTGTGAAAGAGAACCTTGGAATAAATACGCACAAAGTAATTAGCTTTGATTGTATGAACTTGATTCAAGCAAGAATAAAAAACAAGAGATAACGCTCTTAAGAAAAACTAATTTTTTTTTTATTTATAAAAATCTAACTCCATTTTATATGAATGGTTGAGTTTATATAGAGGCTCAACCCTAAATGGGAATAAAACATAGACTAATGAATCTTTCCTAAACAAGAATTAAAATTTTCTAGTTAGAAATTGATTCCTAAACAACTAATAATTATAGGTTCAACCCTAAATTGGAATAAAACATAGACTAAGGAATCTTTCTTAAATAAGAATTAAAGTTTGCTAGTTAGAAATTGATTCTTAGACAACTAATAAATATAAGTTCATCCTAAATTGGAATAAAACATAGACTAGGGAATCTTCCTAAATAAGGATTAAAGTTTCCTAGTTAGAAATTGATTGCTAAACAAGAAATAAATCTGAACTCGTTTTGGGCTTTATACCTAACATAAATAGGTCCAAAACTCACTAATTACATAAGCACACTTAATTTATTTGAACTTGGGCTTATATCACATTGATAGGGCCCAAAAACATCAAAAACAAACTAAAGGCCTGGGTACATGCCCATGTTTTGGCCTTCATCCACTTGAATCATTGTCACCAAACTTTGATTTAAGTTATGAATCCCCAATTTGATGAATGATTCATTCTTGCATTCTTGAATTGTGGCAAGATCATTCCACAAGCCTTGAATCATCCCATTTAGTGTTTCCTTGAATTTCTTCATTCTTGCTCTTGTAATGGGACCATTGGGAAGTTGAATTGGATCCTTGCCTTTTGTATGCTTTGTTGTCTGCGTCATTCCCTCCCTTGTCAAGATGATTTGTCCATGAATCTCCAACACCTACATCAAAAGGAGAAAGATCACTAACATTAAAGGTAGCACTTACATTATACTCACCAGGTAGGTCTAGCTTGTATGCATTGTCATTGATCTTCTCAACTAATTGAAAAGGTCCATCTCCCCTTGGATGAAGCTTTGTCTTCCTTTGAGTTGGAAATCTTTCTTTTCTCATATGCACCCAAACCCAATCACCTGGTTCGAATACAACATGCCTTCTTCCCTTATTCACTTGGCTTGCTATTTGTTGATTTTTCTTCTCAATATTCTTGCTCACCTCCTCATGTAGTTTTTTCACCAAATCTGCCTTTCTCTTCCCATCCAAACTACTCCTTTCATTTCAAGGCAAAGGCATTAAATCCAAAGGCATTAGAGGATTAAAACCATAAACAATTTCAAAAGGTGAGAAACCAGTAGTAGAATGCACTATTATAAGCAAACTCAACGAATGGAATGCATTCTTCCCAATTCTTTAAGTTCTTTTGTTATTAATTGCACGACAATCAACACACATACGCCAAGAACCATCTTTCTTAGGTACTAGCAAAACAGGCACAGCACATGGACTCATACTTTCTCTAACATGTCCTTTAGCTAACAACTCCATAACTTGCCTTTGAAGCTCCTTTGTTTCCTCGGGGTTACTTCTATAGGCTAGTCTATTTGGAATTGATGCACTAGGAATAAAATCGATTTGATGCTCAATACCCCTAATGGGTGGCAATCCATTGGGTATCTCTTCAGGAAAGACATCCTCAAATTCTTGTAAAAGAGAAACAAAAACACTAGGCAAAGAAACATTAAGGTCATTAGTGTTAAAATAAAGCTCCTTGTACAAGAGTACAAGTATACTTTTCTTTGAAAACCAAGCTTCCCTAACATCACTTCCCTTTGCATAAAAGTTCACATGTTTCTTTTTACTTTCAACAAATTTCTTTTCCCTCATTTTTCTCACTTGAGCTCACTTTCTCTCGTTTTGAATTCTTTTTAGCTCATTCTTATAGATTTCTCTAGGTGAAAGTGGTGCAAGAGTTATCTTTCTTCCATCTTTCTCAAAAGTGTAGTGATTGGTGTAGCCATTATGCATCACCCTTCTATCAAATTGCCAAGGGCGTCCTAACAATAGATGACCTGCAAATAGGCACAACATCAAATAAAATCTCATCATTATACCTGCCTATCTTGAAAGCTACTAGAACTTGCCTTGTTACCTTAATTTCCCCATAATCATTAAGCCATTTTAGTTTATAACGGTGAGGATGCTTAGTAGTAGGTAACCCTAGTTTCTCAACTAAAGTGGTGCTTGCTACATTGGTTACACTACCCCCATCTATAATTACATCACAAACTCTATCTTTTACAAGACATCTAGTTTGAAACAGATTTTCCCTTTGTTGCACATTATCATCATGTTGGATTTGCATGTTCAACGATCTCCTTGTGACAAGAGACCTCCCACATTTAGCTAGTTCTGGTTGGTTGTCGTCCTCTTTGTCACTTGCATCTTTAAGAGGTGGTATTCTTTCTTCTTCAACTTCTTCTTCACTAGCCGAATAGTACACCCCATCAAGCATGATCATTATTCTTTTATTTGGACAATTCTTCTTGTAGTGACCTACACCTTGACATTTAAAGTATATATTATTTCCAGAACTAGAAGGTGTAGCTTTACCTTTGTCCTTACTTGGGATGGGTGTCTTTGGAGCTTCCTTGGAATCGGCTCTAGGCTTGGATGAAAAAGCCTTGCCATCTTTTCTCCAATTTGATTTGAATGTTGCATTGTAAGAGGTAGATAGCCGATTGGTACTCATCTTCTTCAACTGCTTCTCAACCTTCAAGGCAAGATGAAGCAAATCTTCAAGCTCCATATATGGTTGCAGCTCAACCACATTTGCAATCTCCTTATTCAACCCATTGAGGAACCTTGCCATTGTAGCCTCATTATGTTCTTCCACATTTGCTAGAATCATGGCTTCCTCCATCTTTTTATAGTATTCCTCAACATTTTTGGAACCTTGAGATAGGTTTTGAAGATGATTGTATAGCTCCTTATAGTAGTGGCTTGGTACAAATCTCCTTCTCATGATTGCCTTTAAGTCCCTCCATTCTTCTATAGGTCTTTCTTTATTTCTTCTCCTCTTTTGCTTAGTATCATCCCACTAAATAATGGCATATCCATTAAATACAGCCACAGTAAGCTTCAACTTCTTGGATTCGGTGTAGTTATGATAATCAAACACCAACTCAATCTTCTTTTCCTAATCCAAGTATGCTTCGGGATCTATTCTTCCATAGAATGTTGGAATTTTCAGTTTTATTCCACCATTGCTATTATCTTGTCCAGCTGTTGGCCTTACTTCTTCTTCCTCCTCATTATCACCAAGGGACTCGATTTCATCCTCATCTTCATTCCAAACTCTTCTTTGGATTCGCCTAGCTTGCCTAGGAGCATTGGGTGGCTGTCCCCTTGTAACTGAAACTTCTAATCTTTCGATCCTTTCATTGCTTCTTCGCTCCATTTGATCCAATCTATCATTTGTCCTTCTCTCCATAGCTTGGAGTAAGTCATGCAAGGCTTGGAATTTATCTAGTTCCCCATTTGGATTCCCTTGGGTTCCACTCATCTTGAAGCTGCAAAACAAAGTTAGTAAAGTAGAGAATAGTTTGCTCACTTCACTCACTCACGTGTTTCACTCAAGTAGTTTTGACACTCAAGTTCACTCGTGTTTAGTTTTACACGCAATCAATGGCTTTTCTCTAGATATGCTCACACTTAGCCTTTTTCCACTCAATCTCTTGCTAAGATTAGTTGCAAAAATCAAATTAATACGATTTTTACTAAATTACAATGTAAATAAAATCCAAAGTTTAAAGACTCAATGAAACAAGAACTAGAAATCCTAATAGAACTAGGAAAACAATATAGGAATCCTGATGGGATTAGGAAACCTAATGAGACATGAATAAAGATTGAAAATAATTAAATATGAAAAGAAAAATCAAAACAAATAAGGAAATAAGAAATCAGAATAAAAATAGGATTAAAAAAGTCAAACCAAAATTTGGAAAGGAGTAGGAAAACAATCTTAGCTTATTTTGGAAGGATGCTTAGACTTTAGTCAAACTCCTTGTATAATGCTAAAATCTTTGATTCTCCTTATATATTCTTGAAAAATCAGCTTCTTTCCTTGTCTTCTTCACTCTCGGAACTAAATAACTTCTATAAATACTCCAAAAAGTTAGATTTCAACACTTTTTGCTTCTTCTTTCTTTTTGGATGAATTTTCCTTCTTCTTTTTTTTATTTTTTTGCTTTTTTTTTTTAAATTCTAATTTTCTTTACTCTTCTTCTTCTTCTTCTTCTTTTTAAATTCAATTGCAGTAAGTAATTTTAAGGACAAATACTAAAGATTAACAAGATAAATTAAAGATCAAGTACAAAAATCCAAATCGAATTAAAGTTGACAATTTAGGAGCTGATTCCTTCCTTCTTAACTTCTTGAATTTGAATGATTGCAATAGGTATGACCTTCCAACACTTGATTTTTGATGAAACACAAAGAATAGAAATGGAAAAAAAATAATACGAAAAGGTAGGAAACAAAGAGAAAAACTAAAGAAGATGATAACAAGACACTAATAAAGGTAGACGATTTTAGGATTTTTTTTTTTGAATTTTTGACCTGAAACAATAGCAAACAAAATTAACAAAGTGAAACAAAGGAATTTAATGAAAAGGAAAATAGACAGAAAAAAAAAGAAACGAAAAAATGGAAAATACAAATGAAACAGAAAGATATAACTTGATTTAGAGCCTAACCTCTGATACCAAACTGATACGAACCCCAAGTATATTAAACTTGAGACCCAATATCTTTACGCTTGGAAGCAACTCCTTGGAAAGCTAAATCAAATTTTCCCCAAGTCCGTGACCCAATTCCAACCCGTGATAGAGCACCTTGGAATACGATCACCTTTGGATGATGATCTCCGCAACACAATACCAACTTGTGAAAGAGAACCTTGGAATAAATACGCACAAAGTAATTAGCTTTGATTGTATGAACTTGATTCAAGCAAGAATAAAAAACAAGAGATAACGCTCTTAAGAAAAACTAATTTTTTTTTTATTTATAAAAATCTAACTCCATTTTATATGAATGGTTGAGTTTATATAGAGGCTCAACCCTAAATGGGAATAAAACATAGACTAATGAATCTTTCCTAAACAAGAATTAAAATTTTCTAGTTAGAAATTGATTCCTAAACAACTAATAATTATAGGTTCAACCCTAAATTGGAATAAAACATAGACTAAGGAATCTTTCTTAAATAAGAATTAAAGTTTGCTAGTTAGAAATTGATTCTTAGACAACTAATAAATATAAGTTCATCCTAAATTGGAATAAAACATAGACTAGGGAATCTTCCTAAATAAGGATTAAAGTTTCCTAGTTAGAAATTGATTGCTAAACAAGAAATAAATCTGAACTCGTTTTGGGCTTTATACCTAACATAAATAGGTCCAAAACTCACTAATTACATAAGCACACTTAATTTATTTGAACTTGGGCTTATATCACATTGATAGGGCCCAAAAACATCAAAAACAAACTAAAGGCCTGGGTACATGCCCATGTTTTGGCCTTCATCCACTTGAATCATTGTCACCAAACTTTGATTTAAGTTATGAATCCCCAATTTGATGAATGATTCATTCTTGCATTCTTGAATTGTGGCAAGATCATTCCACAAGCCTTGAATCATCCCATTTAGTGTTTCCTTGAATTTCTTCATTCTTGCTCTTGTAATGGGACCATTGGGAAGTTGAATTGGATCCTTGCCTTTTGTATGCTTTGTTGTCTGCGTCATTCCCTCCCTTGTCAAGATGATTTGTCCATGAATCTCCAACACCTACATCAAAAGGAGAAAGATCACTAACATTAAAGGTAGCACTTACATTATACTCACCAGGTAGGTCTAGCTTGTATGCATTGTCATTGATCTTCTCAACTAATTGAAAAGGTCCATCTCCCCTTGGATGAAGCTTTGTCTTCCTTTGAGTTGGAAATCTTTCTTTTCTCATATGCACCCAAACCCAATCACCTGGTTCGAATACAACATGCCTTCTTCCCTTATTCACTTGGCTTGCTATTTGTTGATTTTTCTTCTCAATATTCTTGCTCACCTCCTCATGTAGTTTTTTCACCAAATCTGCCTTTCTCTTCCCATCCAAACTACTCCTTTCATTTCAAGGCAAAGGCATTAAATCCAAAGGCATTAGAGGATTAAAACCATAAACAATTTCAAAAGGTGAGAAACCAGTAGTAGAATGCACTATTATAAGCAAACTCAACGAATGGAATGCATTCTTCCCAATTCT
Organism: Reutealis trisperma; assembly: GCA_947687605.1. NCBI lineage: Eukaryota > Viridiplantae > Streptophyta > Magnoliopsida > Malpighiales > Euphorbiaceae > Reutealis > Reutealis trisperma. The sequence continues at coordinate 846,961 of CANTUT010000104.1, read as the reverse complement.
TTAAGTTCTTTTGTTATTAATTGCACGACAATCAACACACATACGCCAAGAACCATCTTTCTTAGGTACTAGCAAAACAGGCACAGCACATGGACTCATACTTTCTCTAACATGTCCTTTAGCTAACAACTCCATAACTTGCCTTTGAAGCTCCTTTGTTTCCTCGGGGTTACTTCTATAGGCTAGTCTATTTGGAATTGATGCACTAGGAATAAAATCGATTTGATGCTCAATACCCCTAATGGGTGGCAATCCATTGGGTATCTCTTCAGGAAAGACATCCTCAAATTCTTGTAAAAGAGAAACAAAAACACTAGGCAAAGAAACATTAAGGTCATTAGTGTTAAAATAAAGCTCCTTGTACAAGAGTACAAGTATACTTTTCTTTGAAAACCAAGCTTCCCTAACATCACTTCCCTTTGCATAAAAGTTCACATGTTTCTTTTTACTTTCAACAAATTTCTTTTCCCTCATTTTTCTCACTTGAGCTCACTTTCTCTCGTTTTGAATTCTTTTTAGCTCATTCTTATAGATTTCTCTAGGTGAAAGTGGTGCAAGAGTTATCTTTCTTCCATCTTTCTCAAAAGTGTAGTGATTGGTGTAGCCATTATGCATCACCCTTCTATCAAATTGCCAAGGGCGTCCTAACAATAGATGACCTGCAAATAGGCACAACATCAAATAAAATCTCATCATTATACCTGCCTATCTTGAAAGCTACTAGAACTTGCCTTGTTACCTTAATTTCCCCATAATCATTAAGCCATTTTAGTTTATAACGGTGAGGATGCTTAGTAGTAGGTAACCCTAGTTTCTCAACTAAAGTGGTGCTTGCTACATTGGTTACACTACCCCCATCTATAATTACATCACAAACTCTATCTTTTACAAGACATCTAGTTTGAAACAGATTTTCCCTTTGTTGCACATTATCATCATGTTGGATTTGCATGTTCAACGATCTCCTTGTGACAAGAGACCTCCCACATTTAGCTAGTTCTGGTTGGTTGTCGTCCTCTTTGTCACTTGCATCTTTAAGAGGTGGTATTCTTTCTTCTTCAACTTCTTCTTCACTAGCCGAATAGTACTCCCCATCAAGCATGATCATTATTCTTTTATTTGGACAATTCTTCTTGTAGTGACCTACACCTTGACATTTAAAGTATATATTATTTCCAGAACTAGAAGGTGTAGCTTTACCTTTGTCCTTACTTGGGATGGGTGTCTTTGGAGCTTCCTTGGAATCGGCTCTAGGCTTGGATGAAAAAGCCTTGCCATCTTTTCTCCAATTTGATTTGAATGTTGCATTGTAAGAGGTAGATAGCCGATTGGTACTCATCTTCTTCAACTGCTTCTCAACCTTCAAAGCAAGATGAAGCAAATCTTCAAGCTCCATATATGGTTGCAGCTCAACCACATTTGCAATCTCCTTATTCAACCCATTGAGGAACCTTGCCATTGTAGCCTCATTATGTTCTTCCACATTTGCTAGAATCATGGCTTCCTCCATCTTTTTATAGTATTCCTCAACATTTTTGGAACCTTGAGATAGGTTTTGAAGATGATTGTATAGCTCCTTATAGTAGTGGCTTGGTACAAATCTCCTTCTCATGATTGCCTTTAAGTCCCTCCATTCTTCTATAGGTCTTTCTTTATTTCTTCTCCTCTTTTGCTTAGTATCATCCCACTAAATAATGGCATATCCATTAAATACAGCCACAGTAAGCTTCAACTTCTTGGATTCGGTGTAGTTATGATAATCAAACACCAACTCAATCTTCTTTTCCTAATCCAAGTATGCTTCGGGATCTATTCTTCCATAGAATGTTGGAATTTTCAGTTTTATTCCACCATTGCTATTATCTTGTCCAGCTGTTGGCCTTACTTCTTCTTCCTCCTCATTATCACCAAGGGACTCGATTTCATCCTCATCTTCATTCCAAACTCTTCTTTGGATTCGCCTAGCTTGCCTAGGAGCATTGGGTGGCTGTCCCCTTGTAACTGAAACTTCTAATCTTTCGATCCTTTCATTGCTTCTTTGCTCCATTTGATCCAATCTATCATTTGTCCTTCTCTCCATAGCTTGGAGTAAGTCATGCAAGGCTTGGAATTTATCTAGTTCCCCATGTGGATTCCCTTGGGTTCCACTCATCTTAAAGCTGCAAAACAAAGTAAAGCAGAGAATAGTTTCCTCACTCCACTCGCTCACGTGTTTCACTCAAGTAGTTTTGACACTCAAAGTTCACTCGTGTTTAGTTTTACACGCAATCAATGGCTTTTCTCTAAATGTGCTCACACTTAGCCTTTATCCATTCATTCTCTTGCTAAGATTAGTTGCAAAAATCAAATTAATATGATTTTTACTAAATTACAATGTGAATAAAATCCAAAGTTTAAAGACTCAATGAAGCAAGAATTAGAAATCCTAATAGAACTAGGAAAACAATATAGGAATCCTGATGGGATTAGGAAACCTAATGAGACACGAATAAAGATTAAAAATAATTAAATAAGAAAAGAAAAAAAACCAAAATGAATAAGGAAATAAGAAATCAGAATGAAAATAGGATTAGAAAAGTCAAACCAAAATTTGGAAAGGAGTAGGAAAACAATCTTAGCTTGTTTTGGAAGGATGCTTAGACTTTAGTCAAACTCCTTGTAGAATGCTGAAATCTTTGATTCTCCTTGTATATTCTTGAAAAATCAGCCTCTTTCCATGTCTTCTTCACTCTAGGAACTAAATAACTTTTATAAATACTCGAAAAAGTCAGATTTCAACACTTTTTGCTTCTTCTTTCTTTTGAACGAATTTTCCTTCTTCTTTTTTTTTTTTTGTATTTTTTTTTGCTTTTTTTTTAATTCTGATTTTCTTTGGTCTTTTTCTTTTTTTTTTTTTTTTAAATTCAATTGCAGCAAGTAATGTTAAGGACAAATACTGAAGATTAAGAAGATAAATTGAAGATCAAGTACAAAAGTCCAAACTGAATTAAAGTTGACAATTTAGGAGCTGATTCCTTCCTTCTTAACTTCTTGAATTTGAATGATTGCTATAGGTATGACCTTCCAACACTTGATTTTTGATGAAACACAAAGAATAGAAATGGGACGAAAATAATACGAAAAGGTAGGAAATAAAGAGACAAACTAAAGAAGATGATAACAAGACATTAATAAAGGTAGACGATTTTAGGATTTTTTTTTTTTTGAATTTTTGACCTGAAACAATAGCAAACAAAATTAACAAAGTGAAAACAAGGGAATTTAATGAAAAGGAAAATAGATAGAAAAAAAAGAAACAAAAAAAATGGAAAATACAAATGAAACGGAAAGATATAACCTGATTTAGAGCCTAAGCTCTGATACCAAACTGATACGAACCCCAAGTATATTAAACTTGAGACCTGGTATCTTTATGCTTGGAAGCAACTCCTTGGAAAGCTAAATCAGATTTTTCCCAAGTCCATGACCCAATTCCAACCTGTGATAGAGCACCTTGGAATATGATCACCTTTGGTGATGAAGAAGAAGACATTGTTGTTGTTCATGAAGAGGTTTCAATGATCAATACTGATATGAACCCCAAACAACCTGTTTTGAGACCCAATATCTTTATGCTTGGAAGCAATTCCCTCGGAAACCAAATCAAGTTTATAAGGAAAACTTTAACCCAATGACGAACCTGTATCAAAGAACCTTAGTATGTTGTAAATAAAACAAAGTAATTAACTTTGGAAGTTCAGAATATTGATTCAAGCAAGAACCAAAAGCTAAGAAATTTCTCACAAAAAACTTAATTTCGAATTATTCAAGTTTGTTCTATTCCTAAATTAGCTAAGTATTTATATCATTTTAGCTAGGTTACAAAACCATAAATTCTTCCTAATCAAAATTCAGGTTTGAGCATTATTTAAACAAAACTAGAAGCCCAAAATAACTAATTAAAATACTTAAAAATAGAAAAAGGATAGATATGGGCTTATTTAACAAAATTAGCCCAATTACAAAGTGAATTTCGAATTTAATTTGATTGACCCATTCGAAATCAATCTTCATGTTTTGTCTTCTAGCACTTGAATCAAATTAATCAAATCTGAATTTGAATCTAGAATCCCCAATTTGATATTTAACTCCTCTTTGCAATCTTCAATTGTGGATAGATTGTTCCACAAGCCTTGCATCAGTTCTTGATTAGCATCTTTGAACTTCTTTGTCCTTGCTCTTGTAATTGGCCTATTTGGCAAAGTCATTGGATCCTTGCTATTAACCACTTGAATTACATCATTCCCTCCCTCCTCAAAAGGATTCGCCCTCGAATCTTCACCTACATCAAAAGGAGAAAGGTCACTTACATTAAAAGTAGCACTTACATTATACTCAACAAGAAGGTCTAATTTGTAGGCATTGTCATTTACTCTTTCCAAAACTTGAAAAGGTCCATCTCCTCTTGGATGCAACTTAGATTTTCTGTGACTTGGAAATCTTTCCTACCTCATATGCACCCAAAACCCATTTGCCTGGTTCAAAGATTACTTTCCTTCTCCCTTTTGTTAGCTTGATTTGCAACTTGTTGATGTCTTTTCTCTATGTTCTTTCACACATCCTCATGAAGTTTTTTAACCATTTCAACTTTCTTCTTACCATCTAAACTGCTCCCTTCTTGAATAGGTAAAGGAACCAAATCCAAAGGGGTCAGTGGATTAAAACCATAAACAATCTCAAATGGTGAATAACCTGTAGTGGAATGCACAACATGATTATAAGCAAATTCAATGAATGACAAGTATTAGAAAACAACAATTTAGTCCCCAATTTACCCTACAAAACTTTCCAAAAGTAGCTTAAAAACTTTACATCTCTATCACTTACAATACTCCTAGGAATGCCATGGAGTTGTACTATCTCCCGAAAGAATAAATCAACAATGTTTGTTACATCATCAGTTTTACTACATGATATAAAAGGTGCCATTTTATAAAACCTATCAACAACAACAAAGATTGCATCCTTCCCCTTTTTCGACCTAGGTAAACCTGACACAAAGTCCATTGATATATCAACCCAAGGTTCTTTAGGTATAGGTAATGGGGTGTACAGACCATGTGATAAAACTTTAGAGTTAGCCTATTTACAAGCAACACATCTATCACATATTCTAATGACATCCCTTTTCATTTTAGGCCAATAGAAGTGCTCACTCAAAGTATCCAAAGTTTTTGCAATCCTAAAATACCCCATTAAACCACCCCCATGAGCTTCTTTTACAAGAAATTCACGCATAGAACACATAGGTATACATAATTTATTTTCTTTAAACAAATACCCATCCATTCTATAAACTTGCCATAAGCCATTTTCTCACATGCATCATAAATACTAGAAAAATCAGAATCCTCACCATACAAACCTTTGATGTGTTTGAATCCCAACATTTTTGCATTCATGGTGTTAATGAGAATATACCTTCTAGATAAGGCATCAGCGACCACATTTTCTTTACCTTGCTTGTATTTTATCACACACGGGAATGTTTCAATGTACTTACTCCACTTGGCATGTCTTCTATTTAACTTACCTTGCCCTTTGAGATGTTTCAATGATTGGTGGTCCATGTGGATCATGAACTCCTTAGGTCAAAGATAATGCTGCCAAGTTTCCAATGCCCTCACTAAAGCATGAAGCTCCTTGTCATAAGTTGGGTAGTTCAGAGTGGTACCATGGAGTTTTTCACGAAAGTAGCCAATCGGCCTCCTTTCTTGCATCAAAACAGCTCCAATCCCTAAACTTGAAGCATCACATTGAATCTCAAAAGTTTTTGCAAAGTTAGACAAAGTCAGAATAGATGCCATACTCAACTTCTCCTTAAGTGAATTAAATGTAATGTCTTGCTCATTACCCCACTTAAAATGAACATTCTTCTTTATGATTTTAGTGAGTGGTGCAGCAATTGTGCTAAAATCCTTTACAAAACGCCTATAAAAACCAGCCAAACCATGAAAACTCCTTACCTCAGAAATTGATTTTGGAGTTGGCCAACTTTTAATGGCACTTACCTTTTCTTCATCCATTTCAACACCTTGTGCACTTACCATAAAACCTAGAAAAACAATCCGATCTAAACAAAAAGAACATTTTTTTAGGTTAGCGTATAATTTTTTCTTTCCTCAAAACATCAAGTGCAGCCCTTAAATGCTCTAAATGTTCATTCGAATTTTGTGAGTATACAAGGATATCATCAAAATATACAACTGCAAACTTACCAATAAAAGGTCTCAAGACATGGTTCATCAATCTCATAAATGTGCTAGGTGCATTAGTCAAACCAAAAGGCATAACTAACCATTCATACAAACCATGTTTTGTTTTAAAGGTAGTTTTCCATTCATTACCTTCTTTCATGTGAATTTGATGATACCCACTTTTCAAATCAATCTTGCTAAAAACACAAGAAAATTCATCCAACATATCACCAAACCTGGGAATGGGATGTCTATACTTTATCGTTATGTTATTGATTGCTCTACAATCAACACACATACGCCAAGTACCATCCTTCTTAAGAACAAGCAAAATAGGAACTGCACATGGACTCATGCTCTCTGAATGTATCCCTTTGACATCAACTCCTCAACTTGCCTTTGTAACTCTTTTGTTTCCTTGGGATTTATCCTATAGGCTGGTTGATTTGGAATTGGTGCTCTAGGAATAAGATCAATTTGAGGCTCAATGCCTCGAATGGGTGGTAATCCATTAAGCACTTCCTCAGGAAAGACATCTTTAAAATCCTGTATCAAAGAAACGAAAGGACTAGGCAAAGCATTATCAAGATCATTAGTACATAAATAAGCTTCCTTGTACATAAGTACAAGTATGGTCCTATTACTATACATAGCATCTTTGATATCACTCCCCTTAGCCTAAAACTCACATATTTCTTTTAACACTCAATTTCCTTTCCCATACCCGAATCTGCCCCTCTTTTTTTTTCTTTTGTTGAATTCAATTTTTCTTTTTTTTCACTCACTTTCTTATCTCTTGCCACTCTATCTTTTGATTCACTCAAATTTTCTCTCTTAGATTCGGGCACTCTTTGTCTTTCCCACTCTTCAAGTTGTCTCATTCTTTTGAGGTCATCTTCATACACTTCCTTTGGAGACAATGGATTAAGGGTAGTGCACTTGCCATCTTTCTCAATCATGTATTGGTTGGTAAATCCATCATGTTTGGCCCTTCTATCAAATTGCCAAGGCCTTCCCAAGAGTAAATGACCAGCTTGCGTAGGTGCATCACACAAAACTTCATCTTTGTACCTACCAATAGTAAAGGAAACTAAAATTTGCTTATGAACCCTAATTTCACCACATTCATTTAACCACTTTAGCTTATAGGGTTTTGGGTGTTTGATTGTGGGCAAGTTAAGCTTTTCAACTAAGTAGTAGCCTGTTGCATTAGTACGACCTCCCCCATTAATGATTACATGACAAACCTTATTTTGCACAAAACACCTATTATGGAACAAGTTTTCCCTTTGTTGATTGACCTCATTTTCTTCCTTCACTTATGCACTCAAAGCATGCATGGTGACAAGCATTTCTCCATGAACCGCATCTCCACCATTTTCTTTTGGTTCATGATCACTTGCATCTTCCAAGGAGGGCATGCTATCACTATCATCTTCTTTTTCACTTTCAAAAAAGATTTCTTCAGGAAATGTGATCATCACTCTCTTGTTAAGGCATTGAGAAGCTATATGACACATTTAAAACATTTAATATCTTGAGAACAATTTGGGAATTCAATTTTACCTTTTTCTTTCTCTTTCAAAACTAGTTTAGCCTCTCCTTTGCTGGAATTGAATTTTGGCTTGAAATAAGCCTTGTCATCCTTCTTCCATTAGATTTCCACAACTTGGATGTATTTGAAGAGGATGAGCTCCGACTGTTGTTGCCCTTATACTTAAGTTGCTTTTCAATCTTGATGGCCATATGAAACATCTCTTCAAGCTCCACATAATGCTATAATTCAACAACATTGGCAATGTCTCAATTCAGCCCATGTAGAAACCTAGCCATGGTGGCCTCTCTATCTTCATCAATGTTGGCTCGAATCATAGCAATTTCCATCTCTTTATAATAATCTTCCACACTTCTGGACCCTTGAGTAAGGCTTTATAGTTTGTTGTGCAATTCCCTATAATAATGGGTAGGGACAAATCACCTTCTCATTAAATCTTTAAGATCTTCCCAATCCTCAATGGGTCTTTCTTGATTCCTTCTTCTTCTTTGCTTGGTATCATCCCATCAAGTAATGGCATAATCTTCAAATGTAGCCATGGCAAGCCTTAATTGTTTTGTTCCAGAGTAGTCATGACAATCAAATATTAACTCCATCTTCTTTTCCCAATCAAGGTATACTTCTGGATCATTTTTGCCTCTGAATAGAGGAATTGTGATATGAACCCCAACTATATTAAACTTGAGATGCAATTATCTTTACGCTTGGAAGCAACTCCTTGGAAAGCTAAATCAAATTTTTCCCAAGTCCACCGCCCAAATCTAACCTGTGATAAAGTGCCTTGGAATATGATCACCTTTGGATGATGATCTCCGTGACACAATACCAACTCGTGAAAGAGAACCTTGGAATAAATACACACAAAGTACTTAGCTTTGATTGTATGAACTTGATTCAAGCAAAAATCAAAGCCTACACTCTTAAAAAAATTGAATTTTATTGATCATAACTTAATTTAATTTTACATGAATGGTTGAGTTTATATAGAGGCTCAACCCTAAATTAGAATTAGCTAAGGATTAGGAAATCTTCCAATATAAGAATTGAAGATTCCTAATTAGAAACTAACTGCTGAATTTCTAAAACAAGTTAGGAATCCTTCCTATATAAGAAAAACTATTTCCTAACTAGAAACTGAAATCTAATTAATCAAACTATAAAATTCGGATAGGCCTTTGACCTAACATAAAATAGGCCAAAAACTAATTAAAACATGAAAATAAAGTAGTTTAAACAACTCTTGGGCTGTATATATAACATAGGCAGTCCAAACACTAAATAAAACATGATAAATTGAATTTGAAAAGCCCAAATATGAAGGGTCCAATTTGAATGAAGAATGGCAGCCTTGTAAATACTTGAATAGATTACGCCCAAGCAAATTGGAATGTAATTTGGCCTCTTCATCTTGACATTGGGCTTGAATAGATTGATTAAGGCCTTAAAGCTTCCTTGAATACAAAAGGATCCATATGAAAAGCTTATGATGCAAATATCCTTGATTGATTTATAGGAAACTTCATATAGTCTCATATTCTTCTTGGATGATTCATCAATCATGAACAATGGTTGGATTGCATATCTTTCTGGGATATCTTGATAGAAATGACAACTTGAAGAACCTTCTTGAAATCTTTATCATGCATGTATTTGTGAGCTTCTTGCAAGGTATTGGATTCTCATCATTCTCTCCCTCCTTAGGATGATTCGTCCTTGAATCTTGACTTGAGCACTTGGTCAGAAATGCATTGCTTTTATCACCTTGTCTTCCATGAAAATCCTTCTTTAAAATCCTGAAAAAGAGAGACAAAACTAAACAAAGAAAATTCAAGCTTGTTACTGTTAGAAAATAAAATATCCTTGATACTTTCTTTTTCAACATTGCTTACTTGTTTTCTCTCTTCACTCTCAAACTTTTTGATTGAACTTTCTATTATTTCTTTTCTCTCATTTGAAAGTTCATTTTCTTCCTCACTTACTAATTCTTTCTTTTCACACTCACTCTTTTTCTTTTCACTCTCTTTCTTTATGCATTCTTTTTCTTTTATTTCATTATTTACAATAAACTCAGCTTTATTTTCAACAACTACTTGAAGAGGATCGTACATTGGAATTTCTTCATGTTCAATAACTTCTTCAACCTTTAATGAGGACTCTTCACTTGTAAGCTCTAAAGGTTTTAAGTCATTTTCTTGAGTCACTTCCATAGTTTCATTTTGCATATTGCTTTCCTCCTTTTTTAAATTCTCATCACTTCATTCTCCCTTTTTGATACACTCAATTCTGTCATTACAAGCTCAACAACACCATTTTGTCTTTGAAGTTCTTCCTCTCTTTTCTTTGTATCTTCACTCGATCTTCATACAATTCTTCTTGATAAAAAGGAGCAAGTGTAGTATGCTTACCATCTTTTAGTGGAACTTTATAGTGGTTAGTAGATTTGATGTGTTTTGCTTAACTAAAACGTATCCATGGCTTTCCAAACAAAACATGTGTCACATTCATTGGTACAACATCACACCTATCTTCACTTTTATACCTTCCTATAGAGAATGAAACTAAAGCTTGCTCTTTAATCTTGACATATTTATTCAACAAATACAATGAGTGTGGCCTTAAGTGCTTTCTGGTGGGCAAATTTAGTTTCTCAACTAGCTTAAGGCTTGCAAAATTGACAGCACTCAATCTAATGATCATACGACATACTCTATCTTGGATGTGACATCTTGTATGAAAAACATCATTACATTCTTCATCCTTCAATATCCGCATACCTACTTCTTGCCTTATAGCCATTAATTCTTTTCGAAATTCTTGATCAACTTCCATTGTAAAACCTGAAAAGAATGTTAGTAAAGTAAAATAATACCTCACTTCACTTCCTCACGTGTTTCACTTAAGTATTGTCAATCACTCATGTTTCACTCAATTTGTTATGGTTTTTCTCTTTATGATCTCACACTTAGCCTTTTTCCACTCAAATCTCTTGTCAAGATTAGTTGCAAAAATCAAATTAATACAATCTTACTAAATTACAATGTGAATAAAAATCCAAAGACTCAAAATGAAACAAGAAATAAGGAATAAGAAATAAGAAATCCTAATGATACTAGGAAAATGAGAATCCTAATTGAACTAGGAAAAAAAAATTAGAATTTTGACTCAAAAAATAGAAATATAAATCCTAATTGAAATTGGAAAACAAAAGTTAAAATCCTAATAAAACTAGGACAATAATATAGGAATCCTAATGGGATTAGTAAACCTAATGAGACACAAACAAGGATTGAAATAAAAAGAAAACAAAAATGAATAAGGAAATAGTTAAACTAGCAAGAAATCAGAATGAAAATAGGATTAAAAGAGTCAAACCAAAATTTGGAAAGGAGTAGGAATCCAATCCTAGCTTGTTTTGGAAGGATGCTTAGACTTGGTCAACCTCCTTGTAGAAAGTTGAAATCGTTGATTCTCCTTGTATAATCTTGAAAATCAGCTTCTTTCCTTGTCCTCTTCACTCTAGGAACTAAATAACTTCTATAAATACACCAAAAAGTCAGATTTCAATACTTTTTGCTTCTTCTATTCTTTTTGGACGAATTTCCTTCTTTTTTTTTTTTTTTGCTTTTCTTTTAAATTTTGATTTTTTTTTTATAATTACAGCAACAAATTGAAAGGAAAATTAACAAACAAATTGAAGATCAAATACAAGAAGTCAAACCAAATTTGATGTCTTCAAGCTTGGGTGAGTCCTACCTTCTTTCTTCTTGAATTTGAATTGGTTCCTAAGTATGGATTTGACCTTCCAATGAAACAAGGAATAGAAATACAAATAGGATGGAATGAATGAAGGAACAAATGAACAAAGAAGAAAAAAAAAAGGTAAAATGATTTGGATTTTTTTTTTTTTTGAATTTTCATACCTAAAACAATAACAAAAAGAATTAACGAGACGAAAATGAAGGAATTTAATAAAAATGAAAAGAAACAAAAATAAGAAAATAAACAAAAATAGAAAACACAAATGAAACAGAAAGATATAATCTAATTTAGAGTCTACGCTTTGATACCAAACTGATACGAACCCCAAGTATATTAAACTTGAGACCCAATTATCTTTATGCTTGGAAGCAACTCCTTGTAAAGCTAAATCAGATTTTTCCCAAGTCTGTGGCCCAAATCCAACCCATGATAAAGTACCTTGGAATATGATCTCCTTTGGATGATGATCTTCGCGACACAATACCAACTAGTGAAAGAGAACCTTGGAATAAATACACACAAAGTAATTAGCTTTGATTGTATGAACTTGATTCAAGCAAGAATCAAAACCAAGAGATCACACTATTAAGAAAACTGAATTTTATTGATCATAACTTAATTTAATTTTACATGAATGGTTGAGTTTATATAGAGGCTCAACCCTAAATTAGAATTAGCTAAGGATTAGGAAATCTTCCAATATAAGGATTGAAGATTCCTAATTAGAAACTAATTCTTGAATTTCTAAAACAAGTTAGGAATCCTTTCTATACAAGAGAAGCTATTTTCTAACTAGAAACTGAAATCTAATTAATTAAACTATAAAATTCGGATGGGCCTTTGATCTAACATAAAGTAGGCCGAAAACTAATTAAAACATGAAAATAAAGTAGTTTAAACAACTCTTGGGCTGTATACATAACATAGGCAGCCCAAACACTAAATAAAACATAATAAATTGAATTTGAAAAGCCCAAATATGAAGGGTCCAATTTGAACGAAGAATGGCAGCCTTGTAAACACTTGAATAGATTAGGCCCAAGCAAATTGGAATGTAATTTGGCCTCCTCATCTTGACATTGGGCTTGAATAGATTGATTAAGCCCTTAAAGCTTCCTTGAATACATTTGGATCCATATGCAAAGCTCATGATCCAAATATCCTTGACTGATTTATAAGAAACTTCATACAGTCTCATATTCTTCTTGGATGATTCACCAATCATGTATAATGGTTGGATTGCATGTCTGTGTAGGCTATCTTGATAGAAATGACAACCTTGAAGAACCTTCTTGAAATCTTTATCATGCATGTGTTTGTGAGCTTCTTGCAAGGTATATGGATTCTCATTAAATTGTTAACTTGATACCCCCATTACCTTCTTGCCTTCTTTCCCTTCTGTATCCTCTTCTTTCTGTGGTATCATCTTCAAAGTTATTATTGGATCCAGACTCTTCATCATCTTGCCTTCTTTGGACTCTCCTCCTAGGTGGAGTTTGTTATGAGCTTGCTTTTCAACTCATCAAGATTGGAACTGTATCTTTCCATAGTGGCCATCATGCCATCCAACCGAACATTCAAACATTGAAAGCTTTGTTGAATAGCTCACATATTGAAGGCTTGATCATTATCTTGATTATTAGACTTTTTTTTTGAACCTGCAAAAAATAAGGTAAGTAAAGCAAAATAACCTCACTTCACTCCCTCACATGTTTTCACTCAAGTAATAAATCACTCAAGTTCACTCTTGTTTGTCTTTCACACAAACCAGTAGGCTTTTTTCTAGATAAACTCACACTCTTGCCTTTTACCTCTCAATTCTCTCTTTTAGTTCTTACAAGAGCCAATTTCCAAAACGACACAAAATTAATTAAATTTTTTTTTACTCAACAATTTAACCAAGATTTAAAAGTGAAATTTGACACAAATTTAAAACAAAATAGAAACCCTAGATGATTTTCGACAAGGACAGAATGAAGACACAAAACACGAATTTTGCCAATAAATTGGAAAAATTATAAAATTAAACAAAAATAGAATAGATAATAAGATGAGAAGAACACAATTAATAGCACTCAAAATGGAGTTTCCTACAAAAAGTTATAACAAAATGAAATTTATCGAGAAACCGAAAAATGCGAATTTCGAGGCCTAAATGATGGAATTTGGCCAAAAAACCATGGACATCACAAACAAAGCTAGTGTCTTTTGATCGTTGGCCCATTTCCCTTGGAACTATGTACTCAAAAGGATCAAAGAATGCAATTTCCTCAACCATAAAAAAAATTTCAAAATTTTCAATTGCAACTACGAAGAAATAGATTAGGGTTAACAAATGAAAAGGAAAAACAAAGGAAACACTACAAACAAAAATAGGAAACAATAAATTAAAAGTTGGAACAAATCAAGATGGAAAAAGGAATCTCAAATTGAAATTGAAACCAAATCCTAGCTTGTTTTGGAAGGTAGGCTTGATTTGGTCAAACTTCTTGATTCTCCTTGATTTGGTTGGAATTCCAGCAATCTTCCTTTTCCTTTTTACTCTAGAATTAGAAACAAACACTATATATATATATTCCTATATAATTCTAATTTTGCCAAGATTCTTTCCTTTTTCTTTTCTTTTCTTTTCTTTTCTTTTTGTCCGATTTCTTTCTCTCTCTTTTTTTTTTTTTCAATTTAGTTACAGCAACAAATCAAAAGGAAAATAAAAAAAATAAAAGTAAACAAATTAAAAATCAAATGCAAGAAGCCAAAACCAAAATTGAAGTCAAGCTTGGACGAATTCCTCTCTTCCTTCTTCCTGAATTGAATTGGTTTCCAATGAAAACACAAGAATGAAAGGAATAGAAATACGAAAGGATGGAGTACAAGGAAAAGAATAGACAAACAATTTTGGATTTTTTTTTTATTTTTGAACTTCATATCTAAAATCAAAAGGAAATAGAATTAACGAAAATGACAACAAAGGAATAAACAAAAGAAAAACAAAAATAGGAAAAAACAAAAAACAACAAATGAAGATAGAATTAATGGAAACAAGAAAACATAATAAAAAAAAACAACCAAATGGAAGGATATAACCTAATTTAGAGCCTAAGCTTTGATACCAAACTGATACAAACTCCAAACGACCTGCTTTGAGATCCAATACCTTTACGCTTAGAATCGACTCCCTCGGAAAGCCAAATCAAGTTTACAAGGAAAACCTCAACCCAATAATGAATTTGTGTCTAAGAACCTTGGTATGTTTTGAACAAAACAAAGTAATTAACTTTGGAAGTTCGAAATATTGATTCAAGCAAGAACCAAAAGCTAAGAAATTTCTTACAAAAAACCGTAATTTTGAATTATTCAAGTCTGTTCTATTCCTAGATTAGCTAAGTATTTATATCATCTTAGCTAAGTTACAAACCATAAATTCTTCCTAATCAAAAGTCAGGTTTGTGCTTTATTTAAACAAAACTAAAAGCCCAAAATAGCTAATTAAAATACTTAAAAATAGAAAAAGGATAGATATGGGCTTATTTAACAAAATTAGCCTAATTGCAAAGTGAATTTTGAATTTAATTTGATTAACCCATTCGAAATCAATTTTCATGTTTTGTCTTCTAGCACTTGAATCAAATTAATCAATTCTAAATTTGAATCTTGAATCCCCAACTTGATATTTGACTCCTCTTTGCAATCTTCAATTGTGGATAGATTGTTCCACAAGCCTTGCATCAAGCCTTGAATTTCATCTTTGAACTTCTTTGTCCTTGCTCTTGTAATTGGCCCATTTGACAAAGTCATTGGATCCTTGCTATTAGCCACTTGGATTGCATCAAATACTCATCTAAAAATCTTGAAGGAACCACAAGATGTGGTTGAGTTAGATGTACAAGAATATGAACAAGAACAAAAAGATGGTAGGAGTGACAAATTCCCTTGTTCCAATTGTTCAAGTAAAGATTCAAGGATGAATCCTTTTAAGGAGGAAGGGAATGATGAGAATCCATAGGTGATGCAAACAACAAAGCATACAAAGGCAAGGATCCAATTCAACTTCCCAATGGTCCCATTACAAGAGCAAGAATGAAGAAATTCAAGGAAACACTAAATGGAATGATTCAAGGCTTGTGGAATGATCTTGCCATAATTCAAGAATGCAAGAATGAATCATTCATCAAAATGGGGATTCAAGACTCAAATCAAAGTTTGGTGACAATGATTCAAGTGGATGAAGACCAAAACATGGGCATGTACCTAGGCCTTTAGTTTGTTTTTGATGTTTTTGGGCCCTATCAATATGATATAAACCCAAGTTCAAATAAATTAAGTGTGCTTATGTAATTAGTGAGTTTTGGGCCTATTTATGTTAAGTATAAAGCCCAAAACGAGTTTAGATTTATTTCTTGTTTAGGAATCAATTTCTAACTAGGAAACTTCAATCCTTGTTTAGGAAGATTCCCTAGTCTATGTTTTATTCCAATTTAGGATGAACTTATAATTATTAGTTGTCTAGGAATCAATTTCTAACTAGAAAACTTTAATTCTTATTTAAGAAAGATTCCTTAGTCTATGTTTTATTCCAATTTAGGGTTGAACCTATAATTATTAGTTGTCTAGGAATCAATTTCTAACTAGAAAATTTTAATTCTTGTTTAGGAAAGATTCCTTAGTCTATGTTTTATTCCCATTTAGGGTTGAGCCTCTATATAAACTCAACCATTCATGTAAAATGGAGTTAGATTTGGATAAATAAAAAATTTAATTTTTCTTCAGAGTGTTATCTCTTGTTTTTGATTCTTGCTTGAATCAAGTTCATACAATCAAAGCTAATTACTTTGTGCATATTTATTCCAAGGTTCTCTTTCACAAGTTGGTATTGTGTTGCAGAGATCATCATCCAAAGGTGATCATATTCCAAGGTGCTCTATCACGGGTTGGAATTGGGTCACGGACTTGGGAAAAATCTGATTTAGCTTTCCAAGGAGTTGCTTCCAAGCGTAAAGATATTGGGTCTCAAGTTTAATATACTTGAGGTTCGTATTAGTTTGGTATCAGAGCTTATGCTCTAAATCAGGTTATATCTTTCCGTTTCATTTGTATTTTCCATTTTTTTTCTGTCTATTTTCCTTTTCGTTAAATTCCATTGTTTTCACTTTGTTAATTTTGTTTGTTATTGTTTCAGGTCAAAAATTCAAAAAAAATCCTAAAATCGTCTACCTTTATTAGTGTCTTGTTATCATCTTCTTTAGCTTGTCTCTTTCTTTCCTACCTTTTCGTATTATTTTTGTCCCATTTCTATTCTTTGTGTTTCATCAAAAATCAAATGTTGGAAGGTCATACCTATTGCAATCATTCAAATTCAAGAAGTTAAGAAGGAAGGAATCAGCTCCTAAATTGTCAACTTTAATTCGGTTTGGATTTTTGTACTTGATCTTCAATTTATCTTGTTAATCTTCAGTATTTGTCCTTAAAATTACTTGCTGCAATTGAATTTAAAAAAAAAAAAAAAGAAGAAGAAAAGTAAAGAAAATTAGAATTTAAAAAAAAAAGAGAAAAAAAAGTAAAAAAAAAAAAGAAGAAGGAAAATTCGTCCAAAAAGAAAGAAGAAGCAAAAAGTGTTGAAATCTGACTTTTTGGAGTATTTATAGAAGTTATTTAGTTCCTAGAGTGAAGAAGACAAGGAAAGAAGCTGATTTTTTTTTTCAAGAATATACAAGGAGAATCAAAGATTTTAGCAGTCTACAAGGAGTTTGACTAAAGTCTAAGCATCTTTCCAAAACAAGCTAAGATTGTTTTCCTACTCCTTTCCAAATTTTGGTTTAACTTTTCTAATCCTATTTTCATTCTAATTTCTTATTTCCTTATTTGTTTTGGTTTTTTTTTTCTTTTCGTATTTAATCATTTTGATTTGTGTCTCATTAGGTTTCCTAATCCCATCAGGATTCCTATATTGTTTTCCTAGTTCTATTAGGATTTCTAGTTCTTGTTTCATTGAGTCTTTAAACTTTGGATTTTATTCACATTGTAATTTAGTAAAAATCGTATTAATTTGATTTTTGCAACTAATCTTAGCAAGAGAGTGAGTGGAAAAAGGCTAAGTGTGAGCACATCTAGAGAAAAGCCATTGATTGCGTGTAAAACTAAACACGAGTGAACTGGAGTGTCAAAACTACTTGAGTGAAACACGTGAGCGAGTGAAGTGAGGAAATGATTCTCTACTTTACTAACTTTGTTTTGCAGCTTCAAGATGAGTGGAACCCAAGGGAATCCACATGGGGAACTAGATAAATTCCAAGCCTTGCATGACTTACTCCAAGCTATGGAGAGAAGGACAAATGATAGATTGGATCAAATGGAGTGAAGAAGCAATGAAAGGATCGAAAGATTAGAAGTTTCAGTTACAAGGGGATAGCCACCCAATGCTCCTAGGCAAGCTAGGCGAATCCAAAGAAGAGTATGGAATGAAGATGAGGATGAAATCAAGTCGCTTGGTGATAATGAGGAGGAAGAAGAAGTAAGGCCAAGAGCTAGACAAGATAACAACAATAGTGGAATAAAACTAAAAATTCCAACATTTCATGGATGAATAGATCCCGAAGCATACTTGGATTGGGAAAAGAAGATTGAGTTGGTGTTCAATTGTCATAACTACACCGAATCCAAGAAGTTGAAGCTTGCTGTGGTTGTATTTGATGGATATGCCATTACTTGGTGGGATGATACCAAGCAAAAGAGGAGAAGAAATAGAGAAAGACCTATAGAAGAATGGAGGGACTTAAAGGCAATCATGAGAAGGAGATTTGTACCAAGCCACTACTATAGGGAGCTATACAATCGTCTTCAAAACCTATCTCAAGGGTCCAAAAATGTTGAGGAATACTACAAAGAGATGGAGGTAGCCATGATTCGAGCAAATGTGGAAGAAGATAATGAGGCTACAATGGCAAGGTTCCTCAATGGGTTGAATAAGGAGATTGCAAATGTGGTTGAGCTACAACCATATATGGAGCTTGAAGAGTTGCTTCATCTTGCTTTGAAGGTTGAGAAGCAGTTGAAGAAGAGGAGTACCAATCGGCTATCTACCTCTTACAATGCAACATTCAAATCAAATTGGAGAAAAGATGACAAGGCTTTTTCATCCAAGCCTAGAGCCGATTCCAAGGAAGCTCCAAAGACACCCATCCCAAGCAAGGACAAAGGTAAAGCTACACCTTCTAGTTCTGGAAATATTATATGCTTTAAATGTCAAGGTGTAGGTCACTACAAGAAGGATTGTCCAAATAAAAGAACAATGATCATGGTTGATGGGGAGTACTATTCAGCTAGTGAAGAAGAAGTTGAAGAAGAAAGAACACCACCTCTTAAGGATGCAAGTAACGAAGAGGACGACAACCAACCAAAAATAGCCGAATGTGGGAGGTCTCTTGTGACAAGGAGATCATTGAACATGTAAATCCAACATGATGATAATGTGCAACAAAGGGAAAATCTGTTTCAAACTAGATGTCTTGTAAAAGATAGAGTTTGTGATGTAATTATAGATGGGGGTAGTGTAACCAATGTAGCAAGCACCACTTTAGTTGAGAAACTAGGGTTACCTACTACTAAGGATCCTCACCCTTATAAACTAAACTGGCTTAATGATTGTGGGGAAATTAAGGTGACAAGGCGAGTTCTAGTAGCTTTCAAGATAGGCAGGTATAATGATGAAATTTTATTTGATGTTGTGCCTATGCAAGCAGGTCATCTATTGTTAGGACGCCCTTGGCAATTTGATAGAAGGGTGATGCATAATGGCTACACCAATCACTACACTTTTGAGAAAGATGGAAGAAAGATAACTCTTGCACCACTTTCACCTAGAGAAATCTATGAGAATGAGCTAAAAAGAATTCAAAAGGAGAGAGAAGACAAGAGTGAGAAAAAGAGCATAAATGATGTACCAAAAGAAAGAGAGAGTGCAAAAGAAAAAAGTGGCAAAAATCTTGAGAAAGGAAAGAAAGTGAGCTCGAGTGAGAAAAATGAGGGAAAAGAAATTGTTGAAAGTAAAAAGAAACATGTGAACTTTTATGCAAAGGGAAGTGATGTTAGGGAAGCATGGTTTTCAAAGAAAAGTATACTTGTACTCATGTACAAGGAGCTTTATTTTAACACAATTGACCTTAATGTTTCTTTGCCTAGTGTTTTTGTTTCTCTTTTACAGGAATTTGAGGATGTCTTTGCTGAAGAGATACCCAATAGATTGCCACCCATTAGGGGTATTGAGCATCAAATTGATTTTATTCCTGGTGCGTCGATTCCAAATAGACCAGCCTATAGAAGTAACCCCGAGGAAACAAAGGAGCTTCAAAGGCAAGTTATGGAGTTGTTAGCTAAAGGACATGTTAGAGAAAGTATGAGTCCATGTGCTGTGCCCGTTTTGCTAGTACCTAAGAAAGATGGTTCTTGGCGTATGTGTGTTGATTGTCGTGCAATTAATAACATTATGATAAAGTATCACCATCCTATTCCTAGGTTAGATGATATGCTTGATGAGTTGCATGGTTCTGCTATCTTTAGCAAAATTGATTTGAAAAGTGGATATCACCAAATTAGAATGAAGGAAGGTGATGAATGGAAAACTGCCTTTAAAACAAAATATGGTTTGTATGAATTAGTTATGCCTTTTGGCTTGACTAATGCACCTAGTACTTTCATGAGACTTATGAACCATGTTTTGAGAAATTTTATTGGTAAGTTTGTTGTTGTATATTTTGATGATATTCTTGTCTATTCTAAAAGCATAGATAAACACTTAGAACATTTAAGGTGTGTGCTTGATGTTTGAGAAATGAAAATTTATTTGCTAATCTTAAAAAGTGTTCTTTTTGTTTAGATAAGATTGCATTTTTAGGATTTGTGGTTAGTGCTCAAGGTGTTGAAGTTGATGAAGAAAAGGTAAGTGCTATAAAAAATTGGCCTATTCCTACATCGGTAAGTGAGGTAAGAAGTTTTCATGGTTTGGCTAGTTTTTATAGACGTTTTGTAAAAGATTGTAGCACCGTAGCTGCACCTCTAACAGAGGTAATTAAAAAGAATTGTGTTTTTAAGTGGGGAAAAGAACAAGAAGATGCATTTAATTCATTGAAAGATAAGCTATGTAAGGCACCCATTCTTGCTTTGCCTAACTTTAATGATATTTTTGAGATTGAGTGTGATGCATTAGGTGTTGGTATTGGGGCTGTCCTTATGCAAGGAAAAAGGCCAATTGCCTATTTTAGTGAAAAGCTACATGGTGCCTCATTGAAATACCCTACTTATGACAAGGAGCTCTATGCTTTAGTTAGAGCTTTGGAGACTTGGCAACACTACCTTTGGCCTAAGGAGTTTGTAATTCACACTGACCATCAATCCTTGAAATTCCTAAAGGAGCAAGGTAAGTTGAACAAGAGGCATGCCAAATGGGTTGAGTTCATTGAGACCTTGCCATATGTGATCAAATACAAGCAAGGTAAGGAGAACATTGTGGTTGATGCACTGTCAAGAAGGTATGCTTTACTTAATGCTTTGGATGCAAGAATGCTTGGGTTTGAAAATATTAAATCTCTGTATGTTGATGATTCTGATTTTTCTAGCATTTTCAAAGCAAGTGAGAAAGTTGCATTTGGTAAATTCTATAGAATGGATGGGTTTTTGTTTAAAGAAAATAGACTTTGCATACCTATTTGTTCTATGAGAGAACTACTTGTTAAGGAGGCACATGGGGGAGGATTAATGGGACATTTTGGCATCACTAAAACTTTAGATACTTTACATGAACACTTTTATTGGCCTAAAATGAGAAGGGATGTACATAGAATTTGTGATAGATGTGTTGTGTGCAAGCAAGCTAAATCTAAAGTTTTGAATCATGGTTTGTACACTCCTTTACCTGTTTCTGGTAGCCCCTGGACTGATATTTCCATGGATTTTATTTTAGGGTTGCCTAGATCAAAGAAAGGGATAGATTCTATCTTTGTGGTGGTTGATAGGTTTTCCAAAATGTCACATTTCATTCCTTGTAATAAAACTGATGATGCCACCAACATTGCTAATTTATTCTTTAGGGAAGTGGTACGTTTGCATGGCATTCCTAAAACTATTGTTAGTGATAGGGATGTTAAGTTTCTAAGTCATTTTTGGAAAGTTTTGTGGAGTAAAATTGGAACCAAATTGTTGTTTTCTACTACTTGTCATCCACAAACTGACAGTCAAACTGAAGTTGTTAATAGGACTTTAGGAACTTTGTTGCGTGCTATTGTCCAAAAGAACTTAAAGAATTGGGAAGAATGCATTCCATTTGTTGAGTTTGCTTATAATAGAGTTGTGCATTCTACTACCGGTTTCTCACCTTTTGAAATTGTTTATGGTTTTAATCCTCTAACCCCTTTGGATTTAATGCCTTTACCTTGTAATGAAAGGAGTAGTTTGGATGGGAAGAGAAAGGCAGATTTGGTGAAGAAACTACATGAGGAGGTGCGCAAGAATATTGAGAAGAAAAATCAACAAATAGCAAGCCAAGTGAATAAGGGAAGGAGGCATGTTGTATTCGAACCAGGTGATTGGGTTTGGGTGTATATGAGAAAAGAAAGATTTCAACTCAAAGGAAGATAAAGCTTCATCCAAGGGGAGATAGACCTTTTCAAGTAGTTGAGAAGATCAATGACAATGCATACAAGCTGGACCTACCTGGTGAGTATAATGTGAGTGCTACCTTTAATGTTAGTGATCTTTCTCCTTTTGATGTAGGTGTTGGAGATTCGTGGACAAATCATCTTGACGAGGGAGGGAATGATGCAAACAACAAAGCATACAAAGGCAAGGATCCAATTCAACTTCCCAATGGTCCCATTACAAGAGCAAGAATGAAGAAATTTAAGGAAACACTAAATGGGATGATTCAAGGCTTGTGGAATGATCTTGCCACAATTCAAGAATGCAAGAATAAATCATTCATCAAAATGGGGATTCAAGACTCAAATCAAAGTTTGGTGACAATGATTCAAGTGGATGAAGGCCAAAACATGGGCATGTACCTAGGCCTTTAGTTTGTTTTTGATGATTTTGGGCCCTATCAATATGATATAAGCCTAAGTTCAAATAAATTAAGTGTGCTTATGTAATTAGTGAGTTTTGGGCCTATTTATGTTAAGTATAAAGCCCAAAACGAGTTTAGATTTATTTCTTGTTTAGGAATCAATTTCTAACTAGGAAACTTCAATTCTTGTTTAGGAAGATTCCCTAGTCTATGTTTTATTCCAATTTAGGATGAACTTACAATTATTAGTTGTCTAGGAATCAATTTCTAACTAGGAAACTTTAATTCTTATTTAAGAAAGATTCCTTAGTCTATGTTTTATTCCAATTTAGGGTTGAACCTATAATTATTAGTTGTCTAGGAATCAATTTCTAACTAGAAAATTTTAATTCTTGTTTAGAAAAGATTCCTTAGCCTATGTTTTATTCCCATTTAGGGTTGAGCCTCTATATAAACTCAACCATTCATGTAAAATGGAGTTAGATTTTGATAAATAAAAAATTCAGTTTTTCTTAAAAGTGTTATCTCTTGTTTTTGATTCTTGCTTGAATCAAGTTCATACAATCAAAGCTAATTACTTTGTGCGTATTTATTCCAAGGTTCTCTTTCACAAGTTGGTATTGTGTTGCGGAGATCATCATCCAAAGGTGATCATATTCCAAGGTGCTCTATCACGGGTTGGAATTTGGTCACAGACTTGGGAAAAATCTAATTTAGCTTTCCAAGGAGTTACTTCCAAGCGTAAAGATATTGGGTCTCAAGTTTAATATACTTGAGGTTCGTATCAATAGGTGATGAGAATCAAGATGCCTTGCAAGAATCCTACAAATATTTGCACGATAAAGATTTCAAGAAGGTTTTTCAAGGTTGTCATTTCTATCAAGATGGCCCACAAAGACATGCAATCCAACTATTGTACACTATTAGTGAATCATCCAAGAAGAATATGAGATTACATAAAGTTTCCTACAATCCAATCAAGGAAATTTGGATCACAAGCTTTGCATATGGATCCAATCATATTCAAGGAAGTTTTAAGGATTTTATTAACATATTCAAACTTAATGTCAAGATGAAGAGATTAAAACACATTCCAAGTGATTGTGTTCAAATACATGAAGAGTCTGGCCTAAAACATGGCCATGAGATGAAAGTGCACAAAAGCTAAAAACTGGCAGTGTTGCGCCTGCAATGATTGCAGATTGAAAGCTCTTTATTGCGAATGTGATCATATTGCGAGCGCAACGAGAACCTAGGTTGTGTAATTCATTTTATTTTCTGATTTTTGTTATTTTACTTTAATTTTAGATTTTTTGGGCCCCTATTAATATGATATAAGCCCATAGTCAATTAAATTAAGTTTGCTTATGTAATTAATAAGTTTTGGGCCTTTTATGTTAGGTTTAAAGCCCAAAATGAATTTAAGCTTATTTCTTGTTTAGAAATCAGTTTAGGTATCTATTTCTAACTAGGAAACTTCAATCCTTATTTAGGAAGATTTCCTAGTCCTTAGCTAATTCCAATTTAAGGTTGAGCCTCTATATAAACTCAACCATTCATGTAAAAAGGAGTTAAGTTATGACCAATAAAATTCAATTTTCTTAAGAGTGTGATATGTTGGTTTTGATTCTTGCTTGAATCAAGTTCATACAATCAAAGCTAATTACTTTTTGCGTATTTATTCCAAGGTTCTCTTTCACGAGTTGGTATTGTGTCGCGGAGGTCATCATCCAAAGGTGATCATATTCCATGATGCTCTATCATAGGTTAGATTTGGGTTGCAAACTTGGGGAAAACCTAATTTAGCTTTCAAAGGAGTGATGAGAATCCATATACCTTGCAAGAAGCTCACAAATACATGCATGATAAAGATTTCAAGCAGGTTCTTTAAGGTTGTCATTTCTATCAAGATAGCTTCCAAAGGCATGCAATACAACCATTGTACATGATTGATGGATCATTCAAGAAGAAAATAAGATTGTATGAAGTTTCCTGTAAATCAATCAAGGATATTTGGATCATGAGCTTTGCATATGGATCCAATTATATTCAAGGAAGCTTCAAGGGTTTAATCAATCTATTCAAGCCTAATGTCAAGATGAAGAGGCCAAATTACATTCCAATTTGCTTGGGCCTAATCTATTCAAGTATTTTACAAGGCTGCCATTCTTCATTCAAATTGGACCCTCCATATTTGGGCTTTTCAAATTCAATTTATCATGTTTTATTTAGTGTTTGGGCTGCCTATGTTATGTATACAGCCCAAGAGTTGTTTAAACTACTTTATTTTCATGTTTTGATTAGTTTTAGGCCTATTTTATGTTAGGTCAAAGGCCTATCCGAATTTTATAGTTTAATTAATTAGATTTCAGTTTCTAGCTAGGAAATAGCTTCTCTTGTATAGGAAGGATTCCTAATGATACAAACCCCAAGTATATTAAACTTGAGACCCAATTATCTTTATGCTTGGAAGCAACTCCTTGGAAAGCTAAATCAGATTTTTCCCAAGTTCGTGACCCAAATCTAACCCGTGATAGAGCACCTTGGAATATGATCACCTTTCGATGATGATCTCTGCAACACAATACCAACTCGTGAAAGAGAATCTTCAAATAAGTACGCATAAAGTAATTAGCTTTGATTGTATGAACTTTATTCAAGCAAGAATCAAAACCAAGAGATCACACTATTAAGAAAACTGAATTTTTATTGATCATAACATTAACTTCTTTTTACATGAATGGTTGAGTTTTTATAGAGGCTCAACCCTAAATTAGAATCAACTATGGAATAGGAAATCTTCCTAAATAAGGATTGAAGATTCCAAATTAGAAATAATCCCTAAATAATAACTAGGCTAGAACAGAATCCTAAAACAAGTTAGGAATCCTTCCTATACAAGAGAAGCTATTTCCTAATTAGAAACTAAAATCTAATTAATTAAACTATAAAATTGGGATGGGCCTTTGACCTAACATAAAATAGGCCTAAAACTAATTAAAACATGAAAATAAAGTAGTTTAAACAACTCTTGGGCTGTATACATAACATAGGCAGCCCAAACACTAAACAAAACATGATAAATTGAGTTTGAAAAGCTCAAATATGGAGGGTCCAGTTTGAATGAAGAATGGCAGCCTTGTAAAGACTTGAATAGATTAGGCCCAAGCAAATGGGAATGTAATTTGGCCTCTTCATCTTGACATTGGGCTTGAATAGATTGATTAGGCCCTTGAAGCTTCCTTGAATAGAATTGGATCCATATGTAAAGCTCATGATCCAAATATCCTTGATTGGTTTATAAGAAACTTCATACAACCTTATTTTCTTCTTGAATGATCCATCAATCATGCACAATGGTTGTATTGTATGTCTTTGTAAGCTAACTTGATAGAAATGACAACCTTGAAGAACCTTCTTGAAATCTTTAACTTGTGTATGTATTTGTGGGATTCTTTCAAGGCATATGGGTTCTCATCACCTAACTTGTTTTAGAATTATGTTCTAGCTTAGTTATTATTTAGGAATTAGTTTCTAATTGGGAATCTTCAATCATTGTTTAGGAAGATTTCCTATTCCATAGTTGATTCTAATTTAGGGTTAAGCCTCTATATAAACTCAACCATTCATGTAAAAAGAAGTTAATGTTATGATCAATAAAAATTCAGTTTTCTTAAGAGTGTGATCTCTTGGTTTTGATTCTTGCTTGAATCAAGTTCATACAATCAAAGCTAATTACTTTGTGCGTATTTATTCCAAGGTTCTCTTCCACAAGTTTGATATTGTGTCATGGAGATCATCATCTAAAAGTGATCATATTCTAAGGTGCTCTATCACGAGTTGGATTTGGGTCGCGGACTTGGGGAAAATCTGATTCAGCTTTCCAAGAAGTTGCTTCTAAGCATAAAGATAATTGGGTCTCAAGTTTAAAACAACAAAGCATACAAAGGTAAGGATCCAATTCAACTTCCCAATGGTCCCATTATAAGAGCAAGAATGAAGAAATTCAAGCAAACACTAAATGGGATGATTCAAGGCTTGTAGGATGATCTTGCCACAATTCAAGAATGCAAGAATGAATCATTCATCAAAATGGGGATTCAAGACTCAAATCAAAGTTTGGTGACAATGATTCAAGTGGATGAAGGCCAAAACATGGGCATGTACCTAGGCCTTTAATTTGTTTTTAATGTTTTTGGGCCCCTATCAATATGATATAAGCCCAAGTTCAAATAAATTAAGTGTGCTTATGTAATTAGTGAGTTTTGGGCCTATTTGTGTTAGGATTAAAGCCCAAAATGAGTTTAGAATTATTTCTTATATAGGAATCAATTTCTAACTAGGAAACTTCAATCCTTGTTTAGGAAGATTCCCTAATCTATGTTTTATTCCAATGAATCAATTTCTAAATAGGAAACTTTAATTCTTGTTTAAGAAAGATTCCCTAGTCTATGTTTTATTCCAATTTAGGGTTGAACCTACAATTATTAGTTGTCTAGGAATCAATTTCTAACTAGGGAAATTTAATTCTTATTTAGGAAAGGTTCCTTAGTCTATGTTTTATTCCCATTTAGGGTTGAGCCTCTATATAAACTCAACCATTCATGTAAAATGGGGTTAGATTTTGATAAATAAAAATTCAGTTTTTCTTTAGAGTGTTATCTTTTGTTTTTGATTCTTGCTTGAATCAAGTTCATACAATAAAAGCTACTTACTTTGTGCATATTTATTCTAAGGTTCTCTTTCACAAGTTGGTATTGTGTTGTAGAGATCATCATCCAAAGGTGATCATATTCTAAGGTGCCCTATCACGGGTTGGAATTGGGTCACGGACTTGGGGAAAATCTGATTTAGCTTTCCAAGGAGTTGCTTCTAAGCTTAAAGATATTGGGTCTCAAGTTTAATATACTTAGGGTTTGTATCAACTACCATGGCATGTTTCTTGGCTGGTTTGAACAAAGACATAGCTGACTAAGTTGATTTGCAACCATATGTGGAGCTAGAGGAGATGGCGCACATTGCAGTCAAGGTGGAAAAATAGCTCCAAAGAAGAGGACAAGCAAGGTATGTTTCTAAGCCTTTTTCCAACTCTAATTCTACTTGGAAAAAGGATGGAAAGGGTGAATTTAAAGGTGGAAACAAGGCTGCCTATGATGTTGCAAAAGGAAGGGCAGATTTGAATTCCGAAGAAAAATCCAAACCCGAAGAGCCTAAGGGGAGAAATAGAGATATTTAAGTGTTGGAAGTGCCAAGGAGTAGGTCATGTAAGTAGGGAGTGTCCTAATAGATGAACTATGGTCATTAGGAATGGAGAAATAGTGACAGATGATGAAAGGGGCAGCAATGATAATGATGAGGAAGAGATGCCCAAGTTAGAGGATTGTAGCGAGGGGAGCATAGAGGAGCCAATAAAAGGTGATTTGCTGGTCACAAGGCATGCTCTTAGTACTTAATTAAACAAGGAGTGTCATGAGGAGCAAAGGGACAACTTGTTTCATACAAGGTGTCCTGTTCAAGGCAAGGCTTGTTGCATGATAATTGATAGTGGGAGTTGCACCAATGTAGTGAGTACACTTTTGATTAACAGGTTGGGGCTGCCTACTATACCACACTCACATCCATACAAGCTCCAATAGCTTAATGATTGTGGTGAGGTAAAGGTGAATAGACAAGCCATGATTTCATTTTTCAATTGGAAAATATCATGATGAGGTGTTATGAGATGTAGTGCCTATGCATGCTGGAGAAATATTGCTTGGGCGACCATGGAAATTTGATAGAAGGGCTATACATGATGGGTACCTCAATAGGTATTCATTTACCAAGGATGGTAGAAAGACAATCCTAACACCACTTTCCTTAAAAGAAGTGTATGAAGACCAATGTAAAATGGAAAGGATGAGAGTTGAGGCTGAAAAGAAAGAAAAAGAGAGTAAACAAAGTGTCTTAGAGAGTAAAAATAAGAAGAGTGAAAAGCATGAGGGAAAAGAAAAAGGAGTACAAATTCAGCCTAGAGAGAAAAACTGAGTTTGATAGCAAGGTCAAGCGAGGTTAGGCATGCTTTGCATTCCAAAAGGCCTATATTTTTACTTTTGTGCAAAGGGGCATATTTTACTACTAATAAGCTTAACACATCTTTCCCAATTGTGTTTGTTGAACTTTTGCAGGAATTTGAAGATATATTTCCCGAGGAGATATCAAGTGATTTACCACCAATTAGAGGCATAGAACACCAAATTGACTTCATTCCTGGGGCTGCCATACCTAGTAGGCCAGCATATAGAACAAATCCAAGTGAGGCAAAAGAGATCCAAAGACAAGTGGAGGAGTTGCTATCCAAGAGATATTTGCGGGAAAGTCTAAGTCCTTGTTCGGTTCTTGATGGAACATGGAGGATGTGTATAAACTATAGAGCCATCAATAAAATCACTATGATGCTTTGGATTAGAGGACGAATCCTTTTAAGGAAAGAGGGAATGTTATGGAGTAGCCTACACATCAAGTTCCAAGGATTCAAGTTCAAAAGGCTTCTAGTCTAAAAGTCCTTGTTCGGTTCTTGATGGAACATGGCGGATCTGTATAGACTATAGAGCTATCAATAAAATCACTATGATGCTTTGGATTAGAGGACGAATCCTTTTAAGGAAAGAGGGAATGTTATGGAGTAGCCTACACATCAAGTTCCAAGGATTCAAGTTCAAAAAGCTTCTAGTCCAATTAGCATGCCTCAAGGACCCATAACAAGGTCTGGGTCCAAGAAGCTTCAACAAGCCTTAATCCATCATCTACAAGGCTTGGTGAATTTAGATAGTGTAGGTTTACAAGGCCACCAAAGTTTTAAGCTTAGTTGAGATCAAGCCCAATATAATTTAAGCTAAGTCAATGTTACTAATAGGCTTAGTTAAGAATGTTAATGGGTTTCAAAAGGGTTGGCCATTCATCATTTAGAATCCACCAATTTTATTTAGTTTTTATTTAGTTTATTATTATTTGGCTGTCCATGTTAAGTATTAAGCCAAAATTCAGTTTGTTAAAGTTTTTAGCTAAATTTAATTGTCTTTAATGCACACCATTAAAGGTAATGATGACCTTTAATTGTTAGGTATTGATGATTCTAAGCTCAAAGGTAAGATGTTAAGTTTTAATTGCCTTTAATTGTTAGGTATTGATTACCTTTTATTATTAGGAATTGATGATAAGTATTAATGGTCTTAAATTGTTGTCTTTTGGCTTTTCCTATTCTTGGAGGGATGTTCCAAGATTAAAATGGGCCTGATTTTTGTAATAAAAAGTTAGATTTGAATTGTTAATTATAAAAACAAACCTAAAAGCTGTTTTGCTTTTGTCTTCGTGTTCTTATGTAGAATACATGCTTAAAGAACATTCAAGTAGACTGATCATCTTCTTGTGGAGTGCTTCGAATATGGAATTCAAAAACAAGTTTTCTTTGTCCTAGATCTTTGATCATCTTTCCAAGCAATCTGATTTTCTAACCTTTCCGGGGTTGAGAATAAATTGGCTATTAGGGTTTTGAAGTTAATGTTGTGGGGGTCTATAATAATCAAAAGGGTTCGTAGGCTTATTCTTGGAGGTTCCGTATCACAAGGAAATTTAGATCACGAGCTTTGCATATGGATCCAATTATATTCAAGGAAGCTTCAAGGGCTTAATCAATCTAGTTAAGCCCAATGTCAAGATGAAGAGGTCAAATTACATTCTTATTGGCTTGGGCCTAATCTATTCAAGTGTTTAAAAGGCTGCCATTCTTCATTCAAATTAGGCTGAGGCATCGAGCTAGCTGCACATAATGAGCTAGGCTGAGGCATCGGGCGAGGTGGGTTGAGGCATCAGGTGAGCTGGGCTAAGGCGTTGGGCATGCTGGGCTGAGGTGTCAAGTGAGCTACAAACAATGGGTTGAGCTACCTATACTTTCTATTTTCAAATTTAATTATTTTACTTTATTCTCATATTGTCATTAGGCTAATTTTGTTAATTAAGCCCATATCTATTCTTTTCCTACTTCAAGTATTTTAATTAGTTATTTGGGTTTTTATTTTGTTTAATTTAAGCCCAAGTTTGAATTTTAGTTAGTGAGAATTTTTGGGTTTGTAACTTAGCTAAGATGATATAAATACTTAGCTAATCTAGGAATAGGGGGACTTTTGATAATTCGAAAATATAGCCTTGTGCTTTGTGAGAAAATTCTCAATTTTGATTCTTGCTTGAACCAACAATCCAAACTTCCAAAGTTAATCACTTTGTTTTGTTCACAACATACCAAGGTTCTTTGACACATGTTTGTCATTGGGTTGAGGTTTTTCTTATTCAAACCTGATTTGGCTTTCCAAGGAGTCGCTTCCAGGTGTAAAGATATTGGATCTCAAAGCTGGTCATTTGGGGTTTGTATTAATTAAGCAAAAAAAAAGATAAAGGAGTGTGGGTGATTGAAAAAGAAAAGAGGGTGTTCTTCACTAACAAAATTCCTTTACCTTCCTTTAGTTTTCTTGTTTTTCTTTTTCAGGATTTCAAAGAAGGATTGTCATGGAGAAAGCATGATGATGATTCTACATTCAATGCATTCCAAGAGAGATCTTATGTTACTTCTTCATGTTTTGTTTCAAAGCCTTATCTCTTCAATGGAAGTACAAATTTGAGGTCGAATCCTTTTGAGGGGGGAGGGAATGATGGGAATCCAATAGCCTTACAAGAAGTATATAAAGAAATGTATAAAAAGGAATTCAAGAAGTCCCTTCAAAGTGAAGATGAAACTACATGGAAGAGGCTGGGAGGGCAAGACTTGGAAACACAAGCTTTAAACATGACTAAGAGAAGAAATTGCATGAAAAGCTTGTTAATAGGGTCAGGTACATACCCATGTACCTAGGTATGTTCCCTTCTATATGAAGAACCATGATCAACATGCCCAGTAACATGGGTATGTCCTTGGGCGTGTAGGCTACTGCATGATTTATTTTTATTTTTCTAAATTTTAGTGTTTTTATTTTTTTGGGCCCCTATCAAAATGATATAACCCCATATTCAATTAAATTAGGTTTGCTTATATAATTAGTAAGTTTTGGACCTATTTATATTAGGTCTAAAGCCCAAAATGAGTTTAGATTTATTTCTTATTTAGAAACCAGTTTCCTTTCTTGTTTAGGAATACTCAATAGGAAGATTTCCTATTCCTTAACTGATTCTAATTAGGGTTTTGTAACCTAGCTAAGATACCATAAATAATTAGCTATTCATTGAATGATAGATAAGTTGATTTCCCCAAATTTAAGCTTTAAGCTTGTGAGAGTTTTCTCAAATTTGGTTCTTGGATTAAAATCAAAAACCCAAACTTTCAAAGCTAATTAGTTTGCTTGTTCATAATATACCAAGGTTTCTTGACACAGGTTCATCATTGAGTTGAGGTTTTTTCCTTGTAAACTTGATTTGGCTTTCCAAAGAAGTCACTGCCAAGTATAAAGGTATTGGGTCTCAAAACAAGTTGTTTGGTGTTCATATCAGAGATAAAGGAAATTCAAATGCAAGTGGATGAATTGGTGGAGAAAGGATTCATGAGGGAGAGCCTTAGCCCATGTTTAGTTCCTATCATCTTAGTCCCAAAGAAAGATGGAACACAGCATATGTGTGTGAATTGCCAAGTGATGCAATCCAGGGATCCAACCAAATCAAGCCAAGCAAGGATCCATTGACATTACCAATGGGACCAATTACAAGATCCAAAGCCAAGAAATTTAAAGGTGAGGCTTAATACAAGGATTGTGGAATAATTTGTCCACAATTGAAGGTCGCAAAGAAGAATCAAGTAACCAATTAGGATTCCAAGATTCAGATCAAGCATTGGTAAACTTATCTCAACTGCTTGTGGAAGAAAACATGAAGATCTAAATTCATGGGAATTAATATGGGGCTTTCTAGATTTTGGGTTTAATTCTATAGTTAGAAATAATTACTTTAACGTGATTTCTTTGAGTTTGGGCCTTTCAAATTAGTATTAAGCCCATACTTAATTAATTTTATGTTTAGACATCATATCAAACAGATTTAGGCCTATTTTACATGTAATTAAGCCCATATCCGAATTAAAGTTATTTTAGCTTCCTAGAGAAGTTGTCTTTGGTGGTTTTCATATAAAAAGATCACTTAACATTGTAATTAGAACTTTTGATGAATTTATGAATTTCCTTTGAGTTTTATTCTCAAATTTTGTTGATACAAACCCCAAATGACCTGCTTTGAGACCCAATACCTTTACGCTTGGAAGTGACTCCCTTGGAATACCAAATCCAGTTATTCCACTACATCATGTTATTCACCATTTGAGATTGTTTATGGTTTTAATCCACTAACCCCTTTGGATTTGGTTCCTTTACCTATTCAAGAAGGGAGCAGTTTAGATGGTAAGAAGAAAGCTAAAATGGTTAAAAATTTTCATGAGGATGTGTGAAAGAACATAGAGAAAAGACATCAACAAATTGCAAATCAAGCTAACAAAGGAAGAAGGAAAGTAATCTTTGAACTAGGCATTTGGGTTTGGGTGCATATGAGGTAGGAAAGATTTCCAAGTCACAGAAAATCTAAGTTGCACCCAAGGGGAGATGGACCTTTTCAAGTTTTGGAAAGAGTCAATGATAATGCCTACAAATTAGACCCTCCTGGTGAGTATAATGTTAGTGCTACTTTCAATGTAAGTGACCTTTTTCCTTTTGATGTAGGTGAAGATCCGAGGGTGAATCCTTTTGAGGAGGGAGGGAATGATGCAATTCAAGTGGCTAATAGCAAGGATCCAATGACTTTGCCAAATGGGCCAATTACAAGAGCAAGGATAAAGAAGTTCAAAGATGCCAATCAAGACCTGATGCAAGGCTTGTGGAACAATCTATCCACAATTGAAGATTGTAAAGAGAAGTCAAATATCAAATTGGGGATTCAATATTCAAATTCAGATTTGATTAATTTGATTCAAGTGCTAGTAGAAGACAAAGCATGAAGATTGATTTCAAATGGGTCAATCAAATTAAATTCAAAATTCACTTTAGAATTGGGCCAATTTTGTTAAATAAGTCCATATCTATCCTTTTTCTATTTTTAAGTATTTTAATTATTTATTTTGGGCTTTAGTTTTGTTTAAATAATGCTCAAACCTGAATTTTGATTAGAAAGAATTTATGGTTTGTAACCTATCTAAGATGATATAAATATTTAGCTAATCTAGGAATAGAACAGACTTGAATAATTTGAAATTAAGTTTTTTGTGAGAAATTTCTTAGCTTTTGGTTCTTCCTTGAATCAATATTCTAAACTTCCAAAGTTAATTACTTTGTTTTATTTACAACATACCAAGGTTCTTTGACATAGATTCATCATTGGGTTAAGGTTTTCCTTATAAACTTGATTTGGTTTTCTGAAAGAGTTGCTTCCAAGCATAAAGATATTGGATTTCAAAGCAGGTCGTTTGGGGTTCATTTTAGTATTGATCATTGAAACCTCTTCATGAACAACAACAATGTCTTCTTCTTCATCACCAATTAAAGAATCATGCTTCCTTGGCAACAAGTCACTAGTAAAACTCCAAGCAACTTCACATGTAACTTGAACCAGCCTAGCCATGATGACTTCTCCACTATTTTCTTAATTGCTTACATTTTTATCTTTGGTACTCATGGAGAAAACTTGAAAAAAATGTTAGTAAAGCAAAAACCTTATGTCATTCCCTTACATGTTTTCACTGAAAATAGATGACACTCATATTCACTCGTGTTTGTTATCACACAAATCAATAGTCTTTTCTCTAGATAAATTCACATTCTTGCCTTTTACCCCTCAATTCTCTCTTATAGTTCTTACAAGAGCCAATTTCCAAACTACACAAAATTTTTATTTTTATTTTTTTTTTTTTGCTCAACAATTAACCAAGATTTAAAAGTGAATCTGACACAAGTTTAAGGCAAAACAGAAATGAGAATACCTAGAAACAATAACCCTAGATGTTTTCAACAATGATGGAATGAAGACACCAAACACGAATTTTGCCAATAAATTGGAAAAATTATAAAATTAAACAAAAATAGAATAGATAACAACATGAGAAGAATGCAACTAATAGCACTTAAAATGAAGTTTTCTACAAAAATTTATAATGAAATGAAATTTACCGAGAAACCGAAAAATGCAAATTTCAAGGCCTAAACGATGGAATTTGGCCAAAAACAATAGACATCACAAGCAAAGCTAGTGATTTTTTATCGTTGGCCCATTTCCCTTGGAAGTGGGTACTCAGAAGGATCAAAAATGCAATTTTCTTTCAATACTAGAATTTTTTTTTTTTTAATTTCTAAGTTGCAAATACAAAGGAATAGATTAGAGTTGACAAACAAAAAGGAAAACAATAAAAGAAAAATCAAAAACAAATTAGGTTGGAAAATGGAAGCTTAAACTGAAATTGGAAATAAATCCCAGCATGTTTTGGAAGGTAGGCTTGATTTGGTCAACTCCTTGATTCTCCTTGATTTGATTGGATTCCAACAATCTTCCTTTCCTTTTTCCACTCTAGAATTGGAAACAAACACTATATATTCCTATATATTCTAATTTTGCCAAGTTTCTTTCCTTTTTTTTTCTTTTCCTTCCTTGGCCAATTTCAAGATTCTTTCCTTTTTTTTTTGGTCGATTTCTTTCCTTTTTTTTTTTGGCTGATTTCTTTCTTTTTTTAATTAGTTATAGCAACAAAAAGGAAAAAAAATAACAAATTGAAGATCCCATACAAGAAGCCTAACCCAACTTGAAAATCTTCAATCTTGGTCGAATCATCCCTTCCTTTTTCCTAAATTTGAATTGACTTCCAAAAAAAACTCAAAGAATGAAAGGAATAGAAATACAAAAAGGATGAAAGACAAAGAAACAAATGAACACCAACAAAAAGGAAAAATGATTCTGGATTTTTTTTGTTATTTTCAAATTTAGACCTGAAATACAAGGAAATGGAATTAAGGAAAATGAAAACAAAGGAATTGTAATAAAAATGAAAACAAGCAGAAATAGGAAAACAAATGAAAACATAAAAAAAATGAAAATGGAAAGATACAACCTGATTTAGAGGCTAAGCTTTGATACCAAACTAATACAAACCCCAAACGACCTGCTTTGAGACCCAATACCTTCATGCCTGGAAGCAACTCATTGGAAAGCTATTAGGTTTGAATAAGAAAAACCTCAACCCAATGATGAACTTGTGTCAAAGAACCCTAGTATTTTGTAAACAAAACAAAATGATTAACTTTGGAAGTTCGGATTGTTGGTTCAAGTAAGAACCAAAATTGAGAATTATCTCACAAAGCACAAGGCTGGATTTTCGAATTATCAAAAGTCCCCCTATTACTATATTAGCTAAGTATTTTTATCATCTTAGCTAAGCTACAAATCCTAAATTCTTACTCACTAAAATTCAGACTTGGGCTTAAATTCAACAAACTAAAAGCCCAAATAACTAATTAAAACACTTAAATTAGGAAAAGAATAGATATGGACTTAATTAACAAAATCAGTCAAATGATGATATGAGAATAAAGTAAAATAATTAAATTTGAAAATAGAAAGCATAGGCAGCCCAACCCATTATGATACGAACCCTAAACGACCTACTTTGAGACCCAATACCTTTATGCTTGGAAGCAACTCCCTCGGAAAGTCAAATCAAGTTTGCAAGGAAAACCTTAGCCCAATGACAAACCTGTGTAAAGAACCTTGGTATGTTGTGAACAAAACAAAGTGATTAACTTTGAAAGTTTAGAATATTGATTCAACCAAGAACCGAAAGCTGAGAAATTTCTCACAAAACTTAATTTTGAATTATTCAAGTCTCCCTATTTCTTAGATTAGCTAAGTATTTATATCATCTTATCTAAGTTATAAACCCTAAAATTCTTACTAGTTAAAATTTGGACTTGGGCTTAAATTAAATAAACTAAAAGCCCAAATAACTAATTAAAATATTAAAGTAGAAAAAAGATAGATATGGGCTTAATAAACAAAATCAACCCAATGACAATATCAGAATAAAGTAAAATAATTAAATTTGAAAGTAGAAAGCATAAGCAGCCCAGCCCATTATGTGCAACTCGCCTTATGCCTTAGCCTAGCTCTCCCAATGCCTCAGCCTAGCTCGCTTGACACCTCAACCCAGCTCACCCAATGCCTCAACCCAGCTAGCTGATGCCTCATCCCAATTTGAATGAAGAATGGCAGCCTTGTAAACACATGAATATATTAAGCCCAAGCCAATAGGAATGTAATTTGGCCTCTTTATCTTGACATTGGGCTTGACTAGATTGATTAAGCCCTTGAAGCTTCCTTGACTATAATTGGATCCATATGCAAAGCTCAAAATCCAAATATCCTTGGCTGGCTCATAGGAAACTTTACACAACCTTATTTTCTTCTTGATTAATCCATCAATCATGCACAATGGTTGTATTGCATGCCTTTGTAAGCTATCTTGATAGAAATGACAATCTTGAAAAATCTTCTTGAAGTCTTTATCATGTATGTATTTGTAAGCTTCTTGCAAGGCATATGGATTCTCATCATTCCCTCCCTCCTCAAAAGGATTCATGCTCGAATCTTGACTTGAACAATTGGAACTAGGGAATGTGTCGCTGCTACCATGTTCTTGTACATCTAACTCAACCACATCTTGTGCTTCCTTCAGGATTTCTTAATGAGTATTGATCATTGAAACCTCTTCATGAACAACAACAATGGCTTCTTCTTCATCACCAATTAAAGAATCATGCTTCCTAGGCAACAAGTCACTAGCATAATCCAAGCAGCTTCACATATAGCTTGAACTGGCCTAGCTATGATGACTTCTTCACTATTTTCTTGATCACTTACATCTTCCAAAGAGGGCATGCTTTCGTTGTCATCATCCTCGTCAGTTTCAGAAAAGAGCTCTCCATGAATGTAATCATCACCCTCTTGTAAGGGCATTGGGAAGCTATATGACCTAAACCCAAACACTTAAAGCATTTAATATCACAAGAATTGTTTGGAGCTTCAAATTTACCTTTCTCCTCCTCTTTTGACATTGGTACAGTTTGTCCCTGTCTCGAGTTGAATTTGGACTTGGAATCAGTCCCCTCATCTTCCTTACAACTTGATTTCAATGGCTTGAATGAAGATGAACTTTGATTATTGCCCTTATACCTAGGTTGCTTCTCAACCTTAATTGCCATATTCTAAGGTGACATCTTCTTTGAAATTCATTCCACCTTTTGTCCATCTTCTTGTTAAGTTGTTCTAGGAACTCTAAGAAATTTTGCTCATCATCTTTATCCTTGGTACTCATGGTGAAATCCTGAAAAAAAAATGTTAGTAAAGCATTTTTATGTGTTTTCACTCAAAATAGATGACAATCATGTTTATTATCACACAAATCAATAGGCTAGATAAATTCACACTCTTTCCTTTCACCTCTTAATTCTCTCTTATTGTTCTTACAAGAGCCAATTTCCAAACTACACAAAATTATTATTTTTTTTTCTTTTTTTACCTCAACAATTAACCAAGATTTAAAAAAAATGAAATC
The DNA here is from genome assembly GCA_947687605.1 of Reutealis trisperma. Lineage (NCBI taxonomy): Eukaryota > Viridiplantae > Streptophyta > Magnoliopsida > Malpighiales > Euphorbiaceae > Reutealis > Reutealis trisperma. Next base: position 808,763 of record CANTUT010000104.1, on the reverse strand, counting down.
TAACACAAGCTTCATTAAGGCAAACACAGAAACGAGAATACCTAAAACCAAAACCCTAGATGATTTCAACAAAAACGATACAAAGACATAGAACACGAATTTTGCAAGAAGAAATAGAAAAATTATAAAATTTTAATAGAAATAAATAGATAACAAGACAAGAAGAACACAACTAATAACACTGAAAATGAAGTTTTCTACAGAAAGTTATAACAAAACAAAATTTATCGAGAAACCCAAAAAAATGTGAATTTCGAGGCCTATACGATGGGATTTGGCCGAAAAAGCACGGACATCACTAGCAAAGATGGTGACTTTTGATCGTTAGCCTATTTCCCTTGAAACTATATACTCAGAAGGGTCAAAATAATGCAACTTTCTCAATACTAGAATTTTTTTTTTTTAATTTATGAGAAAGAACAGATAGCTGCTGTAGAATTAGGGTTGGAAATGGAAAAGCAAACAAAGATATTAATGAAAACAAAAAGGAAACAATAAAAGAAAGGAAAATAAAAATAAAAAAATAAAAGTGAATTAGAGTGGAATAAGGAAACTTAAACTGAAATTGGTTAGCTTGTTTTTGGAAGGTAGGCTTGATTTGGTCAACTCCTTGATTCTCCTCGATTTGATTTGATTCTAAAATCTTCCTTTATTTTTTTCTTTCACTCTAGAATTAGAAACAAATACTATATATTCCTATATAGTCTGATTTTACCAAGATTCTTTCCTTCTTTTTTTTTTTTTCTTTCTTTCCTCTTTTTTTTTTCTGGCTAAATGCTCTCTCTTTTTTTTTTTTTTTAATTCAGCAACAATTCGAAAGAAAAAAAAAACAAATAGAAGATCAAACATAAGATGCCAACAAAAACACAAAGAATGAAAGGAATAGAAATATGAACAGATAGAAGACAGAGAACCAAAACAGAATGGATCGACAAATTTAGATTTTTTTTTTATTTTTGAATTTACACCTGAAATCAAAAGGAAACAGAATTAATGAAAATGACAACAAAGGAATAAACAAAAATAAAAATAAAAATAGGCAAAAACAGAAAATAACAAACGAAGACAGAATTAACAGAAATAAGAAAATGAAAACAGAAAACACAACGAATGGAAGGATATAACTTGATTTAGAGCTTAAGCTCTGACACCAAACTGATACAAATCCCAAACAACCTGCTTTAAGACCCAATACCTTTACGCTTGGAAGCGACTCTCTTGGAAAGCCAAATCAAGTTTGTAAGGAAAATCTCAACTCAATGACAAACCTGTGTCAAAGAACCTTGGTATGTTGTGAACAAAACAAAGTGATTAACTTTGGAAGTTCAGAATATTGATTCAAGCAAGAACCAAAAGCTGATAAATTTCTCACAAGACTTAATTTTGAATTATTCAAGTCTCCTTATTTCTTAGATTAGTTAAGTATTTTTATCACCTTAGCTAAGTTGCAAACCCTAAAATTCTTACTAGCTAAAATTTGGACTTGGGCTTAAATTAAATAAACTAAAAGCCCAAATAACTAATTAAAATATTAAAGTAGAAAAAGGATAGTTATGGGCTTTATAAACAAAATCAGCCCAATGACAATATAAGAATAAAGTAAAATAAATAAATTTGAAAATAGAAAGCATAGGCAGCCCAGCCCATTGTGTGCAGCTTACCTAATGCCTCAGCCCAGCTCACCCAATGCCTCAACCCAGCTCGCTTGACACCTTAGCCTAGTTCACCTAAGGCCTTAACCCAGCTCGCCTGATGCCTCAGCCCAATTTGAATGAAGAATGGAAGCCTTGTAAACACTTAAATAGATTAGGCCCAAGCCAATAGGAATGTAATTTGGCCTCTTCATCTTGACATTGGGCTTGACTAGATTGATTAAGCCCTTAAAGCTTCCTTGAATACAATTGGATCCATATGCAAAGCTCATGATCCAAATATCCTTAGCTTGCTCGTAGGAAACTTTACACAACCTTATTTTCTTCTTGAATGATGCATCAATCATGCACAATGGTTGTACTGCATGCCTTTATAAGCTATCTTAATAGAAATGTCAATCTTGAAGAATCTTCTTGAAGTTTTTATCATGTATGTATTTGTAAGATTCTTGCAAGGCATATGGATTCTCATCACATTGTTTGCAGCTCGCCTGACACCTCAGCCCAGCTCGCCTAACACCTCAGCCCAACTTGCCTAATGCCTTAGCCCAACTCGCCCGACACCTCAGTCCAGCTTATTGTGTGCAGCTAGCTTGATTTCTCAACCCAATTTGAATGAAGAATGGCAGCCTTGTAAACATTTGAATAGATTAGGCCCAAGCCAATAAGAATGTAATTTGGCCTCTTCATCTTGACATTGGGCTTGACTAGATTGATTAAGCCATTGGAGCTTTCTTGAATTCAATTGGATCCATATGCAAAGCTCATGATCCAAATATCCTTGACTGGCTCATAGGAAACTTTATACAACCTTATTTTCTTCTTGAATGATCCATCAATCATGCACAATGGTTGTATTGCATGCCTTTGTAAGCTATCTTGATAAAAATGACAATCTTAAAGAATCCTCTTGAAGTCTTTATCATGTAAGTGTAAGCTTCTTGCAAGGCATATGGATTCTCATCATTAATTTTTCTCTCTTTCTTCTTTTCAAATCTTTACACTCTTTTTTTTTTTTTTTCAACTCATCACTCTCTATTCTTTTCAACTCATCCTCAAATACTTCTACAAGAGAAAGAGGAACAAGAGTAATGTGTTTGCCATCCTTATCAAAAGTGTATCGATTTGTAAAACCATCATGTATGGTTCTTCTATCAAACTGCCAAGGCCTCCCTAAAAGAATGTGTCCAACTTGCATAGGTACAATATCACACAAGACTTTATCTTTGTACCTATCTATTGAAAAGGCAACTAAAACTTGTTTTGTAACCTTAAGACCAGCTAATGAGAATCCATATACCTAGCAAGAATCTCACAAATACATGCATGATAAAGATTTCAAGAAGGTTCCTCAAGGTTGTCATTTCTATCAAGATAGCTTACAAAGACATGCAATACAACCATTATGCATGATTGATGGATCATTTAAGAAGAAAATAAGGTTGTATGAAGTTTCCTATAAATCTATCAAGGATATTTGGATCATGAGCTTTGCATATGGATCCAATTGTATTCAAGGAAAGGTCTTAATCAATCTATTCAAGCTCAATATCAAGATGAAGAAGCCAAATTACTTTCCTATTTGCTTGGGCCTAATCTATTCAAGTGTTTACAAGGCTGCTATTCTTCATTCAAATTGAACCCTCCATATTTGGGCTTTTCAAATTCAATTTATCATGTTTTATTTAGTGTTTGGGCTACCCATGTTATATATACAGCCCAAGAGTTGTTTAAACTACTTTATTTACATGTTTTAATTAGTTTTGGGCCTATTTTATGTTAGGTCAAAGGCCCATTCGAATTTTATAGTTTAATTAATTAGATTTCAATTTCTAGTTAGGTAATAGCTTGTCTTTTATAGGAAGGATTCCTAACTTGTTTTAGAATTCAGTTCTAACTTAGTTATTATTTATGAATTAGTTTCTAATTAGGAATCTTCAATCCTTATATTGGAAGATTTCCTAATCCTTAGCTAATTCTAATTTAGGGTTGAGCCTGTATATAAACTCAAGCATTCATGTAAAATTAGTTAAGTTTTGATCAATAAAATTCAATTTCTTAAGGGTGTTATCTCTTGGTTTTGATTCTTGCTTGAATCAGGTTCATACAATCAAAGCTAATTACTTTGTGCGTATTTATTCCAGGGTTCTCTTTCACAAGTAGGTATTGTGTCGCAGAGATCATTATCCATAGGTGATCATATTCCAAAGTGTTTTATCACAGGTTAGATTTGGGTCGCGGACTTGGGGAAAACTTTATTTAGCTTTCCAAGGAGTTGCTTCCAAGCGTAAAGATAATTGGGTCTTAAGTTTAATATACTTAGGGTTCGTATCAGTTTAATATACCAAACTAATACGAACCCCAAGTATATTAAACTTGAGACCCAATTATCTTTATACTTGAAAGCAACTCCTTGGAAAGCTAAATCAAGTCTTCCCTAAGTCCGCAATCCAAATCCAACCCGTGATAAAGCACCTTGAAAAATCATTAGCTTCCTTCCCTTATTCACACGTGAAGCTACTGTAGCATTTTGCTTTTCAATCCTCTCCTTAACTTGCTTATGTAACTTCTTCACCAAATCTACCTTAGAATTAGCATCAACACTCACAAAACTTGTTAGGTGGTAAAGGCAATAAATCAATAGGAGTAAGAGGACTAAAACCATAAACAATCTCAAATGGAGAGCATTGAGTAATGCTATGAGCAGCCCTATTATAAGCAAACTCCACAAATGGTAGATAATCCTCCCAGGTCCTAATGTTCTTTTCTATGATTGACCAAAGTAAGGTAATCAATGTCTTGTTAACTACTTCAATTTGCCCATCAGTTTGAGGGTGACAAGTAGTAGAAAACAACAACTTAGTACCTAACTTTCCCCATAACACACACCAAAAATGGCTCAAAAACTTAACATCCCTATCATTAACAATGCTTTTAGGTATGCCATGTAAACGCACAACTTCTTTGAAAAACAAATCAGCAATCAACTTAGCATCATCAATTTTATGACATGGTATAAAATGAGCCATCTTACTAAATCTATCAACCACAACAAAGACACTATCATGCCCCTTCCTAGTTTTAGGCAATCCAAGCACAAAATCCATAGACAAATCAGTCTAAGGTTCACTAGGAATAGGTAATGGTGTATATAACCCATGCGGTTTCAACCTAGACTTAGCTTCCTTATATGTAATGCATCGCTCACAAACCTTATGCACATCATGTTTCATACCAAGCCAAAAGAAATGTTCTAACAGCATCTCATATGTCTTATGTACCCCCAAAATGCCCCATCAATCCTCCTTTGTGTGCTTGTTTAATCGACAACTCCCTTATAGAACATTTAGGAATGCACAATTGATTTCTCTTAAACAAGAAGCCATCAAACAAGTAAAAATAATCTAAAACAGTTCCATTAGCACAAGACACATATATATCACCGAATTTAGCATCACTAGAATACAATTCCTTAATATATTCAAAACCCAACAATTTAGTATTAAGTGAATTAAGTAAAGTGTACCTTCTAGACAATGCATCAGCAACCACAATCTCTTTATCTTGCTTATACTTAATCACATATGGAAAGGTCTCTATGAATTCCACCCATTTGGCATGCCTATGGTTCAGCTTGTCTTGACTCTTCAAATGCTTTAAACTTTCATGGTCAGTGTGCATCACAAACTCCTCAGGCCACAAGTAATGTTGCCATGTTTGTAAAGTTCAAACCAAAGAATATAATTCCTTGTCATATGTTGGATACTTCAAGGCTGCCCCACTTAACTTCTCACTAAAGGACACTAGTGGCTTTTGATCTTGCATTAGAACAGCTCCAATCCCTATGCCACTTGCATCACATTCAATCTCAAAAGTCTTATCAAAGTTACGTAAAGCAAGCAAAGGTGCATTACACAATTTATCCTTAAGTTCATTAAATGCATGTTTTTGTGCATCACCCTAAAAAAATCCAACACTTTTCTTAACTAACTCATTTAAAGGTGTAGCTATAGTGCTAAAATCTCTAATGAATCTCCTATAGAAACTAGTAGGCCCATGAAAGCTCCTCACCTCACTAGCATTTTTAGGTCTCAACCACTCCTTATTTTCCTCATCAACCTCAACACCTTGACTAGACATTACAAAACAAAGAAAGTTAACCCTATCAATGCAAAAACTATACTTCTTAAGGTTAGCATACAACTTTTCATGCCTAAGTTTGTCTAATGCAAGACATACATGTATAAGATGATCATCCAAGCACTTAGAGTAAATCAAAATATCATCAAAATATAACAATAAGAAATTTACCCAAGTACTCACGCAACACATGGTTCATCAATCACATGAATTTGCTAGGTGCATTAGTAAGACCAAATGGCATAAGAAGCCACTCATACAACCATATTTAGTCTTAAATGTTGTTTTCCATTCATCTCCAACATTCATTTGAATTTGATAATAACCAAATTTCAAATCAATTTTGGTGAACAAACAAGAACCATATAACTCATCAAGCATGTCGTCTAATCTAGGAATAGGATGATGATACTTTATAGTGATTTTATTGATAGCTCTCCTCCATGTTCCATCCTTCTTTGGCACAAGAATAATAGGAACCGAGCAAAGATTAAGACTTTCGCTCACATACCCCTTAGCTAGCAACTCCTCCACTTGTTTTTGTATCTCCTTTATCTCAGTTGGATTAGTTCTATATGCAAGTCTATTGGGTATAGAAGCTCCAGGAATGAAATCAATTTGGTGTTCTATGCCTCTAATTGGTGGTGAATCATTGGGCATCTCCTTTGGAAATACATCTTCAAATTCTTACAAAAGATCAACAAACACACTAGGCAAAGATGGGTTAAGATCATTAGTTGCCAAATAAGCCCCTTTGTACAAGAGTACAAATATAGGTCGATTGTAGTACAAAGCATGTCTAACCTCACTTTCCCTAGCTATCAAACTCATATTCTTTTCTTTTTTCTCTCTAGGTTGAATTTGCTCTTTTTTTTTTCTTTTCCCTCTTTCTTTTCACTCTTTTTATTTTTCACTCTCTAAAGCACTTTGTCTACTCTCTTTTTCTTTCTTTTCAGCCTCAACTCTCATCCTTTCTATTTTACATTGGTCTTCATACACTTCTTTTAAGGAAAGTGGTGTTAGGATTATCTTTCTGCCATCCTTGGTAAATGAATGCATATTGAGGTACCCATCATGTATAGCCCTTCTGTCAAATTTTCATGGTTGCCCAAGCAATATTTCTCCAACATGCATAGGCACTACATCACATAACACCTCATCATGATATTTTCCAATTGAAAATGAAATCATGGCTTGTCTATTCACCTTTACCTCGCCATAATCATTAAGCCATTGGAGCTTGTATGGATGTGAGCATGATATAGTAGATAGCCCTAACTAATTAATCAAAAGTGTACTCACTACATTGGTGCAACTCCCACTATCAATTATCACACTACAAGCCTTGCCTTGAACATGACACCTTGTATGAAACAAGTTGTCCCTTTTCTACTCATGGCACTTCTCCTTCAATTAAGTACTAAGAGCACACCTTGTGACCTGCAAATCACCTTTTATTGGCTCCTCTATGCTCCCTTCGCTACAATCCTCTAATTCGGGCATCTCTTCCTCATCACTATCATTGCTGCCCCTTTCATTATCCGTCACTATTTCTCCATTCCTAATGACCATAGTTCATCTATTAGGACACTCCTTGCTTACATGACCTACTCCTTAGCGCTTCCAACACTTAATATCTCTATTTCTCCCCTTAGGTTCTTCGAGGTTTGGATTTTTCTTTGGAAACCGAATATGCCCTTCCTTTTGCAACATCATAGGAAGCCTTGTTTCCACTTTAAATTCACCTTTTCCATCCTTTTCCAAGTAGAATTAGAATTGGGAAAAGGCTTAGAAACATACCTTGCTATACCTTGTCTTTGGAGTTTTTTTTTCCACCTTGATGGCAATGTGCACCATCTACTCTAACTCCACATATCGTTGCAAATAAACTCGATAAGCTATGTCTTTGTTCAAACTGGCCAAGAAACGTGCCATGGTAGTCTCCCTATCCTTCTCTATATTAGCCCTAGTCAGAAGCATTTCCATCTCCTTATAGTAATCATCCACACTTCTACTACCTTGTCTAAGAACTTGAAGTTTTTGCACAAGTTCCCTATGAAAGTGTCTAGGTACAAACCTCTTTCTCATTGTAGACTTAAGGCGATACGAACCCCAAGTATATTAAACTTAAGACCTAATTATCTTACACTTGGAAGCAACTCCTTGGAAGGTTAAATCAAGTTTTCCCCAAGTCCATGACCCAAATCCAACCCGTGACAGAGCATCTTGGAATATGATCACCTTTAGATGATGATCTCCGCAACAGAATACCAAACTCATGGAAGAGAACCTTGGAATAAATATGCACAAAGAATTAGCTTAAATTTTATGAACTTGATTCAAGCAAGAATCAAAACTAAAAGATCACACTTTTAAAAAAACTGAATTTTTATTGATCATAACATAACTTCTTTTACATGAATGGTTGAGTTTATATAGAGGCTCAACCCTAAATTAGAATCAATTATGGAATAGGAAATTTTCCTATATAAGGATTCCTAATTAGAAACTAATTCCTAAATTACTAAGCTAGAATTGAATTCAAAAATAAGTTAGGAATCCTTCCTATATAAGAGAAGCTATTTCCTTACTAGAAACTAAAATCTATTTAATTAAACTATAAAATTCGGATGGGCCCTTGACCTAACATAAAATAGGCCCAAAACTAATTAAAACATGAAAATATAGTAGTTTAAACAATTATTGAGCTGTATACATAACATAGGCAGCCCAAACACTAAATAAAACATGATAAATTGAATTTGAAAAACCCAAATATGGAGGGTCCAATTTGAATAAAGAACGGCAGCCTTGTAAACACTTGAATAGATTAGGCTCGAGCAAATTGGAATGTAATTTGGCCTCTTCATCTTGACATTAGGCTTGAATAGATTGATTAAGCCCTTTAAGCTTTCTTGAATACAATTGGATCCATATGCAAAGCTCACGATCCAAATATCCTTGATTAATTTATAAGAAACTTCATACAACCTTATTTTCTTCTTGAATGATTCATCAATCATGCACAGTGGTTGTATTGTATGCCTTTGTAAGCTAACTTGATAGAAATGACAACCTTGAAGAACCTTCTTGAAATCTTTAACTTGTATGTATTTGTGGGATTCTTCCAAGGCATATGGATTCTCATCATAAGGTCATACCAAGTCTCAATTGGGTACTCAAAGTTTCTCCTTCGACCAGTCACTAATTGTTCCCACCAAGTGATAAGAATCCATATACCTTGCAAGAAGCTCACAAATACATGCATGATAAAGATTTCAAGAAGGTTCTCTAAGGTTGTCATTTCTATCAAGATAGCTTACAAAGGCATGCAATACAACCATTGCGCATGATTGATGGATCATTCAAAAAGAAAATAAGGTTGTATGAAATTTCTTGTAAATCAATCAAGGATATTTGGATCATGAGCTTTGCATATGAATCCAATTATATTCAAGGAAGCTTCAAGGGCTTAATCAATCTATTCAAGCCCAATGTCAAGATGAAGAGGCCAAATTACATTCCAATTTGCTTGGGCCTAATCTATTCAAGTATTTACAAGGCTTCCATTCTTCATTCAAATTGGACCCTCCATATTTGGGCTTTTCAAATTCAATTTATCATGTTTTATTTAGTGTTTGGGCTGCCTATGTTATGTATACAGCCCAAGAGTTGTTTAAACTACTTTATTTTCATGTTTTAATTAGTTTTCGGCTTATTTTATGTTAGGTCAAAGGCCTATCTGAATTTTATAGTTTAATTAATTACATTTCAGTTTCTAGTTAGGAAATATCTTCTCTTGTATAGAAAGGATTCCTAACTTGATACGGAACCTCCAAGAATAAGCCTGAGAACCTCTTTGATTATTACGGACCCCCACAACATTAACTTGAAAACCCCAATAACCAATTCAGTCTCAACTCCTAAGAAAGGTTAGAACTCAGGTTACTTAGATAAATTGATCAAGAATTAGAATAAAGAAAACTCCATTTCTAGATTCCAATTTCAAAACACTCCACAAGCAAGAGATCAATCTACTTGAATGTTTTCTTTAAGCATGCATTCCATGCAAGAACACAAAGATAAAAGCTAATAGCTTTTTTGGTTTATCATTAACAATTCAAATCTAATATTTTCATTACAAAAATCTGCCCATTTTAATCTTGGAACATCCCTCCAAGAATAGGAAAAGCCAAAAGGCAACAATTTAAGACCATTAATGCTTATCATCAATTCCTAATAATAAAAGGTAATCAATACCTAATAATTAAAGACAATTAAAACTTAACTTAACATCTGACCTTTGAGCTTAGAATCATCAATACTTAACAATTAAAGGTCATCATTACCTTTAATGGTGTGCATTAAAGATAATTTAAACTTAACTTTATCTAAAAACTTTAATAAACTGAATTTTGGCTTAATACTTAACATGGACAGCCTAAAAAATAATAAACTAAATAAAATTATTGGATTCTAAATGATGAACGGCCAACCCTTTTAGGAAACCCATTAACATTCTTAACTAAGCTCATTAGTATCATTGACTTGGCTTAAATTGTATTGGGCTTGATCTAAATTAAGCCTAAAACTTTGGTGGCCTTGTAAACCTACACTATCTGAATTCACCAAGCCCTATAGATGATGGATTAAGGCTTGTTGAAGCTTCTTGGACCCAAACCTTGTTATGGGTCCTTGAGGCATGCTAATTGGACTAGAAGCCTTTTGAATTTGAATCCTTGGAACTTGATGTGTAGGCTGCTCCATAACATAATTGTTTTAGAATTCAGTTCTAACTTAGTTATTAATTAGGAATAGTTTTCTAATTAGGAATCTTCAATCCTTGTCTAGGAAGATTTTCTAGTCTTTAGTTGATTCCAATTTAGGGTTAAGCCTCTTTATAAACTCAATAAAATAAGTTAAGTTATGATTAATAAAATTTAGTTTTCTTAAGAGTGTGATCTCTTGGTTTTGATTCTTGCTTGAATCAAGTTCATACAATCAAAACTAATTACTTTGTGCGTATTTATTCCAAGGTTCTCTTTCACGAGTTGGTATTGTATCGCGAAGATCATCATCCAAAGGTGATCATATTCCAAGGTGTTATATCAAGGGTTGAATTTGGGTCGCGAACTTGAGAAAAACTTGATTTAGCTTTCAAAAAAGTTGCTTTCAAGTGTAAAGATAATTGGGTCTCAAGTTTACTACACTTGGGGTTCGTATCACCAAGCTATGGCATAATCTATAAATTGTGAAACAACAAGCTTGACCCTCTTTTCCTCACTAAAATGGTGACAATCAAATATAAGCTCCACTTTCTTTTCCTATTGTAAATAAGCCTTTAGATCTGTTGTACCTTGAAAGGTAGGTATCTTAAGTTTAATACTCGCCAAATTCCTATCTATAAAATCTTCAATGCCTTGGTTTCTACCATAGTATGGATTCTCTTGCCTTCTCCCTCTACCTCTACCTAAACCTCGGCCTCCTCTACCCCTATTTTTGCCCATCCCAATAATAGGATCATCTTCGTCATCATGGTAGCCAAGGTCTTCATCTTCCCAGTCATCTAGAGGTATTTGGTTTCTATCTCCCCTTTACACCTCATTGCGGTTTGGAGTTGCTCTTTCAACCACTTGCAGCCTTATGTCCATGCATTCTAAGGTGTCCCTCATAGCCTCCATGGTCCTATTAAAACATGCAAACTCTCCTTATTGAGCCTCATGTAGCCTAGCTTCATCAACATGACCACTAGTTTCTCCACTTTCGTGTGACATTGCTGCAATAGAAAGGTTAGAAAACAAAGAAAAAAAAACAAAATATGTATTAGAAACCTCACAAGCACTCCCTCACGTGTTTTTACTCAAAAGATGGGGATGGTCACTCATGTATCACTTAAGAAATTAATTTTGCTCACAGCTTTCCTCACACCACTCTAGATAATTCTTTTATGTTCTTAGGTGAATCACACTTTAGAACAAATCAAATAGCTGAAATTGTGTAGAATTCCAAATCTGAAATTTTCAAAAGAAGTTTGAAGCAATTCGACTAAAACAAGAAAATTTAATAAATGGTAAACATAACAAAAGATACGACTAGAATTTCAAGAGTCAAGCATAATTCAGCTCTAATTAGGAAGATCTAAAGCCCAAATCTCCAAATTTCTTTTTTTTTTTTAATCAACCTTTTTTTTTTTAATATTTTTTTTCACTTTTCTTCTTTTTCCATCTTCTTTTGAATAGCAAATATTTTTTTTTTGGACGTATTTATTTATTTAAACTACAAACACCAAATCTGATTTCACTAGATTTGATCAAAAGAAATAAGATCAAACAAACTAACAAGAACAAAATTCAAAGAGACAATAATATCCCAAGTGAAAAAGAACAAAGAAAACACAAGAAATCAAAATCAAAAATACAAAATTGTTAAGGATAAAACCTAATCTAGAGCCAAAGCTCTAATACCAAATAATGCAGAACCTCCAAGAATAAGCCTAAGAACCCCTTTGATCATTACGAACCCCCACAACATTAACTTGAAAACCCCAATAGCCAATTCAGTCTCAACCCCTAAGAAAGGTTAGAACTTAGGTTACTTAGATAAATTGATCAAGAATTAGAATAAAGAAAACTTAGTTTCTAGATTCCAGTTTCAAAACACTCCACAAGCAGGAGATCAATCTACTTGAATGTTTCTTTAAGCATGCATTCTATGTAAGAACACAAAGATAAAAGCTAATACTTTTTGGTTTATCATTAATGATTCAAATCTAATGTTTCCATTACAAAATTTGTCCATTTTAATCTTGGAACATCCCTCCAAGAATAGGAAAAGCCAAAAGATAACAATTTAAGACCATTAATTCTTATCATCAATTCCTAATAATAAAAGGTAATCAATACCTATAAATTAAAGACAATTAAAACTTAAAATCTGATCTTTGAACTTAGAATCATCAATAACTAACAATTAAAGGTCATCATTACCTTTAATGGTGTTCATTAAAGATAATTTAAAATTAACTTAACTAAAAAGTTTAACAAACTGAATTTTGGCTTAATACTTAACATGAATAGACCAAATAATAATAACTAAATAGAATTAGTGGATTCCAAATGATAAACGGCTAATCCTTTAGGAACCCATTAGAGTTCTTAATTAAACCCATTAGTAACACTAACTTGGCTTAAATTGTATTGGGTTTGATCTGAACGAAGCCCAAATGATGAGAATCTATATACCTTGCAAGAAGCTCACAAATATATGCATGATAAAGATTTCAAGAATATTCTTCGAGGTTATCATTTCTATCAAGATAGCTTACACAGGCATGCAATACAACCATTGTGCATGTTTGGGCTGCCTATGTTATGTATATAGCCCAAGTGTTATTTAAACTACTTTATTTTCATGTTTTAATTAGTTTTGGGCCTATTTTATATTAGGCCAAAAGCCCATCCGAATTTTATAGTTTAATTAATTAGATTTCAGTTTCTAGTTAGGAAATAGCTTCTCTTATATAGGAAGGATTCCTAACTTGTTTTAGAAATTCAGGAATTAGATTCTAATTAGGAATCTTCAATCCTTATATTGGAAGATTTCCTAATCCTTAGCTAATTCTAATTTAGGGTTGAGCCTCTATATAAACTCAACTGTTCATGTAAAATTAAGTTATGATCAATAAAATTCAGTTTTCTTAAAAGTGTGATCTCTTGGTTTTGGTTCTTGCTTGAATCAAGTTCATACAATCAAAGCTAATTACTTTGTGTGTATTTATTCCAAAGTTTTCTTTCACGAGTTGGCATTGTGTCGCGGAGATCATCATCCAAAGGTAATCATATTCCAAGGTGCTCTATCAAGGGTTGGATTTGGATTGTGGACTTGGGGAAAACCTGGTTTAGCTTTCCAAGGAGTTGCTTCCAAGTGTAAAGATAATTGGGTTTCAAGTGTAATATACTTGGGGTTCATATCACCAAAACTTTGGTGGCCTTGTAAACCTTCGTTAACCGAATTCACCAAACCTTGTAGATGATGGATTAAGACTTGTTGAAGCTTTTTGGACCGAGACCTTGTTATGGGCCCTTGAGGCATTCTAATTGGACTAGAAGCCTTTTGCACTGAATGCCCTCTTCAACATTTGTGAATTGGGTCAAGCTTTCTTTTTCTTGTTCTTGTTTTATTTCTATCCTAGGGTTTTGATTCAATATAATTGATTCCTAACTCTCTATAGCTAGTGGGTCGCATCAAAAGAATAAAATTTGTGTTATTTAGGCTCTCATGTTCTTCTATCTTACTCTTAACATTATGTTATGGTTTAGTATAGTTGATTGATTGAGAAATACCAAACATTTAGTCTTAACAAACAGATAGACCCTAAATGGCTTCAGGGAACATGAGGATGGCTTAATCAAACCAGACTCATTAGAAGACCAATTAGCTACCCAAGTATCAGAAGTAAGTTTGATCATGTGGAGCTTTATGAAAGACCATTTTAAGTCACAAATCCTTTTTTTGGATCTGTTAACTTGGTAGGACATTTTAGGTTCCCTATTATTTTCTTGGATCTATTAACTTGGTAGGATCATTTTAGGTCATAGATCTTTTTATATTTTTTTGGATTTGTTAACTTGATAGGATAATTTTAGGTCACAACCATCTTTGGTCTAGATCCTTAATATTGATATTTTTTTTTCTTAATTGCTTGGATGTTGATATTTATCAATAGGTCTTTTTTTTTTTTTGGGAGATTTGGATCATTTTATGGACCCTTCTGAAATGGTTGATCATATTTTCCTAAGTGTATCATATCTTCTCTATAAATGTGATTATTTGCTCTTAGTAGCAAATGATTAGGCCTTAATAATTATTTCATTTTTAAGGAGAAGTAGGAGAACATCTATGCATGGCTTTTGAACCATTTAGTGATCATGTTTGATGATATCATTACATTTTCGTGTTCAATTCAAAATAATACAAAAAGATATTTTGTAGAGCTGTTAGACCATATTGTAGGGTCCATTTTACTATTCTTTGTAATGAAAGATAAGCTATATTGTAATACTCCATCTCAAAACTAACTCCAAATGGCCTACTATTTTAAGGCTCAACTGATACGAACCACAAGTACATTAAACTTGAGACCCAATATCTTTACGCATAGAAGCAGCTCCTTGGAAAGTTAAATTAGATTTCACCAAGTCCTCGACCCAATTTGAACTCATGAAATCTTACCTTATAATAAAATTCTGCAACCCAAATTCAACCCGTGAAAGAGAACCTTAGAGTAAAATACTCTGAAAGTAATTATCTTTGATTATATGAACCTTGGTTCAAGCAAGAATCAAATCATAAGAGAAACACTCTTAATTCATTTTCATTCAAAACAAAAAAAAAATGATCTCCTTGTCCATTACAAGTCTGCCTATTTTAATCTTGGAACAACCTCTAAGAATAGGAAAAGCCAAAAGCCAACTAAGAAAATTAAAGACAATCAATATCTTTAATGGCATGTATAACTTAAAAACTTAACTTAACTTATCTTAAAATTTAACAAACTGAATTTTGAGCTTAATAATTAACATGGACAGCCCAAACACATAATAAACTAAATAACATGTGTTTTAAAACAAGTCTAAAATAGATAATGGGCTGATGTAACAAAGTTAGCCCAAATGGCAAATGAAATCTGAAACTTGCATCATGAGGAAACTCGGATAGATTTGAGAATCCAAATTCCATAGAAGCTTCAATCTTTAGGTTTTGCCTTCTTGTACTTGTATCAATGTTACCAAGCTTTGATAGTTGTCTTGAAGTCCAAACTTGATATTCAACTCTTCCTTGCAATTCTGAATTGTAGCAAGGTCATTCCACAAGCCTTGAATCATCCTATTCAATGCTTCCTTGAATTTCTTTATTCTTGATCTTGTGATGGGACCATTAGGAAGTTGAATTGGATCTTTGATCTTACATGCCTCTTTATCTACATTATCAACTCTGACCCAAAACGGTTAACCCAAGTTATATAGATAATAACTAGTTAGACCTTATAAATCATTTTCCATTTTCATTCCTAGTAGTGTGGTTTCAACTCCTACTTGTTGACATGCTAGCTTCACCTAGCACCTCAAGCTTCCAGCTCTCTTGGTGTTGATCCTTACTTTCTCCCTTGTTTGGGATGCAACATTATCATTGCAACTCAACTAGCTCATTACAACTAGGCTCATGTCAAGATCCAACTCATGATTGACCTTGGGTATTGTGGTTTGTTAGTGCTTCGGGCGGCTCCATCTCGTGCTCTACTTCATGGATAGCCCTTTACTTGTGGTCCCACCAACTCTGCACAATCTAATCTCAAGGTGGCTCTGATATTATTTGTAATGGGCCAACCTGAAACTAGCTCCAAATAACTTGCTATTTTAGGACTCAGCTTTGGCTCAAAATGGTTAACTCAAGTTATAGATAGTAATTAGCTGGACCTTATAAACCAATCACTTTCCACATTCATTCCTAGCCAATGTGGTTTTGGCTCTTGCTTATTGATGTACTAGTTTAAGCTAGCATCTCAAGCTCACAGCTCTCTTGGTGTGGGCCCTTACATACATTATAACATTATGCATGTGAACTAAAGACTTTTTTTTAAAAAAAAAAAAAACAGAAAATAATAAGAAAATTTAAACCATCTATTATTCTTAAACAATAATTTCCAAGCATCACTACTTCTAAGACATGGTATGGTCCTTCCCAATTCGGTTCAAGTTTTATGTTGCATGGTTTACAACATACAATATGATCTCTAAAGCATCCAATCATCTAAGCAAATTTTTTGTTCATGGTTCTGCTTGTTTCAAAGTTTGATCATGGCGAGAATTATTTTTGTACTCTATTGAGATCTTGGAAGAATTTAGTGAAAAATAGAGACAAAAGTTTCACGCTCACCATACCAAATGAAACCAGAGCTTCCAAAAATCCTCTAATGGAGTTCCTGCAAGACAAAAGAACACTAGCTAGAGTTTGCTTCAGTGTGGAGTCTCTGATAATTAAGTGAGGAACGTATAATGAAGATAATAATAAATTAATTGGATGTCATTAGATAGGATTAGATCCCTTACTGATATAAAAATAAGCGTTTTATAATAACTTGGAGAGAATGGTTCCCAAAATCATGAGATTCATGGGATACACTCCTTAGTAATTCCTTACAATTAGGAATATGAAAAACTGCCAGATATGTGTGGAGATACTATATTGTGGTCCTACTAACTGGTTCAACTAGCCTGGTCCCTCGTGTCTTAGTATTTGGCTGGTCTGGTAACGTGTTCCTAGTCTTATGGGACATGTTCCTAGTCTTATGGGGTTCATGAGATATGACAGTTATTTGGTTCTGCAGAATCAAGAATGTGGATAACTGATATATTTGAGGTAGATATGGTGCATTGATTCAGCTGGTTCAACGTCATCAAGCCGTCTATCAGCACATGTTATTTTTCCTTACTTTCTTTACTCAATCTCTCACTAAATCCACCAATATAGTTAAGTGCGTGGAATTCAGAAATGAAAATTTTGTCTCGATTATTATTGAGGTATCCCCTAATTCAAATGGTTCCATAGACCGTGCCGTGACCATGAATATAATCATACGCATACAATAAGCAAGCTAAAGTTACCGGTATTTTGGACTCAACATCAAATTTAGACTATTTGATAAACTTCAGTATTAGAGTAACATTTATATTTCACGGAAACTTTTAGAAAGTTACGTTTCTATGTTTCGAAAATATTTCCTATTTGGAAACTCATGAAAATTTGATTAAAATGTTTTGGGCACGTTTCCATAATTTAAAAAAATTGAAAACTCGCTTATATAAACAGAAACCCGTTTCCGAATTTTAAAAAAAAAAAATCAACTTACCCAGATAAACTCCTAAAAAAAAAAATTCATTCCCAACTTAATTTTTCCTTTTATATAATAATAATAATAATAATAATAATATTATTATTATTATTATTATTATTATTAGTATAAATTTATATATATTTATAAATATACTTAAAATTATTAAACATTTATAAATTATTATTTCTAGTATTTTTTTTTGTATATATATATACCTCCATATTTTTTATATTTATGTATTTTTTCCATGTTTCGTTTTATATATTTTTCAAAAATATCATTTTCCTATTTCCCATTTCCTTGCAACCTATAATAACATTTTAAATGCATTGATTAATCATTCAAATTTTATAAAGATCACATAAAAGCTAGAATGTGGATTCGTCCAAACCCGGGCAGTTGGCAATTTAACCTGTGGGATCTAATAGTTCAAATTCGATTCTCATATTAGTAGAAAATATTTATAGTATTATTGATAAAATTTAAATTGACTTTGCACATAACAAATGTCCTTGAATATAATCCTCTACTAAGGACTAGAATATTGTTAGTAGTATCATTCGATCCTTTCGGAGTAGACATTATTTGATCCTTTAGCTTATACCATTAATCGCAATTAAAAACACAGTGGCGTGCAAGACACAAACCATTGTGGCAACAATCATCCTACTGTGCTTTCTTTACTGTTAATTCAATCCAAATGCCAATCATCCCACTTCTCCTTTTTTTTTTTTAACTCATTCCAGAGATATGCAGACTGATAACTTGGCCTAAAAATTTATAAATACAAACTTTTCTTGCTTACGAAGCAAAATACAAATTGCAGCCCTCTACTTGCAGCTCCCAATTCACCCAAGTGCATGTTCCAAATAACACTGCCAATTAATATTCCCTTCTTCCTTTGATAATTAGAAATAGATGTTATACAATGTTCAGTATAGCTAAAATTCATTCAACAAATGTAAACTTCAATTACAATTACAGTGAGCACACAAAGATCGATCATAAATTACAAGTACAATACAAATATCAAAATGATGATCACCAACTGCCTCTAGCCTAGCCTGGTGGTAGCAGCACAGAATCAATTGTTGGATTTTTTTCAATCCACTAATTGATGGGTGGAAGAACTCAAACCCGAGTCCAACTTTTCATTAAGAGAGACTGCAACATGTTTAAGCAACGTATGCCAAATTTTGGTTGCTGTCTAGTCATATTTCTAACCTGACATTAAATCCAATTTACAATAAATGAAAGAAATTAAGCTGTCAAACCTTGGATAAAGAGCACGTAATTAGTTCTTGGTAGTAGAAAATAAACTAATCTAAAAAGAAGACTTGGTGGCAAGGGTACCAAGAGATTTGCATTACACAGACCATTTGTAAAATAAAAAATAAAAACTGAACTACACAATTTTGCGCCAATCCAATATCAAAAATTACAAAAAAATGTACCATGAAAACTAACCAAATTTTTCTAGATACAAGAAAGACCCCATGATAGCAAGATGTGTTTAGCCAGTAGCACGAGCAACTGCTCCCATCGAACAAGTCTAATATAGTCCTTTTGCTCCTCTTGAAAGTAAATTCAAGCACAACTGCATCTACAAAACTTCCACACATAAGCAGATGTTAGAATGGGGCGGATGATGTTCTCCGAAGCTGATATTTTGGTTCAGGAAGGGGGGTACATGGCAACATCTTTTCCAGCTCCTACACAGTTCAGGACAACAAATTGGAAAATATGGTAAAAGAGTAGCATTAAAAAGTTAACGCTATCCAAGGAGGGAAGAAATATAAAGGCAGCCAATAATAAGATCAAACACATTTACAATCATTTCAAAGATTTTTAACATCAAACAGATGGTATAATCATTCAACAGAATTATGCAGGTTATATTGTACTTAAATGAATTATTGCCAACAAAAATAACTGTCATTTATACAAGAACATCTTGAATTCTTAATCTGTAATTAGCCTGTTTATTCAACTTGAGTTCCACTTGGATCATCTACCTGAAAGACTAAATATTAGTAAAATGAGAACATAAAAGAACAGTAACTGGGCTTTGGCTCAACTGGTAAAAGGGTCATATGATACCGGTATTGGTCCTAGGTTTGGTTCATACCAACAAAAAAAGAGGACAAAAAAGAGTAGAATTATGGTATTTGTTAACCTACTGAAAAATCGACAAAATAGAGGGTAAAAGTATCTAAAGAGAGGCAAGAAGAAAGTGATAAAAAGCAGAACGTGTAGTTCCTACACCTTCACACTCTTGGAAAGAAAACAAGTCTGTCCAAATAAGGAGCAGTGTTGGAAAGTGAGATTTTTGTTATGCATCTCTGGAGGGAAAATTTGAAATTGCTTACATTAGCAGAATTCTTAGTGAGGTTAGGTAGCAGGAACGAGTAAAGGTTAAGTGTTTAGTCAACTAAGTATGGCTCGCACAAAGTGTAAAATGAAGCTTGGTTAGGCATGGCTATTATTATCCACTTTTGTACTCAAAATCCTAACTATAAACTCTAAGAAAATCCATGAATGTAGGCTGCCTAGTGAGGTTCATTTTACATAACCTGTGTCTGTTGTCTCTGTGTGTGTGTGTGTGTGTGTGTGTATTGTGTCAGTGCTTGTGTTCGTGCTGAGTTTTCAGCCCTCCAAAATTCAATATGGTATCAAAGCTTTAGATGATCTTTTAGGGTTTGTGAGTGAAAAGAAAAAGTGTGTTGTGAGAAAGAAAATTGTGTTGAAAATGAAGAAAAAAAAATGTTGCGGGCCTTTAGATCTTTCTTTCTGTTTTTTAGTTCTTGGTTTGTTCTATCACTTCCTTTCATTCCCAATCCAAAAAATGGTTAAATTTCCATATCTTTGGTTCGGAAATATCTTTGGTTCAAGATGAAGCATTACTTCATCAAGTTTGTGTCTTCGTTAAAATTCTACCGTTTCAAGGGTGAGAAGTTATCCAATAACAGCGAAACTTGTTGCGCATGTCCATGAACTGCAAAAAATGCATTGAAGAGGACCTTAGCACATCCCAAAAAAACTGCAGAACTCTGTCAAGGTACCTATCATGTCCAAAAACAGCTAAAATTTTGTTGAAGTTTGCTGGAAAGGGCCACATACCAGCAGCCCTTTGATCAAGTTATTTCACTGTTCACATGGAGCAGTAGAAAGAAGAGTCATTTTGGCTTGGGTAGCAGATGCTACTACTAAAAGCAAATTAGGCATTTTTTTAACTTGGATTCTACCAATCAAAGTGTTAGTGTTTTTGAAGTGCATGAAAATGCTTTGAATGATGTTTTGGGGGGGGGGGGGGGGGGGGGGGGGGTGTGGCGGCAGGCAGGGAGAAAGAGGAGTCAATCGAAGAAGAAATCAAAATTAATTGTTGGAAGTTACAAATTTAGGTTTTATGGTTCCAAAAAATTCAAGAAAAGGTTCAGAAAAACAACCTTTAGTTGTTATGGTTCAACAAATGAGTTTTATCATGATAGAAAAAAGCAATTTTGTTGTATTTGAATCAAAGAATTGTTAATAAATTTCAGGCGTCAAAGTTTGGCAGCAGGATTTGGTGAAAAGTTGGAAAGGTCATGCTTGAGTATTACAATTCTAAGAAGCAGGATCACACAGCAGGCAAATTGAAGTCTCCAACAAAAATCTCAAGGACGTTATTGAGATTTTTGTAGAGTATCTTTGGAAGGAAAAATTTGAAATTGCTTATGTTAGCAGAATTGTTAGTGGGGTTAGGTAGGCAGAATGGGTAAAGTTTCTGTGTTTAGTCAACTAAGTAAAAGTTTCTGCGTTTAGTCAACTAAGTATGCTTACACAGTGTAAAATGAAGCATGATTAAGGGATGGCTATTATCTACTTTTGTACTCAAAATCCTAACCTTTATATCTATATAAACTCTAAGAAAATCAATGAATATAGGCTGCCTAGTGAGGTTCATTTTACAGAACCTGTGTCTGCTGTCTCTCTCTGGTTGTGTGACTGCGTTGTGCTCATGCTCGTGCTCGTGCTCGTGCTTCTGCCCTCCAAAAATTCAACAAACAGTTACTATTACACCTGCTTCAACTTGAGCCATTTCTATCTCAAAGGACATTTATTTGATACAAATGAATGCGATTGCAAATAAGAATATTAATTAAAAAGAAAAAGAATCAAAGAAAAACCTTGATCCTGAGGATTAAATTACATCATACAGGCCAAATGCCATAATTCTAAAGATGAAGAAATTCCTTGAAGTAAGAATAGAGAAAGGGAGTCATATCGCTACAAGTAATCACATTAAGAGTCGAGGCAATAACTGATAACGTGACAAAAAAAATTCATTGAAAAGTCGAGAATACGCCCAATATTTTCCATTTAGAGAGAACCAAGAATATTACAGAATGAGTTACTGCACCATGCATGTCCATAAAAATATTGGTCATCAAATGGAAAGTGTATTTAATTGAAGTTCAACTTCAGGCCAAATATGTAAGCGACGTTATGTCTATTCTTTGAGGCTCATTTCTTTTAGTACTTAGGCTATGTTTAGTAGGCCGTAATGCAATGTAATGCCATATAATGTATTAAATGCATTTTTGTGTAAACATTATACTAGAAATACATTTGATTACATTACATTGTATTACGGCCCACCAAATGTACACTTAATGTGTAAGATTATCTTATCTTAGCCTACAACTCAGAGGATGCTAACACACACTGCAATATTCAGTTCTTGTTGGCATGTGATAAATTAATGTGCAGTATGTATTAAATTTCCTTCATTTCTTGCTAATGAGATTTTATTAATCCTCCACGTACACAAGTTATAAGGGCAAAACCTATTATAAAGATCAAAGTACAGGTCTTTTATTATCACTGCAGATAAACAACTTAAGAAATAAGTAAGCAATTGCTTTTCCAAATCCTCGTTGTAAATAAATAATAAAGACAAGACCTGTCATAAAAATCATATTAGAGTACCAATCTGTTACTACCACTGCAGTTCTGCAGTACACAAAACTGACTAACAAGTTGCCGTTTAGATCATCAAAGAATATACATGAAAAAAAAATTCATAATTTGTCTAATGCCAATTCATGCACAAAGTACATACATGCATATGCCACAATATTTTCCCTTCTCTTGTACATAAACTTATCTTTAGGATTTCTATACCTAAGAAGCAATCAATCACTTCATTCCTTCGAAGCCTCCTAAAAGGTTAAAACTCTTGATTCTCATGATGACAGGGGCTCTAATTGTCTATTGAGTACTTTCATACTTTAATGGAGCTAAGGAGTCTATGCGGTACAAGACACTATTGTAGTTTTTTTTTTTTTTTTCCTTCAAAAACCTGACCCATTTTCTCTTTTTTGGTAACTGTTTTCTCAAAAACAATTCTTTTCCAAAGATACAAAACCCAGCAAGCCAATAAAAATAATAAGGTGTGAACTATTATACCACCCCTGAGATCTAACATGATTAGCACATTACTCCCTGTTGTTTTAAGACTAGAATTTTTGGTCTCTAAGGTTTGTTAACAACCCGATATTTTAGTCCTTGCTAATAAAATTAATCTCCCATTATACTTTAGTCCTTGATATTAATACTTTGATCCCTAAATTTTAAATATAATATAATTTTAGTCCTTGAGTTATCGTATTACAAAACACTTTAGTTGATCAAAATCTTGCACTTTTTCATTGAGCTTAGGGACTAAAGTGCTAATTGTGGCAAATCTCAAGGGGCATTAATAATTTACCCAAAAAATAATAACAAACTTGAAACACCTCGCACAACTCAATCAATAAATATAAAAAACAAATGAAATAATTGCCCAATTTTTCAAATAAAACTCAATCAATTCTAGTTCAAAATCTGCTAACAAAAAATCATAAATCTTAAGAGGTTGTTGACTTACAAAAAACTTTTCTAAAAAAACATAAAAATAGAGTTTTGTGTTCAAATATCATAATTTTCTAAATAGAAAATTGAAAACTGAATTCTCAATTTTCCACATTAAAAATAAATTTTAGAATCACAAAATCATTGTTTACAATTGTTTTCCATATTGGAAAACATGTGTTATCTACATTCATTCCACCCCCGGAACTAAGGATTGAATCCCAGCAACAACAATACCATATATGTTACGCCTTTTTCTATTAAATTTTCAATTTTTTATTCTTTTTTGTAGAAAATCCATGAGCCTTAAGAGTGTTTGACCAAATGATATCAATGGCCATATAAGTGTAGTTGGAACCTCATATTGCACAGAACCAATTGGCTTGTGCTAAGACCCAATCTACTCCACATATATTCCACTTTATATTTTTATATTTTTCCCATATGGGATTATATTTTCCAACACTCCCCCTCAAGTGTAACTGGGCCTAAACCAATTATCACTTGCCAAAGATGGGTCCACTCTTGGAGGCCCATCACAAACACACCTAGGCCTACTCTTGGAAACTCTAGGTCAACAAACAGGTCTAGACTCCTCTAGCTAGCCCAAATTCCAGGTTTTTTAAATACGTGCTCAGGATCATCCAGCTATTGATCCATCATCAACTCTGATACCATGTAGAAAATCCATGAGCCTTAAGAGTGTTAGGCCAAATAATTTCAATGGCCATATAAGTGGGGTTGGAACCTCATATTGCACAAAACCAATTGGCTTATGCTAAGGCCCAATCTACTTCACATATATTCCACTTTATGTTCTTATATTTTTTCCATGTGGGATTGTATTTTCCAACATTTTCTATGATTTTCTTTTTTCCTTCTTTTACATGAATTATTTCTCTACAATCTCACTGCTATAATGATTTTGTAAAATAAAATAAAAATATCTGTTATTTTCAGTTTAAAAATTAATTATTTCACTGATAAAACTGACTATATATAAAAAAATAATTTTTATTACAAAATTAGCTATCAAACTGTTTATAATAGGAAGACAATATTTGAATTACACATAACATCATGGTAAAATATTCTCTATCTATTTAACATAGAATTAATATTTAAGGAACAAATTAGAAAGTGTTAATTTTAAAAAAAAAAATGATAAGAGTAACCCCTCCTAATGAATTAAAAAAAAAAAAAAAAAAAAAAAGAGTGTCAGTTTAATTGTAAACTAAGTCATAACAAGCAGAAAAAAATAGAAAATTATATGAACATGTTCTCTAATTTCAAAATTGAAAATAGTTTTTCCATTGTAGACAAATGAACACATTTTACAATTGAAAATTAATCTTCCATGAAAATGAAAATAGATAGTTTTTCAAGAAAATAGAAAATGGAAAACAGAAAATAATTTTCTGTAAGTAAATAGGCGTAAGGGATTTCAAATAAAAACTAGCATTGCTAAGAGCTTAGGCATTGTAGAACTCAAATACAAATATCCCACCAAAATACAAATTAACTAGAGTGCCTACGTAAATTCTCAATTCTCAACAGAAATACCTATAAATGAGTCATTTCAAATATGAGTTTAAATAACAGCCTATATTCTTTTTTCCACCAAATAGAATAGAACATAGTCATAGGAATCACCCAAAATGGGAATGGGTTAGGGTTATGAACTTATAATATATAATCTGATAATCGAGTCAATTCCACGATTATAAGTTCATTCCACACCAAACCAGACCAGAATAGGCTTGCATACATTCTCATTATGAGAAAGAAGAACCAATGTTGTATAGGAGTTGACGGAACCACCACAATTACATCAATCTCTTCTGTTTTAGAAATATGGTAGTTGACACAAAGTAATGGTGACTGTAACAAACTTCAAGGGTGCTTATACCATTACAATCTAGAACCTAGATGTAATGATTAAATTTTTTTTTTTTCTAATGGTAATAGTTTGTAAGAGCCATTATGTAATAGTAATAGATGTTGTTTAGCCTCAAATAGAATAACAAGCTTAGCACTTCTCCCTATCTCCCCACATTTCCATCCACCAAAGGGATTAAATAAACCTTGCTAATGCTTGCTCAAGGGACATTAGAGAAAATAAATCAATGGTTGCAAAGCTAGTAGACTACCATCAAAAAATGGAGATCATGTCATTTTTTACAACAATTATAGGGAAAAATTATCATTATAAAATATCCTCAAAAGAAAAATGACACACTAGTACAAGCAAAAACAAAATGACACTACAATGGTGTAATTGAAAATTAATTACTAAAAATTTAAGAATTCAATTTTAACTATTGAACAATACAAGCTACAATGCATAAAAACATACCATGGGTGATGTTCAATGTTTCAAAAACATTTTTGAAACAAGACCACCATGAAATGAACTCAAAGCATTTTGGGCCTGTTTCTGTAATAAAGAAAATTTTGGAACAGAAACATGTTTCATAGCTTTAAAAAAACACTAAAAAGAAAAACGAAAACATCTCTGTCGCAAATGGCAATCTGCTTCATTTGTCTCAATACCTTCATCTGTCTATCTCTCCTATGACTCAACAATTGACATCTAGGTTACCATCAAGCAATCAGCGGCAGCAATAACTAACTATGAATTTCTTTCACTTTGATTTTTTGGTTTATTCTTATTTCTTTTTAAATTTAATTTCATAGTTTCATGCATGTCAAAGTTATTTTGCTTTTGAGTTGATTTTTTATTCTTTATTTCTCCATTCCTTAGCTTGAATTTGATGTGTTATATTTAGGATATTGTAACTTGGGTCTTCCTTAGGCTGAACCTTCAAAATTAAAGTCTTCTAATTAGCTTAATTTCTATAAAGGTTCACCTTATTTATGCATAGTTTAATATGCTCAAATTCTCATTCATTGCTAATATATTTGCTTGAGAAAATATATTTTTTTAAAATCTCCCTATACTTTTACATGAAAAATAAATAATTATAAAAATGCTCCGATATTTTTATGCTCACATGTGTCCCCATGTTTTTGATTTCCTATAATTTTGAGAAATTGCCACCTCCCCGTGTTTGTTTCATATCATACATGTTCCTCATTTTAGTTCTACTTAGAATACAAGTGTTGAAATTTCTAAACTGCAAAGTTGTTTAAAAGTCCAATGATTGAGCATATTTAGAACAAGGATGGATATCCCTAAAATCGTGAAATTCATAACAACCAAACTCAAAAAAAATGCTCAATTTGGAAGGAGAATTTAAAGTATCAACAATTGTGAAAGGCAAAGCAATATCACAACATGGAAAAAGATGAGGTAAATTGCAGTAATGGTCATTACATTGTGCACTAGATTCTGTTGTGGTCACAAAAACACGACTTATTATAATTGAGTCACTTATGTTTAATTTTTGTTCCAAACATCATCTTGGGACTCGCATTCCTAGTGTTTTTTTTTTTTTTTTTTTTTTTTTTTTTTTTTTTTTTTTTTTTTTTTTTTTTTTTTTTTGTGGCTTAAGATCACAAAAATCAGTGCACCTGAGGTTTCCACCTAAAGGAACCCTTGCCTATGAAGACCACTCCAACTTTCTTGATAATAAAGCCAGAGTTAAAAACTCCACCCAAGTTAAATAAATGCCACGCAAGCGACCAAACATACTAATCTCAACATGAATTCTAATCCAAAATGTTCAGCAATGTCAAAATATTTTGAAACATTCCCTTAACTTTGACAAGAGGAACATTCTGTCATCTACAAATTGTAGATATTATTTAACCTAACTTTACACCCTAGAGCAGATCCTGTCAACACTTCGTTCAATCATTATACTCAAAACATCAACCACTAGAGGAAAAAGAAAAGGAAATGAAGTTGAATCACTTTGCCTTTTGCCTTTAGAGGCTTGAAACCAACTTTAAGTTTGCCATTAATGACATCTAAAAAACCAAGTAAACAAAACCCGATTAATCCACTTCTTGCATATGGTCCTAAAGCCCCATTTAACATGAGATGGGAGTTCAAGGGATAGTGATGGGGAGTTTGATTGAAAGCTCTATACCCTATGTGAGTGTGCACGTATTTGGCAACTTGTGTTTGGAATTCCATTTTTGTTTAGATACAATAGATTTGATCATCTAAACAATTAGAATGATTCAATCATTCAATTTAACGTGTGTGTGTATGTGTGTGACCAATTAGAAGGATTCAATCATTCAATTTAATATATGTACGTGTGTGTTCGTGTGTGTGTGTGTCAAAATATATAAAATAAATAAAACGATTGTATGCAATGTTGATGGTGTGATGGCTTGAATCAAGCTAACAGCTCCCATTCGTCTGTCCTGCACAAGAAGGCTGTGACCTTTCACACTTTTTTAGGGGGTTGGGCTAGATCCCCCTCCTTTCTCCTCTTGTGCATCTAATTTTATATAAACATATGCTTTCACTCAATTGTTGTGAACTCACAACTCATATAAGTTCATGCCAATAGCCCCAGTAATGAAAATTTTTAGGAACCATCTCATGGGCAAATTATCCATGAACTCTTTTAAGGGGTAAGAATTGAATTATCCCTTAAAATATATATATATATATATATATATATATATATATATATATATATATATATATATATATATATATATATATATGTAACAATCTGGCCTTCTCATCTCAAAGAGAATTTAAACATTTTGAAGAAGCAAAATATTGCAAAGTTGAAGTTCAATTTGACTTTACAACCGAAAAATAGACTATGAAAGCAAACTTTCTTATGACGAGGTTAAAGAGACATTGGGAAAGACAAGAGATCTTCACATGGTATTTATAAACTAGAAGAACCATATGAAAAGGTTCCAACAGAAATTTTACAGTTGGTATGGAAATAGAGAGTCATACATAAATGTGTTGAAAATTAGATATGTAATCACTAGCATACATATTATTGGGGGAAACAAAAAAAAAATTTATAATAGTTGGCTTATCCCAAAGATATCCTTGAGCTCTTATCATTTATGCTTCAATCTACATCAAAGATGAAGTAACAAAGCATACTTAAGAGAATAGTGATTGATCATGTTATTTGTTAATGACTTCAGTTTGATACACAAAACCAAAAATCTAGGGATTTCAAGCAAAGTAAAGCTAAAGTGGAATATATTCATTACAAGTTTAGCAATATGGAAAAATGAGAATAGAGGTTAGTCTTGATTGTGTAGAGATGTCACATAGTGCACATTTTCAATGTCTATTTTTTACTACCAAATAGATGCTGAGAGTGAAGAGAAAGTTAATCACAAAATTAAAATAAGGTAATTGAAATAGTGATGAATGGTGAGAGGCTATTAATCATAAAATCTCAGCTAAGTTACAGGGGGAGTTTCACTTGACAAAAATTTCACCTACTATGATATTAAATAAAGAATTCTGGACAATGAAGAAATAAAATTACCATAAATCCATAGTGACGAAAATGAGAATGCTAAAAATAAATGTGTGGGAGTGCAAGAAGAAACAAAACATAGAAAAATGCATTAATAGGAAGCCTAAAGTGGAACCACATAAGGATAAGTTGATAGATAACTGATTGATATCATTTTAAGTCTAATGAAGACCAATTGATGCATCAATATATAAGCTTAAGCACACACAAATTATAAAAGTAAAGAAGATGATAAGTTGACCTAAGATGACCTAGGGAAAAACAGTGCAAAAGGATTTAGCAACATTCTACCCTCCTTACAAATGTCGATCTGAACCAAGCAGAACAAGAAAAGAAATCTATATCAATGACTCTAATTAGACTATAATTGGACATAATTAATTGAATTGAGTTTAGTCACGATATAGTTGCATTTGTCCCTATATGCTTGAAATAAACAATTCCATATCAGAATATCAACACACCTTGGCTCCTCTACAATTTGTTCCTAGTTTGGTTTAAGTTAAATAATTTCTTTCTGCTAGACAAGAATGTTAACCTAGACAATAATATTAACCTAGAAACTATAGAGTATTCTTGCTCCAAGGTTATATTAATACATAAGGTAGCAAAAGAATAGGCAATACAAATTAAGAAAATTGGCTTAAATATTTACTACAATAGCAAAGAAGAAATTTAAAATCTGCCTATGTACGACTATAAACTCAGATTATATACAGTCAGTCTTAAACCCAGATAGAAGAGGAAAGTTGCAATAAGTGAAAACCAGTGAAAATTCACATCTTATGGCATGTTCTCAAATAGAAATAATGTTGGGGCATGCCTACTAGTGACATTCAGTATTGGTGCTTTGGTACAATGGGGAAAAAGTAGGTAAGGTTATATATAGTGCATTTCAAGCAAGCAACGCACCATGTCAACACCCAAATGTTAAATATGCAAAGGTTCCCACATCTTAGCTAACTGGCATGGGTAAAGGAAGTAGCCCATAAAGTGAGTGACAGGTTCTCACATTTTAGTAGATAGAATAAACTAGTCAGGAGAGAAGGATTTGTTTAATATTCCCTTAGTTTTCCTCTGAAACAGACCTAAGAACAGACAATATCAAGACTCTCTCTCCTCTTCATGGGACTTCACAATCATGCGTAGATTCTGATCGAGTTCACAGTAAAGCAATAAGGGAACTAAGTAAATGTACCTAACAATTTCATTTCTCACAGTAAATTACGAGTTCTTCACATTTACAGTTTCTCAACTTTTGAGAAGAAGCTCAATCTTCATGAAAATCCAAGGAAAGAGAAAAGCATGCAATTCAGCACACGTTTCCAGTAAATTCAATCAAAAGGAAGACGAGCCAAGATAAAGTCTATAAAGAAAGACCCTCACCTTCCGTTTCCTCAGCCTTTCATTTTCCTCTTCCAAGCGAGAAACTTTGTTCTCAAGCTCATTTGTGTAAGCCTGTTTACAATGGTTTTTCAGTGGAGGATGGAAGTAACCAAAAAGGGTGGTAAAACAATTTATAATTAGGTTGGATTTTTAAGTATAATAAATGAACGCCAACCTGCTTCCGTGCCCGTGAACGGGCAGCAGATTCTCGGTTCTTTATCATCCTCTTCTGCCTCCTCTCAACTGTCTTCTCAATCATATCGTCTGGTGTACCTCTTTTCCTCGCAGGTGTCTGTACCTCTGATAATGTTCCCATCAAAGGTGAAGGTAAGGGCACCTGGTTCTCAGGGTATGAAACATCCATTACAGCACCAGCCCCCACATGAAGTGGCTGTGGCATGGGCTGGGCTGGCATATAAACCCCTATCATACTCTGTTGAGGATGCGGATACTGTGGATGTGAGTATTGCATCCATGGGCCTTGTTGTGGGAATTGTGATCCTATATTTGTATCAACCCCAACAATAGGAGCACTGTCCTTTTTTTCCAAGGATGCTTCAGCAACAACTCCTGCTTTAACCAAGAAATCCTCCAAAGTCATCTCCCCTAAAGTAGGTTGTCGGTCCCTAGACTTCTTTTCCCCATTACTTTTACTTTGTTGAATGTCTCTCCAAACCTCATCAACCGTCTTCTTGCTCAGAACACTAGTTATTGACAAGCTAGCCTGACGCTGCAGAGCAGTTTGGTTGGCCAACTGTGTGCCCTCAATTTCCATAACCATAGACTGGTTAGCCTCAACTGTCCATACATTCTTGAGGAGTTCATCAAGGTTCATGCTACTCAAAGGTTTCCCAAGGTCACC
>CANTUT010000104.1:405000-772500 GCA_947687605.1 Reutealis trisperma | reverse complement strand
TAAGCCACCATTCATTTTCTTTTGCCTTAAGCTGTTTTTTAGCTCCATATTTTGAGTTGATGGCGATATTTACTCTAAATTTGTTAGTCCCAGCACTTCACACTTTACTTTTCTTCTAGAAGTCTCCAGATTTTGTTGAGAATTTGACTTGTTCTTCCAAAGATACTGTGTACTATTTTTTTATAGGCTCCAAGTCCTCAACTCATAGGCGCAAATTAATTAATTATTATTTGCCCCAAAAAATACTGAACCCACTATAAATATAGTGTCAACAAAAATCCCCTACAAATGCTAGGCTTAGTTTAAAGCCTTACATCTGTTAAATTTTTAGCTTTAGTCTTCAACAGCTTTATAGCCCAACCCAACAAAACCCTCTCATTCTTCAAATTTTACTTTTCGTAAAAATCCCATCAAACAAAAAATAAATGAGTCTCAAATCTCTTTCCTTCTTTAAATTTAGACCCATTTGAAATTTCTTCACCAAATCTCACTCCAAACTCATTTAACCTTCAACAAACCCAAATCTCACAAAATACTTTTTCTTTAGCCAATGCAAATCCTCATCCCTCTCAAGATTTATACCAATAAGATATTCCACCATTGAAGCTCACTTATCTAAGTAAAAATCTCACTCTTTTTTTTTTGTACTCTCTATTTTTATTATTTTTTTCTGCCCTTTTTTTTTTTTGGTTTCTTGCTCAATCAGCCTAGCCCAACCACCACCACAAGTTGGTTTGCTACTATTGCCAGTGACGAAAAGCTGCTACGATCCTTTGTATTCAAATCAAGTGCCAATTCATATTTTTTTGCTTTTATGTCCGATTTCAACTCCTTGCTTTACTCCCTTTTTTTTTCCAATATAGGTGGGTCCCACCAGCTTATATCATCATTGACACAAGGCCCTTTGTTCCCGCTTTCAAACTTTCATTTCTTTTTTTTGGTTTTTTTAATTATATAGTATTATACATATATAGAAAATATATAATATATCATCATCATCATCATCATCATTATTATTATTATTGTATACATATATTTGAAAAAATATAAATATATATATACTAAAAATTAAAGGATGATAAATAAATATATAAAAATAACAAAATAAAATTTTTTTCTTAAATCGAAAAAATAAAATAAATTTAAATTTTAAATTACTAATATATTTAAAAAATAAAATAAATAAATAATAATAACTTGTAAAATTACACTACTCATACCAAACTAACAAAAATATTCACATAAAAATATATATATATACATATACAAAATTTTAATTTTAAAATCCAAATATATAATATATAAATATTTCAAAAATAGTTGATATTAATAAAAAATATATATATATAAAAAAAAAGAAAAATAATTTTTTTAATTAGAATTAAAATTTTGCTATGAAATCAAATTTTAACTAAGAATCTAATGTACCCAGAAATAGTATAAACACAAGGAATAGTACTAGCACAAAGGACATTATCAGTGCAAAGGGATTACCAAAAATAGAAGTTTTTAAATTCTTCTCAAGAGAAATAAAGTATACTTTATTCTAAACTCGGAACTTAGTATAAAATTTAATGAAAAAAGAGAAAATGTGAATTTGAGATTTGGACAAACCAATAGACAAGAGACTTTATTAAATTTCGTGCTAAAATAATTGTTAGAATCTGGCATAAATCTTAAGACTATGGATATGATCAAAGTCTCTTGGGTTTTAATGAGACTTATAATTATTTAATTGTGGATGTTTGGTTTGTGTGGCAAAGTTTTGGTATTTTGAGATTTTTGCGATGGGATTTGAAGTTTTATACAGGTTTGGAGAGATAAGGGAGTGGGAATTAAATTTTTTTTATTTGGATAAAGACAAGTGTGTCTTTAGGATGTCCATTTTTCAAAGGAGACTCTACCAAAATTTTTGTAAAATTTAAATACAACTTAAAGATTTTAAGTTAGAATTTAACATACTTGTTTTTGGCATTTGACAACTTGTATTCTAGCTACAGCATCAACAACCTCTTCTGATATGGTTTCTTTAGACAAAGTGATGAGAATCAAGATGCCTTTGAAGAATCCAACAAATTTTTGCAAGTTAAAGATTTCAAGAAGGTTCTTCAAGAGTGTCATTTCTATCAAGAGAGCCTACAAAGACATGCAACCCTACCATTATACAAATCATCCTAAAAGAATATGAGGTTGCATAAAGTTTCTTACAATCCAATCAAAGGAATTTGGATCATAAGTTTTGCATATGGATCCAATCATATTCAAGGAAGCTTCAAGGATTTTATCAACATGTTCAAACCAATGTCAAAATGAAGATGTTAAAACACATTCCAAGTATTTGGGGTCAAAACATGGAGAGTCATGCTTCAAATATGGCCATGAGAAGAAATTGCACAAGTGCTGAAAGTTGAAAACTGTCACGCCTGCGACGATTGCATATTGAAAGTTCTCTTTTGCAAGCATGACAACATTGCGAGCGCAATGAGAACCTGGGCTGTGTAATTCATTGTATTTTCTAATTTTTGTTATTTTATTTTAATTTTAAATGTTTTTGGGCCCCTATCAATATGATATAAGTTCATAATCAATTAAATTAAGTTTGCTTATGTAATTAACAAGTTTTGGGCATATTTATGTTAGGTTTAAAGCCCAAAATGAGTTTAGGTTTATTTCTTGTTTAGAAATCAGTTTAGGAATATATTTCTAACTAAGAAATTTTAATCATTGTTTAGGAAGATTTCCTAATCCTTAACTAATTCCAATTTAGGGTTGAGCCTCTATATAAACTCAACCATTTATGCAAAAAGAAAAGTTTTGTTCAATAAAATTCAGTTTCTTAAGAGTGTTATCTATTGATTTTTTTTTATTCTTGCTTGAATCAAGTTCATATAATCAAAGCTAATTACTTTGTGCGTATTATTCCAAGGTCCTCTGATGAGAATCCATATACCTTGCAAAAAGTTCATAAATATGTGCATGATAAAGATTTCAAGAAGGTTCTTTAAGATTGTCATTTCTATCAAGATAGTTTACAAAGGTATGCAATATAACCATTGTGCATGATTAATGGATCAGTCAAGAAGAAAATAAAATTGTATGAAGTTTCCTGTAAATTAATCAAAGATATTTGGATCATGAGCTTTGCATATAGATCCAATTGTATTCAAGGAAACTTCAAGGGCTCAATTAATCTATTCAAGCCCAATGTCAAGATGAAGAGGCCAAATTACATTCCAATTTGCTTGGATTTAATCTATTCAAGTGTTTGCAAGGCTGCCATTCTTCATTCAAATTGGACCCTCCATATTTGGGCTTTTCAGATTCAATTTATCATGTTTATTTAGTGTTTGGGCTACTTATGTTATGTATACAGCCCAAGAGTTGTTTAAACTACTTTATTTTCATGTTTTAATTAGTTTTGGGTCTATTTTATGTTAGGTCAAAAACCAATCCGAATTTTATAGTTTAATTAATTAGATTTCAGTTTCTAGTTAGGAAATAGCTTCTCTTGTATAAAAAGGATTCCTAACTTGTTTTAGAATTTAGTTCTAACTTAGTTATTAATTAGAAATAGTTTTCTAATTAGGAATCTTCAATCCTTGTACAGGAAGATTTTCTAGTTCTTAGTTGATTCCAATTTAGGGTTGAGCCTTTATATAAACTCAACCATTCATGTAAAATAAGTTAATGTTATGATCAATAAAAATTCAGTTTTCTTAAGAGTGTGATCTCTTGGTTTTGATTCTTGCTTGAATCAAGTTCATACAATCAAAGCTAATTAATTTGTGTGTCTTTATTCTAAGGTTCTCTTCCACAAGTTTGGTATTGTGTCGCGGGGATCATTATCCAAAGGTGATCATATTCCAAGGTGCTCTATCACGAGTTGGATTTAGGTTGCAGACTTGGGGAAAACCCGATTTAGAATTCCAAGGAGTTGCTTGCAAGCATAAAGATAATTGGGTCTCAAGTTTAATATATTTGGGGTTCATATCAGTTTGGTATCAAAGCTTAGACTCTAAATTAGGTTATATCTTTCCATTTCGTTTGTGTTTTCTATTTTTATTGATTTTCTTATTTTTGTTTCTTTTCATTTTTATTAAATTCCTTTGTTTTCATCTCATTAATTTTGTTTGTTATTGTTTTAGGTCTAAAAATTAAAAAAAAAATCCAAATTGTTTTACCATTTTTTTTTCCTTCTTTGTTCATTTGTTCCTTCATTCATTCCATCATATTCGTATTTCTATTCCTTGTTTCATTGGAAGGTCAAATCCATACTTACTTAGGAACCAATTCAAATTCAAGAAGAAAGAGGGGAGGACTCACCCAAGCTTGAAGACATCAAATTTGGTTTGACTTCTTGTATTTGATCTTCAATTTGTTTGTTAATTTTCCTTTCAATTTATTGTTGTAATTAAAAAAAAAAAGAGAGAGAGAGAGAGAAAATCATAATTTAAAAGAAAAGTAAAAAAAAAAAAAGGAAATTCGTCCAAAAAGAAAAGAAGAAGCAAAAAGTGTTGAAATCTGACTTTTTGGTGTATTATAGAAGTTATTTAGTTCCTAGAGTAAAGAGGACAAGGAAAGAAGCTTATTTTCAAGATTATACAAAGAGAATCAAAGATTTCAGCATTTTACAAGGAGTTTAACCAAGTCTAAACATCCTTCTAAAACAAGCTAGGATTGGATTCCTACTCTTTTCCAAATTTTCATTTGACTCTTCTAATCCTATTTTCATTTTGATTTCGTGCTACTTTAACTATTTCCTTATTCATTTTGGTTTTCTTTTTATTTCAATCCTTGTTCGTGTCTCATTAGGTTTCCTAATCCCATTAGGATTCCTATATTATTGTCCTAGTTCTATTAGAATTTTAACTTTTGTTTTGTAATTTCAATTAGGATTTCTATTTCTATTTTTTGAGTCAAAATTCTAATTTTATTTTCCTAGTTCAATTAGGATTCTCGTTTTCCTACTGTCATTAGGATTTCTTATTTCTTATTCCTTATTTCTTGTTTCATTTTGAGTCTTTGGATTTTTATTCATATTGTAATTTAGTAAGATTGTATTAATTTGATTTTTACAACTAATCTTGACAAGAGATTTGAGTGGAAAAAGGCTAAGTGTGAGCTTATAAAGAGAAAAGCCATAACAAATTGAGTGAAACATGAGTGATTGACAATACTTGAGTGAAACACGTGAAGGAGTGAAGTAAGGTATTATTTTACTTTACTAGCATTCTTTTTAGGTTTTACAGCGGAAGTTGATCAAGAATTTCGAAAAGAATAGGCTATTAGGTAAGAAGTAGGTATGCGGATATTGAAGGATGAAAAATATAACGATGTTTTTCATACAAGATGTCGCATCCAAGATAGAGTATGCTGTATGATCATTGATAAATTTAGTGTTGTCAATTTTGCAAGCATTGAGCTAGTTGAGAAATTAAGTTTGCCCACTAGAAAGCATCCAAGGCCATACTCATTGTGTTTGTTGAATAAATATGTTAAGATTAAAGAGCAAGCTTTACTTTCATTCTCCCTAGGAAGATATAAAAGTGAAGATTAGTGCGATGTTGTACCAATGAATGTGACATATGTTTTGTTTGGAAAGCCATGGATACGTTTTAGTCAAGCAAAACACATCAAATCTACTAACCACTACAAGGTCCCACTAAAAGATGGTAAGCATACTACCCTTGTTCCTTTTTCCCAAGAAGAATTGTATAAAGATTGAGTGAAGATACAAAGAAAAAGAGAGGATGAACGTTAAAGACAAAATGGTGATGTTGAGCTTGTAGTGCTAGACTTTAGTGTGTCAAAAAGGGAGAATGAAGGTGATGAGAGTTTCAAAAAAGAGGAAAGCAATATGCAAAATGAAGCTGTGGAAGTTACTTATGAAAAGGACTTAAAACCTTCAGAGCTTACAAATGAAGAGTCCTTATTAAAGGGTGAAGAAGTTATTTATGAAGGAATTCCAACAACTGATCCTCCTTAAGAAGTTGTTGTAAACAAAATTGACTTT
The DNA here is from genome assembly GCA_947687605.1 of Reutealis trisperma. NCBI lineage: Eukaryota > Viridiplantae > Streptophyta > Magnoliopsida > Malpighiales > Euphorbiaceae > Reutealis > Reutealis trisperma. The sequence continues at coordinate 766,487 of CANTUT010000104.1, read as the reverse complement.
GTTGAAAATAGTGAAATAAAAGAAAAAGAGTGCATAAAGAAAGAGAGTGAAAAGAAAAAGAATGAGTGTGAAAAGAAAGAATTAGTAAGTGAGGAAGAAAATGAACTTTCAAATGGGAGAAAAGAAATAATAGAAAGTTCAAATAAAAAGATTGAGAGTGAAGAGAGAAAAAAAAGTGAGCATAGTTGAAAAAGAAAGTATCAAGGATATTTTGTTTTCTAACACTAACAAGCTTGAATTTTCTTTGTTTAGTTTTGTTTCTCTTTTTTAGGATTTTAAAGAAGGATTTTCATGGAAGAAAAGAGGTGATAAAAGCAATGCATTTTTGACCAAGTGCTCAAGTCAAGTTTCGAGGACGAATCATCTTGAGGAGGGAGGGAATGATGAGAATTCATATACCTTACAAGAAGTTCACAAATACATGCATGATAAAGATTTCAAGAAGATTCTTCAAGGTTATCATTTCTATCAAGATAGCTTATAAAGGCATGTAATGTAACCATTGTGCATGATTGATAGATCATTCAAGAAGAAAATAAGGTTGCATGAAGTTTTCTGTAAATCAATCAAAGATATTTAGATCATAAGCTTTGCATATGGATCCAATTGTATTCAAGGAAACTTCAAGGGCTTAATTAATTAATTCAAGCCCAATGTCAAGATGAAGAGGCCAAATTACGTTCCAATTTGCTTGGACCTAATATATTCAAGTGTTTACAAGGCTGCTATTCTTCATTCAAATTGGACCCTTCATATTTGGACTTTTTAGATTCAATTTATCATGTTTTATTTAGTGTTTAGGCTGCCTATGTTATGTATACAGCCCAAGAGTTGTTTAAACTACTTTATTTTCATGTTTTAATTAGTTTTGGGCCTATTTTATGTCAAGTCAAAGACCCATCCGAATTTTATAGTTTAATTAATTAGATTTCAGTTTATAGTTAGGAAATAGCTTCTCTTGTATAGGAAAGATTCCTAACTTGTTTTAGAATTCAGTTCTAACTTAGTTATTAATTAGGAATAGTTTTCTAATTAGGAATCTTCAATCCTTGTATAGGAAGATTTCCTAGTTTTTAGTTGATTCCAATTTAGGGTTAAGCCTCTATATAAACTCAACCATTCATGTAAAATAAGTTAATGTTATGATCAATAAAAATTCAGTTTTCTTAAGAGTGTGATCTCTTGGTTTTGATTCTTGCTTGAATCAAGTTCATACAATCAAAGCTAATTACTTTATGCATATTTATTCTAAGGTTCTCTTCCATAAGTTTGGTATTGTATCACAGAGATCATCATCTAAAGGTGATCATATTCCAAGGTGCTTTATCATGGGTTGGATTTGGATCGCAGACTTGGGGAAAACTTGATTTAGCTTTCCAAGGAGTTGCTTCCAAGCGTAAAGATAATTAGGTCTTAAGTTTAATATACCTGGGGTTCGTATCATCCTCTTTCACGAGTTGGTATTATGTCATGGAGATCATCATTTAAAGGTGATCATATTTTAAGGTGCTCTATCATGGGTTAGATTTAGTTCGTGGACTTGGGAAAAACCTGATTTAGCTTTCCAACGAGTTGCTTCCAAGTGTAAAGATAATTGAGTCTTAAATTTAATATACTTGGGATTTGTATCAGTTTGGTATCAGATTTTAGGCTCTAAATCAGGTTATATCTTTTCATTTCGTTTGTGTTTTCTATTTTCATTTATCTTCTTGTTTTCGTTTCTTTTCATTTTTGTTAAATTCCTTCATTTTCATCTCGTTAATTCTGTTTGTTATTGTTTCAAGTCTGAAAATTCAAAAAAAAAAAAAATCCAAATCATTTTACCTTTTTTTCTTTGTTCATTTGTTCCTTCGTTCATTCCATCCTATTCATATTTCTATTCCTTATTTCATTGGAAGGTCAAATCCATACTTACTTAGGAACTAATTCGAATTCAAGAAGAAAAAAGGGAGGATTCGCCCAAGCTTGAAGACTTCAAATTCAGTTTGGCTTCTTGTATTTGATCTTCAATTTGTTTTTTAATTTTCCTTTCAATTTTCTACTATAATTATAAAAAAAAGATTAAAAAAAAGGAAAATTCATCCAAAAAGAAAAGAAGAATCAAAAAGTGTTGAAATATGACTTTTTGGTGTATTTATAAAAGTTATTTAGTTCTTAGAGTGAAGAGAACAAGGAAAGAAGCTGATTTTCAAGATTACACAAGGAGAATCAATGATTTCAGCATTCTACAAAGAGTTTAACAAAGTCTAAGCATCCTTCCAAAACAAGTTAGGATTAGTTTCCTACTCCTTTCCAAATTTTGGTTTGACTTTTCTAATCCTATTTTCATTCTGATTTCTTTCTAATTTAATTATTTCCTTATTTGTTTTGGTTTTCGTTTTGTATTTAATTAATTTCAATCCTTGTTCATATCTCATTAGGTTTCCTAATCCCATTAGGATTCTTATATTATTTTCCTAGTTCTATTAGGAATTCAACTTTTGTTTTCCAACTTCAATTAGGATTTCTAATTTATTTTCTGAGTCAAATTCTAATTCTTGTTTTCTAGTCCAATTAGGATTCTTGTTCTCTTAGTGTCATTAGGATTTCTTATTTCTTATTTCATTTTGAGTCTTTGGATTTTATTCACATTGTAATTTAGTAAGATTGTGTTAATTTGATTTTTGCAACTAATCTTGGTAAGAGATTTGAGTGGAAAAAGGCTAAGTGTGAACACATTTAGAGAAAAGCCATTGATTGAGAGTAAAACTAAACACGAGTGAATTTGAGTGACAAAATTACTTGAGTGAAACACGTGAGGGAGTGAATTGAGGAAACTATTCTCTATTTTGCTAACTTTGTTATGCAGCTCAAAGATGAGTGGAACCCAAGGAAATTCACATAGGGAAATAAACAAATTCCAAGCCTTACATGATTTGTTCCAAACAATGGAGAGAAGGACCAATGAAAGAATGGACCAACTTGAACAAAGAAGTGTTTAACTTGAGCAAAGAATCATGGAGATAATGGACCAGTTAGAAGTGTCAATCACAAGGGGACAAGCACTAAATTTTCCTAGGCAAGCTAGATGTGTACCAAGCAGAGTGCGGGATGAGATTGAAGATGAAGATGAAATTGAGTTCCTTGGTGATAATGAAGAGGAAGAAGAAGTGAGACTAAGAGCTAGACAAGATGACAACAATGGTGGAATAAAACTAAAAATTCCAACATTCCATGGAAGAATAGATCCCAAAGCATTGGACTGGGAAAAGAAGATTGAATTAATTTTTGGTTATTATAACTACTCCAAATCTAAGAAATTAAAGCTTGTTCTTGCTATATTTGATGGATATGCCATTACTTGGTGGGATGATACCAAGCATAAGCGGAGAAGAAATAGAGAAAGACCCATCGAAGAATGGAGGGACTTTAAAGTATCATGAGAAGAAGATTTGTACCAAGCCACTACTATAGGGAGCTGTACAATCATCTTCAAAACCTAACTTAAGGGTTCAAGAATGTTGAGGAATACTATAGGTAGCCATGATTCGAGCAAATGTGGAAGAAGATAATGAGGCTACAATGGTAAGGTTCCTCAATGGGTTGAATAAGGAGATTGCAAATGAGGTTGACCTACAACCATATATAGAGCTTGAAGATTTGCTTCATCTTGCTTTGAAGGTTGAGAAGCAATTGAAGAAGAGGAGGACTAATCGGCTATCCACCTCTTATAATGCACCATTCAAATCGAATTGGAGAAAGGATGGCAAGGATTTCTGATACGAATCCTAAATGATCTGCTTTGAGACCCAATACCTTTACGCTTGGAAGCGACTCCCTCGGAAAGCCAAATCAAGTTTATAAGGAAAACCTCAACCCAATGACGAACCTGTGTTAAAGAACCTTGGTATGTTGTGAACAAAACAAAATGATTAACTTTGGAAGTTCAGAATATTGATTCAAGCAAGAACCAAAAGCTAAGAAATTTCTCACAAAACTTAATTTTGAATTATTCAAGTCTGTTCTATTCCTAGATTAGCTAAGTATTTATATCATCTTAGCTAAGTTACAAACCATAAATTCTTCCTAATCAAAATTCAGTTTCTTAAACAAAATTCTGGTTTCCTAATCAAAATTTAGCTTCCTAAACAAAATTCGGGTTTAAGCTTTAATTTAAACAAAACTAAAAAGCCCAAAATAGCTAATTAAAATACTTAAAACAGAAAAAGGATAGATATGGGCTTATTTAACAAAATTAGCCCAATTACAAAGTGAATTTCAAATTTAATTTGATTGACCCATTTGAAATCCATCCTTGAAACTTGAACCTTCATGTTTTGTCTTCTAGCACTTAAATCAAATTTGAATTTGAATCTTGAATCCCTAATTTGATATTTGACTCCTCTTTGCAATCTTCAATTATGGATAGATTGTTCCATAAGTCATTGGATCTTTGCTATTAGCCACTTGTTGCATCATTCCCTTGCTCCTCAAAAGGATTCGCCCTCGAATCTTCACCTACATCAAAAGAAGAAAGGTCACTTACATTGAAAGTAGCACTAACATTATACTCACCAGGAAGGTCCAATTTGTAGGCATTATCATTGACTCTTTCCAAAACTTGAAAAGGTCCATTTCCTCTTGGGTGCAACTTAGATTTTCTATGACTTGGAAATCTTTCCTACCTCATATGCACCCAAACCCATTTGCCTGGTTCAAAGATTACTTTCCTTCTTCCTTTGTTAGTTTGATTTGCAATTTGTTGATTTCTTTTCTCTATGTTCTTTCACACATCCTCATGAAGTTTTTTAACCATTTCATCTTTCTTCTTACCATCTAAACTCCTCCCTTCTTGAATAGGTAAAGGAACAAAATCCAAAGGGGTTAGTGGATTAAAACCATAAACAATCTCAAATGGTGAATATCCTGTAGTGGAATGCATAACATGATTATAAGAAAATTCAACAAATGGCAAACAATCTTCCCAATTTTTCAAATTCTTTTGAATGATAGCACGTAATAAAGTACCTAAAGTTCTATTCACTACCTCAGTTTGTTCATTAGTTTGGGGATGACAAGTAGAAAACAACAATTTAGTCCCTAATTTACCCCACAAAACTTTCCAAAAGTAGCTTAAAAACTTTACATCTTTATCACTTACAATACTCCTAGGAATGCCATAGAGTTGTATTATCTCCCGAAAGAATAAATAAGCAATATTTGTTGCATCATTAGTTTTATTACATGATATAAAATGTGCCATTTTAGAAAACCTATCAACAACAACAAAGATTGCATCCCTCCCCTTTTTCAACCTAGGTAAACCTAACACAAAGTCCATTGATATATCAACCCAAGGTTCTTTAGGTATAGGAAATGGGGTGTACAAACCATGTGGTAAAACTTTAGACTTAGCTTGTTTACAAGCAACACATCTATCACATATTCTAACGACATCCCTTTTCATTTTAGGCTAATAGAAGTGCTCACTCAAAGTATCCAAAGTTTTTGCAATCCTAAAATGCCCCATTAAACCACCCCCATGAGCTTCTTTTATAAGCAATTCACGCATAGAACACATAGGTATACATAATTTATTTTCTTTAAACAAATACCCATCCATTCTATAAAACTTACCATGAACCATTTTCTCACATGCATCATCAATACTAGAAAAATCAGAATCCTCACCATACAAACCTTTGATGTGTTCGAATCCCAACATTTTTGCATTCATGGTGTTAATGAGAATATACCTTCTAGATAAGGCATTGGCAATCACATTTTCTTTTCCTTGCTTGTATTTTATCACATATGGGAATGTTTCAATGTACTCACTCCACTTGGCATGTCTTCTATTTAACTTACCTTGCCCTTTAAGATATTTCAATGATTAGTGGTCCGTGTGGATCACAAACTCCTTAGGCTAAAGATAATGCTGCCAAATTTCCAATGCCCTCACCAAAGCATAAAGCTCCTTATTATAAGTTAGGTAGTTTAAAGTATCACCATGGAGTTTTTCACTAAAGTAGGCAATCGACCTCCTTTCTTGCATCAAAACATCTCCAATCCCTAAACTTGAAGCATCACATTCAATCTCAAAAGTTTTTGCAAAGTTAGGCAAAGTCATAATAGGTGCCATACTCAACTTCTCTTTAAGTGAATTAAATGCAATGTCTTGCTCATTACCTCACTTAAAATGAACATTTTTCTTTGTGATTTCAGTGAGTAGTGCAGCAATTATGCTAAAATCCTTACAAAATGCCCATAAAAACTAGCCAAACCATGACAACTCCTTACCTCAGAAATTGATTTTGGAGTTGGCCAACTTTTATTGGCATTTACCTTTTCTTCATCCATTTCAACACCTTGTGCACTTACCATAAAACCTAGAAAAACAATCCGATCTAAACAAAAAGAACTTTTTTTTTAGGTTAGCATATAATTTTTCTTTCCTGAAAACATCAAGTACAGCCCTTAAATGCTCTAAATGTTCATCCAAATTTTGTGAGTATATAAGGATATCATCAAAATATACAACTACAAACTTACTAATAAAAGGTCTCAAGACATGGTTCATCAATCTCATAAATGTGCTAGGTGCATTAGTCAAACCTAAAGGCATAACTAACCATTCATACAAACTATGTTTTGTTTTAAAGGCAGTTTTCCATTGATCGCCTTCTTTCATGCGAATTTGATGATACCCACTTTTCAAATCAATCTTGCTAAAAAACACAAGAACCATGCAATTCATCTAACATATCATCTAACCTAGGAATGGGGTGTCTATACTTTACCATTATGTTATTGATTGCTCTACAATCAACATACATGTGCCAAGTACCATCCTTCTTAGGAACAAGCAAAATAGGAACCGCACATGGACTCATGCTCTCGCGAATGTATCCCTTTGACATCAACTCCTCAACTTGCCTTTGTAACTCCTTCATTTCCTCGAGATTACTCCTATAGGCTAGTCGATTTGGAATTGGTGCTCTAGGAACAAGATCAATTTGATGCTCAATGCCTCGAATGGGTGGCAAACTATTAGGCACTTCCTCAGGAAAGACATCTTTAAAATCCTGTATCAAAGAAACAAAAGGACTAGGCAAAGTGTTATTAAGATCATTAGTACAAACATAAGCTTCCTTATACATAAGTACAAGTATGGTCCTATTCCTATACATAGCATTTTTTATATCACTCCCCTTAGTATAAAAAGTCATGTTTCTTTTGACACTCAATTTCATTTCCCATACCCGAATCTGCCCCTCTTTTTTTCTTTTGTTGAATTCAATTTTTCTTTTTTTTTTTTTCACTCACTTTCTTATCTCTTGCCACTTTATCTTTTGATTCACTCAAATTTTCTCTCTTATATTCGGGCACTCTTTGTCTTTCCCACTCTCCAAGTTGTCTCATTCTTTTGAGGTCATCTTCATACACTTCCCTTGGAGATAATGGATTAAGGGTAGTGCACTTGCCATCTTTCTCAATTATGTACTGGTTGGTAAATCCATCATGTTTGGCCCTTCTATCAAATTGCCAAGGCCTTCCCAAGAGTAAATGACCAGCTTGGATAGGTACTACATCATACAGAACTTCATCTTTGTATCTACTAATAGTAAAGGAAACTAAAACTTGCTTGTGAACCCTAATTTCACCACATTCATTTAACCATTTCAGCTTATAGGGTTTTAGGTGTTTGATTGTGGGTAAGTTAAGCTTTTCAACTAAATAGTAGCTTGCTGTATTAGTACAACTTCCCCCATCAATGATTACATGACAAACCTTATTTTGCACAAAACACCTAGTATGGAACAAGTTTTCCCGTTGCTGATTGACATCATTTTCTTCCTTCACTTGTGCACTCAAAGCATGCATGGTGATGAGAATCAAGATTCCTTGTAAGAATCCTACAAATATTTACAAGATAAAGATGTCAAGAAGGTTCTTCAAGGTTGTCATTTCTACCAAGATAGCCTACAAAGACATGCAATCCAACCATTGAACATGATCGGTGAATCATCCAAGAAGAATACGAGATTGTATGAAGTTTCCTATAAATCAATCAAGGATATTTGGATCATGAGCTTTGCATATGGATCCAATTGTATTCAAGGAAGCTTCAAGGGCTTAATCAATCTATTCAAGCCTAATGTCAAGATGAAGAGGCCAAATTACATTCCAATTTGCTTGGACCTAATCTATTTTACAAGGCTGCCGTTCTTCATTCAAATTGGACCCTTCATATTTGGGCTTTTCAAATTCAATTTATCATGTTTTATTTAGTGTTTGGGTTGCCTATGTTATGTATGCAGCTCAAGAGTTATTTAAACTACTTTATTTTCATGTTTTAATTAGTTTTGAGCCTATTTTATGTTAGGTCAAAGGCCCATCCAAATTTTATATTTTAATTAATTAGATTTCAATTTCTAGTTAGGAAATAGCTTCTCTTATATATGAAGAATTCTTAACTTATTTTAGAATTCAGTTCAAACTTAGTTATTATTTAGGAATTAGTTTCTAATTAGGAATCTTCAATCCTTATATTGGAAGATTTCCTAATCCTTAGTTGATTCTAATTTAGGGTTGAGCTTCTATATAAACTCAACTATTCATGTAAAATTAAAAAAAGTTATGATCAATAAAATTCAGTTTTCTTAAGAGTGCGATCTTTTGGTTTTGATTCTTGCTTGAATCAAGTTCATACAATCAAAGCTAATTACTTTGTGTGTATTTATTCCAAAGTTCTCTTTCACGAGTTGATATTGTGTCATGGGGATCATCATCCAAAGGTGATCATATTCCAAGGTACTCTATCACGAATTGGATTTGGGTCATTGACTTGGGCAAAATTTGATTTAGCTTTCCAAGGAGTTGTTTCCAAGCGTAAAGATAATTTGGGTCTCAAGTTTAATATACTCGGGGTTCGTATCACATGGTGACAAGCATTTCTCCACGAACTGCATCTTCCTTATTTTCTTATGGTTCATGATCACTTGCATCTTCCAAGGAGGGCATACTATCACTGTCATCTTCTTTTTGACTTTCAGAAAAGATTTCTCCATGGAATGTGATCATCACTCTCTTGTTAGGGCATTGAGAAGCCATATGACCTGAACCCAAACATTTAAAAAATTTAATATCTTGAGAGCGATTTAGGAATTTAGTTTTACCTTTTTCTTTTTCTTTTGAATCTGGTTTAGCTTCTCCTTTGATTGAATCGAATTTTGGCTTGAAATAAGCCTGGTCATCCCTCTTCCAATTAGATTTCCACAGCTTGGATGTATGTGAAGAGGGTGAGCTCCAACTATTGCTGCCCTTATACTTAAGTTGTTTTTTAATCTTGATGGCCATACGAAACATCTCTTCAAGCTCCACAAAATGCTGTAATTCAACAACATTAGTAATGTCTTGATTCAACCCATGTAGAAACCTAGCCATGGTGGCCTCTCTATCTTCTTCAATGTTGGCTCAAATTATAGCAAGTTCCATCTCTTTGTAATAGTCTTCCACACTTCTGGACTCTTGAGTAAGGCTTTGTAGTTTGTTGTGCAATTTCCTATAATAATTGGTAGGGACAAATCACCTTTTCATTAAAGCTTTAAGATCTTCCTAATCCTTAATGGGTCTTTTTGGATTCCTTCTTGATACGAACCCCAAGTATATTAAACTTGAGACCCAATTATCTTTACGCTTGGAAGCAACTCCTTGGAAAGCTAAATAAGGTTTTCCCCAAGTCTGTAACCCAAATCCAACCTGTGATAGAGTACCTTAGAATATGATCAACTTTGGATGATGACCTCCGCGACATAATACCGAACTTGTGGAAGAGAACCTTGGAATAAATACACACAAAGTAATTAGCTTTGATTGTATGAACTTGATTCAAATAAGAATCAAAACCAAGAGATCACACTCTTAAGACAACTGAATTTTTATTGATCATAACTTAATTTCTTTTTATATGAATGGTTGAGTTTATATAGAGGCTCAACCCTAAATTAGAATCAACAATGGAATAGAAAATCTTCCTAAACAATGATTAAAGATTCCTAATTAGAAACTAATTCCTAAATAATAACTAAGCTAGAACAGAATTCTAAAACAAGTTAGGAATCCTTCCTATACAAGAGAAGCTATTTCCTAACTAGAAACTGAAATCTAACAAAATAAACTATAAAATTCGGATGGGCCTTTGACCTAACATAAAATAGGCCCAAAACTAATTAAAACATGAAAATAAAATAGTTTAAACAACTCTTGGGCTATATACATAACATAGGCAGTCCAAACACTAAATAAAACATTATAAATTAAATTTGAAAAGCCTAAATATGAAGGGTCCAATTTGAATGAAGAGTGGTAGCCTTGTAAACACTTGAATAGATTATTCCTAGCAAATTAGAATGTAATTTGGCCTAAGGAAATTAGAATGTAATTTGGCCTTTTCACCTTGACATTGGGCTTAAATAGATTGATTAAGCCCTTGAAGCTTCCTTAAATACAATTGGATCCATATGCAAAGCTCATGATCCAAATATTCTTGATTGATTTATAGGAAACTTCATACAATCTCATATTCTTCTTAGATGATTCACCAAACATGTACAATGGTTGGATTGCATGTCTTTGTAGGCTATCTTGGTAGAAATGACAACCTTGAAGAACCTTCTTGAAATCTTTATCTTGCAAATTTTTGTAGGATTCTTGCAAGGAATCTTGATTCTCATCATTTCTTCTTCTTTGCTTGGTATCATCCCACCAAGTAATGGCATAATCTTCAAATGCAGCCACAAAGAGCCTTAATTGTTTTGTTCTAGAGTAGTCATGACAATCAAATACTAGCTCCATCTTCTTTTCCCAATCAAGGTATACTTCTGGATCATTTTTGCCTTTGAATGGAGGAATTGTTAACTTGATACCCCTATTGCCTTCTTGCCTTCTTTCCCTTCTGTATCCTTTTCTTTCTGCGATATCATCTTCAAAGTCATTGTTGGATCCAGACTCTTCATTATCTTGCCTTCTTTTATGGACTCTCCTCCAAGGTGGAGTTTGTTGTGAGCTTGCTTTTTTCAACTCATCAAGATCAAAATTGTATCTTTCCATAGCATCCATCATGCCATCCAACCGAACATTCAGCCGTTGAAAGTTTGTTGAATAGCTTGCATGTTGAAGGCTGGATCTTTATCTTTATCTTGATTATTAGTCATTTTTTTTTGAACCTGTAAGAAAAAGGGAGTAAAGTAAAGTAACCTCACTTCCCTCCTTCATGTGTTTTCACTCAAGTAATAAATCACTCAAGTTCACTTGTGTTTATTTTCATACAAACCAACAAGCTTTTCTCTATATAAACTCACACTCTTGCCTTTTATCTCTGAATTCTCTCTTTTAGTTCTTACAAGAGCCAATTTCCAAAATGACACAAAATTAAATTTTTTTTTGCTCAACAATTAGCTAAGATTTAAAAGTGAAATTTGACACAAATTGGAAACAAAACAGAAACCCTAGATGATTTCGACAAGGACAGAACGAAGACACAAAACATGAATTTTGCTAATAAATTGGGAAAATTATGAAATTAAACACAAATAAAATAGATAACAAGATGAGAAAAATGCAACTGACAGCACTTAAAACAAAGTTTCCTATAGAAAGTTATAGCAAGATGAAATTTATTGAGAAATAGAAAAATGGGAATTTCGAGGCCTAAAAGTTGGAATTTGGCCGAAAATGACGGACATCATGAGCAAAGCTAGTAACTTTTGATCATTGGCCCATTTCCCTTGGAGTTGTATACTTAAAAGGATCAAAGAACGTGATTTTCTCAACACTAAAAAAAAAATTTTAATTTTTGAATTGCAACTACGAAGGCACAAATTAGGGTTAACGAGCGAAAGGAAAACAAAGACAATACTGCAGATGAAATAGGAAATAATAAAAGAAAATTCAGAATAAATCATGATGGAAAAAGGAAGCTCAAACCGACTTGGAAGCAAATCCTAGCTTGTTTTGGAAAGTAGGTTTGATGTAGTCAACTTCTTGATTTTCCTTGATTTGGTTAGAATTTCAGCAATCTTCCTTTTCCTTTCTACTTTAGAATTAGAAACAAATACTTTATATATTCCTATATAATTATGATTTTTCCAAGATTCTTTCCTTTTTCTTTTCTTCTACTTGTCTCAGCCAATTTTTAAGATTCTTTTCCTTTTTTTTTGCCGATTTCTTTCCCTTTTTTTTTTTCAATTTAGTTACAGCAACAAATCGAAAGGACAATAAAAATAAAAGTAAACAAATTAAAGATAAAAAACAAGAAGCCAAACCCAAAATTAAAGTCAAGCTTGGAAGAATTCCTCTCTTCCTTCTTCTTGAATTGAATTGGTTTCCAATTAAAACACAAGAATGAAAGGAACAACAATACGAAAGGATGGAGGATAAGGAAAAGAACAAACAAACAATTTTAGATTTTTTTTTATTTTTGAATTTCTAGCCTAAAATCGAAAGGAAACAGAATTAATGAAAACGACAACAAAGGAATAAACAAAAGAAAAATGAAAATAGGAAAAAATAGAAAATAATAAACAAAGACGAAATCAACAGAAATAAGAAAATGAAAATAGAAAACACAATGAGCGGAAGGATAAATTGATACAGAACCTCCGAGAATAAGCTTGAGAACCCCTTTATATATTTGAACCCCCAAAGCATTAACTTGAAAACCCCAATACTCAATTCGGCAACAACCCCCTAAGAATGGTTAGAATTCAGATTGCTTAGGCAAGATGATCAAAGAATTGGAATAAGGAAAACTTGTTTCTGAATTCCAATTTCGAAACACTCCACAAGAAGATGGTCAATCTACTTGAATGTTCCTAAAGCATGTATTCTACACAAGAACACAAAGATAAAAGCAAACAGCCTTTTGGTTTAATAATTCAAACATATTCTGTCCAAAAACACCCAGCCAAGGCTTATTAATAGCCTTTACAAAGAAAACCCTAATGAGCAAGTTCCCATTAAATGACAAGAGCTGACAAATCAAACTCTAAGATTAAGAACTAATATGATTTTATTAAAACTAATTAAATCTAGCCCATAACTAATATGGCCCATTACAAACTTAATTAAACCCATTAGTAACTTGGACTTAAATTAAGTTGTAAGGAACTTGGGCTGTACATGCTCTAAAGCTTTGGTGTCCTTGCAAACCCTGACTAGCCAAATTCACTAAGCCTTGTAGATGATGGATTAAGGCTTGTTGAAGCTTCTTAGAATGAGATCTTGTTATAGGTCCTTGAGGCATATGATTGAACTAGAAACCTCTTGAACTTTATCCTTGCCTACTTGATCTCTCTCATCTTCATGATGTTGAATCCGCTCCACTTGGTGTGTAGGCTGATCCATAACATATATATAACTGATTTAGCGCCTAAACTCTGATACCAAACTGATACGAACCCCAAATGACCTGCTTTGAGGCCTAATACCTTTACGCTTAAAAGTGACTCTCTCGGAAAGCTAAATCAAGTTTGTAAGGAAAACCTCAACCCAATGACGAACCTGTGTCAAAGAACCGTGGTATGTTATGAATAAAACAAAGTGATTAAGTTTGGAATTTCGAAATATCAATTTAAGTAAGAACCAAAAGCTGAGAAATTTCTCATAAAACTTAATTTCGAATTATTCAAGTATGTTCTATTCCTAGATTAGCTAAGTATTTATATCATCTTAGCTATGTTACAAACCATAAATTCTTCCTAATTAAAATTCAGCTTCCTAAACAAAATTTGGGTTTCCTAATCAAAATTCAGCTTCCTAAACAAAATTCGGGTTTGGGCATTAATTTAAACAAAACTAAAAAGCCCAAAATAACTAATTAAAATACTTAAAATAGAAAAAGGATAGATATGGGCTTATTTAACAAAATTGACCCAATTACAAAGTGAATTTCAAATTTAATTTGATTGATCCATTCAAAATCCATCCTTGAAACTTGAACCTTCATGTATTGTCTTCTAGCACTTGAACCAAATTAATCAAATTTGAATTTAAATCTTGAATCCCTAATTTGATATTTGACTCCTCTTTGCAATCTTCAATTATGGATAGATTGTTCTACAAGCTTTGCATCAAGCCTTGAATTGCATCTTTGAACTTCTTTTCCTTGCTCTTGTAATTGGCCCATTTAGTAAAGTCATTGGATCCTTGCTATTAGCCACTTGGATTGCATCACTTTCCATTCAAGCCTAAGGCCGATTCCAAAGAAGCTCTAAAGATGCCCATCCCAAGTAAGGACAAAGGTAAAACTACGCCTTCTAGTTCTAGAAATATTATATGCTATAAATGTCAAGGTGTAGGTCATTACAAGAATGATTATCTAAACAAGAAGATAATGTATATGCAAGATAGGGAGTGTTATTTGGCTAGTGAAGAAGAAGCTGAAAAAGAAAGGATGCCACCTCTTGAAGATGCAAGTGACAAAGAGAAGGATAATCTACCTAAAATAGCCGAAGGTGGGAGGTCTCTTATTACAAGGAGATCATTGAACATGCAAGTCCAACATGATGATAATGTACAATAAAGGAAAAATCTATTTCAAACTAGATTCCTTGTAAGAGATAGAGTTTGTGATGTAATCATAGATGGGGGTAGTGTAACCAATATAGCAAGCACCACATTAGTTGAGAAACTAGGGTTACCTATTACTAAGCATCCTCACCCTTATAAATTGAAAGGGATAAATGATTGTGGGGAAATTAGGGCGACAAGGCAACTTCTATTAGCTTTCAAGATAGGCCGATCTAATGATGAAATTTTATTTGATGTTGTGCCTATGCAAGCAGGTCATCTATTGTTGGGACACCCTTGGCAATTTGATAGAAGGGTGATGCATGATGGCTACACCAATCACTACTTGTTTGAAAAGGATGGAAAGAAGATAACTCTTGCACCACTTTCACCTAGAGAAATTTATGAGATTGAGTTGAGAAAATTCAAAGGGAGAGAGAAAACAAAAGTGAAGAAAAGAGTATGAATGATGATGTACCAAAAGAAAAAGAAAGTGTAAAAGTAAAAAGAAAAAATTCAAGCCAAGAGAGAGACAATTTGGAGGAAGAAAAAGAAAGAGTGATGATTTGAACAAAGAAAAACAAGTTCGTATGAGTGAAAAAGAAAAGAGGGCTTTGTTTTCTAATGAACTTACTTTTTCTTTATCTAGTTTTCTTGTTTCTTTCTTTCAGGATTTCAAGGAAGGATTGTCATGGAGCAAACGTGATGTAAATTCTACAAACAATACAATCCTAGTAATTAAGGAGAAGGCAGCTAAGATAGGAATTATTTTTGGAAAAACTTGCTTACATGTGTTGATTGTACAAGTTCCTATCTATAGGCATAAAGCTTTGAGCTTTGACCAGTTGGCCCTCAAGTTGCAATCTCAAGATGAGTTTTGGCTACCTCTTCAAATTTTTATTCTAATTCTTGTTTCCTTTATATAGGCCCAGATTCGAGGTCGAATCATTTTGAGGAGGGAGGGAATGATGAGAATCAAGATGCCTTGGAAAAATCCAATAAATATTTGCAAGTTAAAGATTTCAAGAAGGTTCTTCAAGGGTGTCATTTCTATTAAAAGAGCCTATAAACACATGCAACCTAACTATTATACATGATTGGTGAATCATCAAAGAAGAATATGATGTTGCACAAAGTTTCCTACAATCCAATTAAAGGAATTTGATCATAATTTTTGCATATTGATCCAATTATATTCAAGGAAGCTTCAAGAATTTTATCAACATGTTTAAACCCAATGTCAAAATGAAGAGGTTAAAACACATTCCAGGTAATTGGGGTCAAAACATGGAGAGTCAAGCTTCAAACATGGCCATGAGAAGAAACTGCATAAGTGCTGAAAGTTAAAAAACATCATGCCCACGACGATTGCAAATTGAAAGCTCTCTATTGCAAGCATGATAGCGTTGCGAGGGCAACGAGAACCTGGGTTGTGTAATTCATGGTATTTTTTGATTTTTGTTATTTTACTTTAATTTTATATGTTTTTGGGCCCCTATCAATATGATATAAGCCCATAGTCAATTAAATTAAGTTTGCTTATGTATGTAGCAAGTTTTGGGCCTATTTATGTTAGGATTAAAGCCCAAAACGAGTTTAGGTTTATTTTTTGTTTAGAAATTAATTTAGGAATCTATTCTAACTAGGAAACTTCAATCATTATTTTGGAAGATTTCCTAGTCCTTAGCTAAATCCAATTTAGGGTTGCTCCTCTATATAAATTCAACCACTCATGTAAAAAGAAAAGTTTTGATCAACAAAATTCATTTTTCTTAAGAGTCTTATCTCTTGTTTTTTTTTTTTTTTTTTTTTTTTTTTTTTTTTTTTATTCTTACTTGAATCAAGTTCATACAATCAAGGCTAATTACTTTATGCATATTATTCTAAGGTTCTCTTTCATGAGTTGGTATTATGTCGCAAAGATCATCATCTAAAGGTGATCATATTCCAAGGTGCTCTATCACAGGTTGGATTTGGGTTGCGGACTTGGGGAAGACCTGATTTAGCTTTCCAAGGAGTTGCTTCCAAGCATAAAGATAATTGGGTCTTAAGTTTAATATACTTAGGGTTAGTATCACAGAGAAAGCAGACTTCTCGAGTAATGCTCAATTTACACTAATTTAGTTGGCATACTCTTAGGTACTTTATCTAGCCCCATACATTTCTTGCAATTTTTTGAATCCTTTAACCTGTAGGCTTCATATATCCACCACACTCTCCACTTCTATAAAAATGAGAGGAACTAGTTTTGGAAATTATGCCAAATTTTCAATAAGTCAAATCTTGGCCCAAAGTGATATGAACCCCAAGCATATCAAACTTGAGACCTAATACCTTTATGCTTGAAAGTAACTCATTAGAAAGCTAAATCAGGTTTTCCCAAGTCTGTGACCCAAATCCGTGATAGAGCACCTTGGAATATGACCATCTTTGGATGATGATCTCCACGACATAATACCAACTTGTGAAAGAGAACCTTGGAATAAACACGCACAAAGTAATTAGCTTTGATTGTATGAAGTTGATTCAAGCAAGAATAAAAAACAAGAGATAACATTCTTAAGAAGACTGAATTTTATTGATCAAAACTTCTCTAAATTTTACATGAATGGTTGAATTTATATAGAGGCTCCACCCAAATTGGAATCTACTATGGAATAAGAAATCTTCTTAGGTAAGGATTGAAGACTCCTAGTTACAAATTACTTCCTAAACAAATAGTAAGTTATAACTAAATTAGGCTACTAAATATTATAAGTTTAAAGCCCAAAAACATCAAAAAATTGAAGTAAAATAATCAAATTCAGAAATTACATAGCTTGGACTTTCATTGGGCTCACAATGTGTCGTGCTCGTAATAATCAGCTTTCAACTTTATGTCGTTGCGTGCATGACACCTGTTGCAAGCGTAATGATTTTTAGTTTTTAGCATTTATGCAATTTCTTCTTATGGCCATGTTTAAAGCTTGAGTCTCCATGTTTTGGCCTTCATCCACTCAAATCATTGTCACTAAAATTTGATTTGAGTCTTAAATCCCTATTTTGATGACTAATTCATTCTTGCATTCTTGAATTGTGGCAAGATCATCCCACAAGCCTTGAATCATCCCATTTAGTGCTTCCATGAATTTCTTCATTCTTGCTCTTGTAATGGGACCATTGGGAAGTTGAATTGGATCCTTGCCTTTGTATGTGATGCGAAACTCTAAGAGACCTGCCTTAAGACCCACACACCGTTATACTTGTTAACAGCCCCGAGGAAAGCCAAATCATATTTGAACCTGAAGAACCTCAACCCTATGATGAACCCGTGTCAAAGAACCTTGGTATAATTTGAACTCACAAAGTAATTAGCTTTGGAAGCTCTAGGCTGATTCTTGTCAAGAACCAAATTTGAGAGTAAAACTCACAAATAAAATTCATAAATTCATCAAAAGTTCTAATTACAATGTTAAGTGGTCTTTTTATATGAAAACCACCAAAGACAACTTCTCTAGGAAGCTAAAACAACTTTAATTCGGATTTGGGCTTAGTTACATGTAAAACAGGCCCAAATCTATTTAATATGATGTCTAAACATAAAATTAATTAAGTATGGGCTTAATACTAATTTGAAAGGCCCAAACTCATACAAAATCACATTAAAGTAATTTTCTAACTATAGAATTAAACCTGAAATCTGGACAGCCCCATTTTAATTCCCATGAATTTAGATCTTCATGTTTTCTTCCACAAGCACTTGAGATAAGTTAACCAATGCTTGATTTGAATCTTGGAATCCCAATTGGTTACTTGATTCTTCTTTGCAACCTTCAATTGTGGATAAATTATTCCACAATCCTTGTATTAAGCCTTGAATTGCACCTTTGAATTTCTTGGCTTTGGATCTTGTAATTGGTCCCATTGCTAATGTCAATGGATCCTTACTTGGCTTGATTTGGTTGGATCCCTAGATTGCATTATTCCCTCCCTCCTCAAAAGGATTCGCCCTCGAATCTTCATCACCTACATCAAAAGAAGAGAGATCACTAACATTGAAGGTAGCACTAACATCATACTCACCTTAAAGATCCAGCTTGTATGCATTGTTATTGACTCTTTCTAACACTTGAAAAGGACTATCTCCTTTTGGATGCAATTTGGATTTCCTTTGGTTGAGAAACCTTTCTTTTCTCATATACACCTAAACCTAATCACCTGGTTCAAAAATGACTTGCCTCTATCTCTTGTTTGCTTGGTTTGCTCTTTGTTAATTCCTTTTCTCAATGTTCTTGCGCACTTCTTCATGAAGCTTTTTCATCAAATCTGCCTTCTTTTTGCCATCCAAACTATTTTTTCATTCACAGGTAAAGGCATAAGATCTAAAGGAGTTAGTGCAATGAGAATCCATATACCTTGCAGGAAGCTCACAAACACATGCATGATAAAGATTTCAAAATTGTTCTTCAAGGTTGTCATTTCTATCAAGATAGCTTACAGAGGGATGCAATATAACTATTGTGCATGATTGATGGATCATTCAAGAAGAAAATAAGGTTGTATGAAGTTTCCTATAAACCAATATATTTGGATCATGAGCTTTGCATATGGATCGAATTGTATTTAAGGAAATTTCAATCAATCTACTCAAGCTTAACATTAAGATGAAGAAGCCAATTACATTCCTATTTGCATGGGCCTAATCTATTCAAGTGTTTACAAGGCTGCCATTCTTCATTCAAATTAGACTGTCTATATTTGGGCTTTTCAAATTCCATTTTCGCGTTTTATTTGTTGTTTGGGCTGCCTATGTTATGTATACAGCCCAAGAGTTGTTTAAACTACTTTATTTTCATGTTTTAATTAGTTTTAGGCTCATTCAAATTTTATAGTTTAATTAATTAGATTTTAGTTTCTAGTTAGGAAATAGCTTCTCTTGTATAGGAAGGATTCCTAATTTGTTTTAGAATTCAGTTCTAACTTAGTTATTATTTAGGAATTAGTTTCTAATTAGGAATCTTCAATCCTTGTTTAGAAAGATTTCCTATTCCATAGTTGATTCTAATTTAGGGTTAAGCCTGTATATAAACTCAACCATTCATATAAAAAGAAGTGAAGTTATGATCAATAAAATTCAGTTTTCTTAAGAGTGTTGGTTTTGATTCTTGCTTGGATCTAGTTCATACAATCAAAGTTAATTACTTTGTGCGTATTTATTCTAAGGTTCTCTTTCACAAGTTGGTATTATTTTGTGGAGATCATCATCCAAAGGTGATCATATTCTAAGGTACTCTATCACGGGTTGGACGTGGGTCGCGGACTTTGGGAAAACCTGATTTAGCTTTTCAAGGAGTTACTTCCAAGCGTAAAGATAATTAGGTCTCAATTTTAATATACTTGGGGTTTGTATCATAGTGGGTTAAAACCATACACAACCTCAAATGGTGAATAACTAGTAGTAGAATGCATAACAAGATTATAAGCAAATTCAACAAAAGGCAAACAATCTTCCCAATTCTTCATTTTTTTTGCATAATAGCACACAACAAGGTTCCTAAAGTTCTATTCATTACCTTGATTTGGCCATCTGTTTGAGGGTGACAAGTAGTAGAAAACAACAGTTTAGTTCCCATTTTCCCCCATAACACCTTCCAAAAGTAGCTTAAGAATTTTACATCCCTATTGCTCACAATTGTTCCAGAAGTGCCATGAAGTCTCATTACTTTCCTAAAGAACAAATATGCTATATTTGTTGCATCACTAATTTTGCTACAATGTATAAAATGTGCCTTCTTAGAAAACCTATCAACAACAACAAGTATAGAGTCTCTACTTTTCCTTGACCTAGGTAATCCATTGGGTAATTCTTCAGGAAACACATCCTCAAATTCCTACAAAAGAGACACATAAGCACTAGGCAAAATATTGTCATGATTAGTAGTGCTAAAATAAGATTCCTTGTACATAAGCACAAGTACAGTCCTCTCACATCTCATAGCCTCTCGAATGTCACTCCCTTTTTGCATTTTTGCTCACTTGTTTTCTCTCTTTTTCTTCACTCAATTCACTCATCTTTTCTTTTCCCTTGTGTGAATTGGTTCTCTCTTTTTTTTTTTTTCACTCATCTCTTTTTTTTTCCACTCTATTTTTCAACTCAGACTCACTTACATTCACTTTCTTTGAATAAGCTCCTTTTTGTTTTTCCCACTCTTCAAATTATTTCATTCTTTTAAGATCATCTTCATACACTTCTTTTGGAGACAAGGGATTGAGGATAGTGTGCTTGCCATCCCTTTCAATGTCATACTGGTTGGTATATCCATCATGCTTGGCTCTCCTATCAAATTGCCAAGGTCTTCCCAAAAGCAAATGACTTGCTTGCATTGGTACCACATCACACAAAACCTCATCCTTATACTTACCAATGCTAAAAGAAACCAAAACTTGCTTGTTAACCTTCACTTCACCACATTCATTTAGCCATCTAAGTTTATAATGTCTCAGGTGCTTAATTGTGGGTAAACCCAATTTTTCAACAAGGTAGTAACTAGCCACATTAGTGCAACTTCCCCCATCAATAATCATATGGCAGGCTTTGTTTTGCACAAAACACCTTGTATGGAACAAGAACCCTTTATTGATTAATGATCTCATCTTCCTTGACTTGGGCACTTAAAGCACGCATGGTAACAAGCAATTCTCCATTCACAACATCTTCACCATTCTCATCATCACCTGCATTCCCTAAAGAATGCTTACTCACATTGTCTTCATCATTATCACTTTCAGAAAATATCTCTTCATGGTGGATGAATATAGCCTTCTTATTAGGACATTGGGAAGCAATATGACCTGAGCTCAAACATTTAAAACATTCAATATCATGAGAGCAATTTGGGGATTCAGTTTTACCTTTATCTTTCTCCTTGGAGATAGATTTTACTTCACCCTTGCTTGAATCAGATTTGGGCTTGTAAGAAGTCTTCTCATCCTTCTTCCATGAACTGGATTTCTATGAACTTGAAGAAGATGAAATCTGATTCTTATATTTAAGTTGCTTCTCCACCTTGATTGCAATATGTAGTATGTCTTCAAGCTCCATATAATGTTGCAATTCCATAACATTGGCAATTTTTCGATTCAATCCATGTAAAAATCTAGCCATGGTAGCCTCTCTATCTTCTTCGATGTTAGCCTGAATCATAGCAACTTCCATCTCCTTATAGTATTCAACACTTTTAGAACCTTGAGCAAGACTTTGAAGCTTGTTATGCAATTCCCTATGGTAATGTGAAGGAACAAATCTCCTTCTCATGATAGCTTTCAAGTCTTCCCATTCTTCAATAGGCTTTTCCGTATTCCTTCTTCTCTTTTGTTTAGTTCATCCTACTAAGTGATAGCATAATCCTCAAATTCAACCATGGCAAGCCTCATCTTCTTAGTTTCAAAATAGTCATGGCAATCAAAAACTAACTCAATCTTCTTTTCCTAATCAAGGTAGGCTTCAGGATCATTTCTACCTTTAAGTGTAGGAATTTTCAATTTGATAGCTCCATTCCCCTCTTGTCTTCTATCCCTCCTATTTCCTATTCTTTCAAAATTTTCTTCTTCTTCTTCTTCTTCTTCTTCTTATTGATCACCATATGACTCATTGTCCTCCTCTTGATGGACACTTTTTTGCCTAACTGGTTGTGGTGGATTAGGAGCATTAGGTGGCTGCCCCCTTGTAACTGAAACGTCGAGTCTCTCCAACCTATTCACCATGTCACCATACCTTCTATTCATGGCTTGTAACAACTCGATCAAGGCATCAATTCTATCAATCTGTGGTTGTGCGTTAGAAGGATCACCCATCTCAAATTTTCTAAAAAACACATGTTAATAAAATAATTTAAAACCTCACTTCACTCCCTTACATGTTTCACTCAAGTTCACTTGTGTTTCACTCAAATTAATTGGCTTTTAACTAGTTGAGCTCACACTCTTACCTTTTTTTTTTCCTAATATGAACCCTAAGTATATTAAACTTGAGACCTAATTATAAACACTTGGAAGCAACTCCTTAAAAAGTTAAACCAGGTTTTCCCCAACTCTACAACCCAAATCCAACCTGTGATAGAGCACCTTGGAATATGATCACCTTTAGATGATGATCTTCATGACATAATACCAACTCATGAAAGAGAACTTTGGAATAAATATGCACAAAATAATTAGTTTTGATTGTATGAACTTGATTCAAGCAAGAATCAAAACCAAAAGATTACACTCTTATGAAAACTGAATTTTATTGATCATAACATAACTTTTTACATGAATGGTTGAGTTTATATAGAGGCTCAACCCTAAATTGGAATTAGCTAAGGACTAGAAAATCTTTCTAAATAAGGATTGAAGTTTCCTATTTAGAAATAGATTGCTAAACTGATTTCTAAATAAGAAATAAACTTAAATTCGTTTTGGGCTTTAAACCTAACATAAATAGGCCTAAATATTATTAATACATAAGCAAACTTAATTTAATTAACTATGGGCTTAAATCATATTGATAGGGCCCAAAAACATCTAAAATTAAAGTAAAATAGCAAAAATTAGAAAATAAAATGAATTACACAGCCCAGGTTCTTGTTGTGCTTGTAACGCTATCACGCTCACAATAGAGAGCTTTCAATCTACAATCGTCGCGGGCGCGACGCTACCAGTTTTCAGCTTTTGTGCACTTTCATGTCATGGCCTTGTTTTATGCTTGACTCTTCATGTATTTGACCCCAATCACTTTGAATGTGTTTTTAACCTCTTCATTTTGACATTGGGTTTGAATATGTTGATGAAATCCTTGAAGCTTCTTTGAATATGATTGGATCCATATGCAAAGCTTATGATCCAAATTTCCTTGATTGGATTGTAGAAAACTTCATGCAATCTCATATTCTTCTTGGATGATACACCAATCATGTACAATGGTTGGATTGCATGTCTTTGTAGGCTATCTTGGTAGAAATGACAATCTTAAAGAACCTTCTTGAAATCTTTAACTTGCAAATATTTGTAGGATTCTTTGAAGGCATCTTGATTCTCATCATTTTCTCTCTCAACTCTCTTATAAAGTTCTTACCAAGAGCCAATCTATAAACAATTTCCAAAGTAATACAATGTCAGCCCAATAAACACCAAGAGATTCTTGAAATTTCTTTGACACACACAAGAAGCAAAGACCACGTTTAGAAAAAAAAAAAAAGGTTCAGCACTAGGACTACGAATTTAATGAAAGAAAATGAACAAGGAATAATATATCAAGACACAAGAATTTCAGATTTTGAACACAAGATCAAATTCAATTCAATAGGAAGTTGAAAGATCAAATTCTCCAAACTGCAATTTTGTTTTCTAATGTGGGACGTTGAATCAATTCATCAAATTTTCTTATCCTTCTTTTTTGTCTAGGAAGGACTAGCCACAATCAAACAAAGCTCACAATTTTTTTTTTAATTTAAGATTATTCTCACCAACAAAGTTGAGATTCAGCCACAAGAATACAACCTATAGGTATTGAAGAACAAGTACACATGATAATTTAGAATTGAGAAATGACCCAAATTTATCAAATCCAATGAATAGATGAATTTTAGACTCAATCTGATCATAAAATTGAAGATAGATATCAAGAAACTCAAAGATCACAAAAATTTAGATTAATGATTTTTTTGGAATTCTTGAAAGACACAAATAAACAAAGAACAAAAGACAATCAGATTGGAACTTATAATTTTTTTTAATATTTTTTTTATCTTTCTAGACTCAAGAACAAGGAAATTCAAAAATCAAGAGAAAAGAAAAAAACAGAAGAAGAAACAAGTAGGAAAAAAAATGACACGAAGAAAACAAGTACAAAGATACATAAACCTGATTTAGAGCCAAAACTCTGATACCAAACTAATGCGAAACCCCAAGAGACCCTGCTTGAGACCCACACACTGTTACACTTGCTGACGGCCTTGAGGAAAGCCAAATCATATTTGAACCCGAAAAACCTCAACCCTTAGACGAACCCGTGTCAAAAAACCTTGGTATGATTTGAACTCACAAACTACTTAGCTTTGGAAGTTTTGGGCTGATTCTTGTCAAGAACCAAATTTGAGAGTAAAACTCATAAAGAAAATTGATAAATTCATCAAAAAGTTCTAATTATAATGTTAAGTGGTCTTTTTATATGAAAACCACCAAAGACAACTTCTCTAGGAAGCTAAAACAACTTTAGTTTGGATTTGGGCTTAGTTACATGTAAAACATTTCCAAATCTATTTAATATGATGTCTAAACATAAAATTAATTAACTATGGGCTTAATACTAATTTAAAAGGCCCAAGGTCCAAACTCATACAAAATCACATTAAAGTAATTATTTCTAACTATAGAATTAAACCCAAAATATGGACAGCCCCATATTAATTCTCATGAATTTAGATCTTTATGTTTTCTTCCACAAGCACTTGAGATAAGCTAACCAATGCTTGATTTGAATTATGGAATCCCAATTGGTTACTTGATTCGTCTTTGCAACCTTCAATTGTAGACAAATTATTCCACAATCCTTGTATTAAGCCTTGAATTGCACCTTTGAATTTTTTGGCTTTGGATCTTGTAATTGGTCCCATTGGTAATGTCAATAAATCCTTACTTGGCTTGATTTGGTTGGATCCCTAGATTGCATCAGTATGCTTCCTCGTTTGCATCATTCCCTCCCTCCTTAAGATGATTCGTCCACGAGTCTCCAACATCTACATCAAAAGGAGAAAGATCACTAACATTAAAGGTAGCACTCACATTATACTCACTAGGTAGGTCCAACTTGTATGCATTGTCATTAATCTTCTCAATGACTTGAAAAGGTCCATCTCCTCTTGGATAAAGCTTTGTCTTCCTTTGAGTTGGAAACCTTTCTTTTCGCATATGTACCCAAACCCAATCACCTAATTTGAATACAACACACCTCCTTCCTGATGCGGAACCTCCAAGAATAAGCCTGAGAACCCCTTTGATTATTACGGACCCCCACAACATTAACTTCAAAACCCCAATAACAAATTTAGTCTCAACCCCTAAGAGAGGTTAGAACTTAGATTACTTAGATAAATTGATCAAGAATTAGAATAAAGAAACTCAGTTTCTAGATTCCAATTTTGAAACACTCCACAAGCAAGAGATCAATCTACTTGAATGTTTCTTTAAGCATGCATCTATGCAAGAACACAAAGATAAAAGCTAACAGCTTTTTGGTTTATCATTAACAATTCAAATCTAATATTTTCATTACAAAAATCTGCCCATTTTAATCTTGGAACATCCCTCCAAGAATAGGAAAAGCCAAAAGGCAACAATTTAAGACCATTAATACCTATCATTAATTCCTAATAATAAAAGGTAATCAATACCTAACAATTAAAGACAATTAAAACTTAACATCTGACCTTTGAGCTTAGAATCATCAATACCTAACAATTAAAGGTCATCATTACCTTTGGTGGTGTGCATTAAAGATAATTTAAACTTAACTTTAGCTAAACTTTAACAAAGTGAATTTTGGCTTAATACTTAACATGGATAGCCCAAATAATAATGAACTAAATAAAAACTAAATAAAATTAGTGGATTCTAAATAAAATTAGTGGATTTTAGGAAACCCATTAACATTCTTAACTAAGCCCATTAGTAACATTGACTTAGCTTAAATTGTATTGGGCTTGATCTGAACTAAGCCTAAAACTTTGTTGGCATTATAAACCTCCACTATCTGAATTCACCAAGCCTTGTAGATGATGGATTAAGGCTTGTTGAAGCTTATTGGCCCCAGACCTTGTTATCGGTCCTTTAGGCATGCTAATTGGACTAGAAGCCTTTTGAACTTAAATCCTTGGAACTTGATATATAGGCTACTCCATAACATTCCCCCTTTCCTCAAAAGGATTCGTCCTCAAATCCAAAGCATCACTATGATTTTATTGATGGCTATATAGTCTATATACATCTGCCACGTTCCATCAGGAACTGAACAAGGACTTAGACTTTCCCTCACATATCCCTTGGATAGCAACTCCTCCACTTGTCTTTGGATCTCTTTTCCCTCACTTGGATTTGTTCTATAGGCTAGCCTATTAGGTATGTCAGCCCCAGGGATGAAGTTAATTTGGTGCTATATGCCTCTAATTGATGGTAAACCACTTGGCATCTCCTCGGGAAATATGTCTTCAAATTCTTGCAAAAGTTCAACAAACACACTAGGCAAAGATGTGTTAAGCTCATTAGTAGCAAAATAAGCCCTTTTGTATAAGAGTACAAATATAGGCTTTTTGGGATACATTTTTCACTCTCGGTTGACTTAGCTATCAAACTCACATTTTTCTCTCTAGGCCGAATTTGTCCTCCTTTTTCTTTTCCCTCATACTTTCCACTCTTCTTATTTTCACTCTCTAAAACACTCTTCTCACTATTTTGTTCTCTCTTTTTGGCCTCTATTCTCATCCTTTCCAATTTACATTGGTCTTCATATACTTCTTTTGAGGAAAGTGGTGTTAGAATTGTCTTTTCTACCATCCTTGGTAAATGAATACCTATTGAGGTATCCATCATGTATAGCCCTTCTGTCAAATTGCCATGGTCTCCCAAGCAATACTTCTCCAGCATGCATAGGCATTACATCACACAACACCTCATCATGATATTTTCCAATTGAAAATGAAATCATGGCTTGTCTATTCACCTTTACCTGACCACAATCATTAAGCCATTGAAGCTTGCATGGACGTGGGTGTGGTATAGTAGGCAGTCCCAACCTACCAATCAAAAGGGTACTCACTACATTGGTGCAACTCCCATTATTAATTATTGCACTGCAAGCTTTGCCTTGAACATGACACCTTGTATGAAACAAGTTGTCCCTTTGCTCCTCATGGCACTCCTCCTTCAATTGAGTGCTAAGAGCATGCCTTATGACCAGCAAATCACCTTTAATTGACATGGCTGCAATAGAAAGGTTAGAAAACAAAGAAAAATAGAATATGAATTAGGAACCTCACAAGCACTCCCTCATGTGTTTGCACTCCAAAGATGGGGTTGGTCACTCATGTATAACTCAAGTAATGAATTCACTCAAGGTATTCCTGATACGAACCCCAAGTATATTAAACTTGAGACCCAATATCTTTATGCTTGGAACAACTCCTTGGAAAGCTAAATCAGATTTTCCCCAAGTCCGTGACCCAATTCCAACATGTGATAGAGCACCTTGGAATATGATCACCTTTGGATGATGATCTCCGCAACACAATACTAACTTGTGAATACCTTGGAATAAATACTTACAAAGTAATTAGCTTTGATTGTATGAACTTGATTCAAGCAAGAATGAAAAACAAAAGATAACACTCTTAAGAAAAATTGAATTTTTATTTATCAAAATCTAACCCCATTTTACATGAATGGTTGAGTTTATATAGAGGCTCAATCCTAAATGGGAATAAAACATAGATTAAGGAATCTTTCCTAAATAAGAATTAAATTTTCCTAGTTAGAAATTGATTCCTAGACAACTAATAATTATAGCTTCAACCCTAAATTAGAATAAAACATAGACTAGGGAATCTTTCTTAAATAAGAATTAAAGTCTCCTAGTTAAAAATTGATTCCTAGACAACTAATAATTATAAGTTCAACCTAAATTGGAATAAAATATAGACTAGGGAATCTTCCTAAACAAGGATTGAAGTTTCCTAGTTAGAAATTGATTTCTAAACAAGAAATAATTCTACACTCGTTTTGGGCTTTAATCCTAACATAAATAGGCCTAAAACTCACTAATTACATAAGCACACTTAATTTATTTGAACTTGGGCTTATGTCATATTGATAGGGGCCCAAAAACATTAAAAACAAACTAAAGGCCTAGGTACATGCCCATGTTTTAGCCTTCATCCACTTGAATCATTGTCACCAAACTTTGATTTGAGTCTTGAATCCCCATTTTGATGAATAATTCATTCTTACATTCTTGAATTGTGGCAAGATTATCCCACAAGCCTTAAATCATCCCATTTAGTGTTTACTTGAATTTTTTCATTCTTGCTCTTATAATGGGACCATTGGGAAGTTGAATTGGATCCTTGCCTTTGTATGCTTTGTTGTTTGCATCATTCCCTCCCTCCTCAAGATGATTCATCCACGAATCTCCAACACCTACATCAAAAGGAGAAAGATCACTAACAATAAAGGTAGCACTTACATTATACTCACTAGGTAGGTCTGGGTTGTATGCATTGTTTTTAATCTTCTCAACTACTTGAAAAGGTCCATCTCCCCCTGGGTGAAGCTTTGTCCTCCTTTGAGTTGGAAACCTTTCTTTTCTCATATGCACCCAAACCCAATCACCTGGTTCGAATACAATATGCCTCCCTCCTTTATTCACTTAGCTTGCTATTTGTTGATTTTTCTTCTCAATGTTCTTGTGCACCTCCTCATGTAGTTTCTTCGCCAAATCTGCCTTTCTCTTCCCATCTAAACTACTCCTTTCATTACAAGGTAAAGTCCCTAAATCCAAAGGGGTTAGAGGATTAAAACCATAAACAATTTCAAAAGGTGTGAAACCAATAGTAGAATACATAACTCTATTATAAGCAAACTTAACAAATGGAATGCATTCTTCCCAATTCTTTAAGTTCTTTTGGACAATAGCATGCAACAAAGTTCCTAAAGTCCTATTAACGACTTTAGTTTGACCATCAGTTTGTGGATGACAAGTAGTGGAAAACAACAATTTGGTTCCAATTTTACTCCATAAAACTTTCCAAAAATGACTTAGAAACTTTACATCCCTATCACTAACAATAGTTTTAGGAATGCCATGCAAATGTGCCACTTCCCTAAAGAATAAATTACCAATGTTGGTGGCATCATCAGTTTTATTACAAGGAATGAAATGTGACATTTTGCAAAACCTATCAACCACCACAAGATAAAATCTTTCCTTTTTTTTTTTTTTTTTTTTTTTTATTATCTAGGCAACCCTAAAATAAAATCCATGGAAATATCAGTCCAAGGGTTACTAGAAACAGGTAAAGGAGTATACAAACCTTGATTCAAAACTTTAGATTTAGCTTGCTTGCACACAACACATCTATCACAAATTCTATGCACATCCCTTTTCATTTTAGGCCAATAGAAGTGTTCATATAAAGTATCTAAAGTTTTAGTGATGCCAAAATGTCCCATTAACCCTCCCCGATGTGCCTCCTTAACAAGCAATTCTCTTATAGAACAAATAGGCATGCAAAGTCTATTTTATTTAAACAAAAACCCAGTTATTCTATAGAATTTACCAAATGCAACTTTCTCACTTGCTTTGAAAATGCTAGAAAAATTAGAATCATCAACATACAAAGATTTAATATTTTCAAACCCAAGCATTCTTGCATCCAAAGCATTAAGTAAAGCATACCTTCTTGATAGTGCATCAGCCACAATGTTCTCCTTACCTTGCTTGTATTTGATCACATATTGAAAGGTCTCAATGAACTTAACCCATTTGGCAGGCCTCTTGTTCAACTTACCTTGCCCCTTTAGGAATTTTAAGGATTGATGGTCAGTGTGAATTACAAACTCCTTAGGCCAAAGGTAGTGTTCCCAAGTCTCCAAAGCTCTAACCAAAGCATAGGGCTCCTTATCATAAGTGGGGTACTTCAATGAGGCACCATGGAGCTTTTCACTAAAATAGGCAATTGGCCTTTTTCTTTGCATAAGGATAGCCCCAATACCTACACCTGATGCATCACACTCAATCTCAAAAATATCATTAAAGTTAGGCAAAGCAAGAATGGGTGCATTACATAGCTTATATTTTAATGAATTAAATGCATCTTCTTATTCTTTTCCCTACCTAAAACACAATTCTTTTTAATTACCTCTGTTAGAGGTGTAGCTATGGTGCTAAAATCTTTTACAAAATGTCTATAAAAACGAGCCAAACCATGAAAACTTCTTACCTCACTTACCGATGTAGGAATAGGCCAATTTTTGATAGCACTTACCTTTTCTTCATCAACTTCAACACCTTGAGCACTAACCACAAATCCTAAAAACACAATCCTATCTAAACAAAAAGAACACTTTTTAAGGTTAGCAAATATTTTTTCATTTCTCAACACATCAAGCACACACCTTAAATGTTCTAAGTGTTTATCTATGCTTTTAGAATAGACATGAATATCATCAAAATATACAACAACAAACTTACTAAAAAAATTTCTCAAAACATGGTTCATAAGTCTCATGAAAGTACTAGGTGCATTAGTCAAGCCAAAAGGCATAACTAACCATTCACACAAACCATATTTTATTTTAAGGGCAGTTTTCCATTCATCACCTTCCTTCATTCTAATTTGGTGATATCCACTTTTCAAATCAATTTTGCTAAAGATAGCAGAACCATGCAACTCATCAAGCATATCATCTAACCTAGGAATAGGATGGCGATACTTTACCGTAATGTTATTAATTGCATGACAATCAACACACATACGCTAAGAACCATCTTTCTTAGGTACTAGTAAAATGGGCACAGCACATGGACTCATACTTTCTCTAACATGTCCTTTAGCTAACAACTCCATAACTTGCCTTTGAAGCTCCTTTTTTTCCTCAGGGTTACTTCTATAGCCTGGTCTATTTGGAATCGAACCACTAAGAATAAAATCGATTTGATACTCAATACCCCTAATGGGTGGCAATCCATTGGGTATCTCTTCAGGAAAGACATCCTCAAATTCCTATAAAAGAGAAACAAAAACACTAGGCAAAGAAACATTAAGGTCATTAGTGTTCAAATAAAGCTCCTTGTACATGAGTACAAGTATACTTTTCTTTGAAAATCAAGCTTGCCTAACATCACTTCCCTTTGTATAAAAGTTCACGTGTTTCTTTTTACTTTCAACAATTTCTTTTCCCTCAATTTTCTCATTCGAGCTCACTTTCTTTCCTTTCTCAAGATTTTTGCCACTTTTTTCTTTTGCACTCTCTCTTTCTTTTGGTACATCATTTACACTCTTTTTCTCACTCTTGTCTTTTCTCTCCTTTTGAATTCTTTTCAACTCATTCTCATAGATTTCTCTAGGTGAAAGTGGTGCAAGAGTTATCTTTCTTCGATCTTTCTCAAAAGTGTAGTGATTGGTGTAGCCATTATGCATCACCCTTCTATCAAATTGCCAAGGGCATCCTAACAATAGATGACCTATTTGCATAGGCACAACATCAAATAAAATCTCATCATTATACCTGCCTATCTTGAAAGCTACTAAAACTTGCCTTGTCACCCTAATTTCCCCACAATCATTAAGGATTTTTAGTTTATAAGGGTGAGGATGCTTAGTAGTAGGTAACCCTAGTTTCTCAACTAAAGTGGTGCTTCCTACATTGGCTACACTAACCCCATCTATGATTACATCACAAACTCTATCTTTGACAAGACATCTAGTTTGAAACAGATTTTCCCTTTGTTGCACATTATCATCATATTGGATTTGCATGTTCAACGATCTCCTTGTGACAAGAGACCTCCCATATTCAACTATTTTTGGTTGGTTGTCGTCCTCTTTGTCACTTGCATCTTTAAGAGGTGGTATTCTTTCTTCTTCAACTTCTTCTTCACTAGCCGAATAGCACTCCCCATCAAGCATGATCATTGTTTTTTTATTTGGACAATCCTTATTGTAGTAACCTACACCTTGACATTTAAAGTATATAATATTTCTAGAACTAGAAGGTGTAGCTTTACCTTTGTCCTTGCTTGGGATGGGCATCTTTGCAGCTTCCTTGGAATCGGCTCTAGGTTTAGATGAAAAAGCCTTGTCATCTTTTCTCCAATTTGATTTGAATGTTGCATTGTAGGAGGTAGATAGCCAATTGGTACTCCTCTTCTTCAACTGCTTCTCAACCTTCAAAGAGCAAGATGAAGCAAATCTTCAAGCTCCATATATGGTTGCAGCTCAAGCACATTTGCAATCTCCTTATTCAACCTATTGAGGAACCTTGCCATTGTAGCCTCATTATCTTCCTCCACATTTGCTCGAATCATGGCTACCTCCATCTCTTTGTAGTATTTCTCAACACTTTTGGACCCTTGAGATAGGTTTTGAAGACGATTGTACAGCTCCCTATAGTAGTGGCTTGGTACAAATCTCCTTCTCATGATTGCCTTTAAGTCCCTCCATTCTTTTATAGGTCTTTCTCTATTTCTTCTCCTCTTTTGCTTGGTATCATCCCACCAAGTAATGGCATATCCATCAAATACAGCCACAACAAGCTTCAATTTCTTAGATTCGGTGTAGTTATGATAATCGAACACCAACTCAATCTTCTTTTCCCAATCCAGGTATGCTTCGGGATCTATTCTTCAATGGAATGTTGGAATTTTTAGTTTTATTCCACCATTGCTATTATCTTGTCTAGCTCTTAGCCTTACTTCTTCTTCCTCTTCATTATCACCAAGGGACTCGATTTCATCATCATCTTAATTCCAAACTCTTCTTTGGATTTGCCTAGCTTGCCTAGGAGCATTGGGTGGCTGTCGCCTTGTAACTAAAACTTCTAATCTTTTGATCCTTTCATTGCTTCTTCGCTCCATTTGATCCAGTCTATCATTTGAACTTCTATCCATAGCTTGGAGTAAGTCATGCAAGGCTTTGAATTTATCTAATTCCCCATGTGGATTCCCTTGGATTCCACTCATCTTCAAGCTGCAAAACAAAGTTAGTAAAGTAGAGAATAGTTTCCTCACTTTACTCCCTCACATGTTTCACTTAAGTAGTTTTGACACTCAAGTTCACTTGTATTTAGTTTTACACGCAATCAATGGCTTTTCTATATATGTGCTCACACTTAGCCTTTTTCCACTCAATTTCTTCCCAAGATTAGTTGCAAAAATCAAATTAATACAATTTTACTAAATTACAATGTGAATAAAATCGAAAGTTTAAAGACTCAATGAAACAAGAACTACAAAACCCAATAGAACTAGGAAAACAATATAGGAATCTTGATGGGATTAGGAAACCTAATGAGATACAAATAAAGATTGAAAATAATTAAATACAAAAAGAAAACCAAAACAAATAAGGAAATAAGAAATCAGAATGAAAATAGGATTAGAAAAGTCAAACCAAAATTTGGAAAGGAGTAGGAAAACAATCCTAGTTTGTTTTGGAAGGATGCTTAAACTTTGGTCAAACTGCTTATAGAATGCTAAAATCTTTGATTCTCCTTGTGTAATCTTGAAAATCAGCTTCTTTCCTTGTCCTCTTCACTCTAGAACTAAATAACTTCTATAAATACTCCAAAAAGTCAGATTTCAACACTTTTTGCTTCTTCTTTTCTTTTTGGACAAATTTTCCTTCTTTTTTTATTTTTTTATTTTTTTTT
Organism: Reutealis trisperma; assembly: GCA_947687605.1. Taxonomy (NCBI): domain Eukaryota; kingdom Viridiplantae; phylum Streptophyta; class Magnoliopsida; order Malpighiales; family Euphorbiaceae; genus Reutealis; species Reutealis trisperma. The sequence goes on along the minus strand of CANTUT010000104.1, from coordinate 732,497 downwards.
TAAATTTTGATTTTCTTCACTCTTCTTCTTCTTCTTCTTCTTCTTCTTTTTAATTTCAATTGCAGGAAGTAATTTTAAGGACAAATACTAAAGATTAACAAGATTAATTGAAGATCAAGTACAAAAATCCAATCTGAATTAAAGTTGATAATTTAGGAGCTGAGTCCTTCCTTCTTAACTTCTTGAATTTGAATGATTGCAATAGGTATGACCTTCCAACACTTGATTTCTGATAAACACAAAGAATAGAAAAGGAACAAAAATAATATGAAAAGGTAGGAAACAAAGAGACAAACTAAAGAAGATGATAACAAGACACTAATAAAGGTAGACAATTTTAGGATTTTCTTTTTTTGAATTTTAGACCTGAAACAATAGTAAACAAAAGCAACAAAGTGAAAACAAAGGAATTTAATGAAAAGGAAAACAGACAAAAAAAAAGAAATGAAAAATGGAAAATACAAACGAAACGGAAAGATATAACCTGATTTAGAGCTTAAGCTTTGATACCAAACTGATACGAACCCCAAGTATATTAAACTTGAGACCCAATATATTTATGCTTAGAAGCAACTCCTTGGAAAGCTAAATCTGATTTTTCCCAAGTCCATAACCCAATTTCAACCCGTGATAGAGCACCTTAGAATATGATCACCTTTGGATGATGATCTCCACAACACAATACCAACTTGTGAAAGAGAACCTTGGAATAAATATGCACAAAGTAATTAGCTTTGATTGAATGAACTTGATTCAAGCAAGAATAAAAAACAAGAGATAACACTCTTAAGAAAAACTGAATTTTTATTTATCAAAATCTAACCCCATTTTACATGAATGGTTGAGTTTATATAAAGGCTCAACCCTAAATGGGAATAAAACATAGACTAAGGAATCTTTCCAAAACAAGAATTAAATTTTCCTAGTTAGAAATTGATTCCTAGACAACTAATAATTATAGCTTCAACCCTAAATTGGAATAAAACATAGACTAGGGAATCTTTCTTAAACAAGAATTAAAGTTTTCTAGTTAGAAATTGATTCCTAGACAACTAATAATTATAAGTTCAACCTAAATTGGAATAAAACATAGACTAGGGAATCTTCCTAAACAAGGATTGAAGTTTCCTAGTTAGAAATTGATTCCTAAACAAGAAATAATTCTAAACTCGTTTTGGGCTTTAATCCTAACATAAATAGGCCCAAAACTCACTAATTACATAAGCACACTTAATTTATTTGAACTCGGGCTTATATCGTATTGACAGGCCCAAAAAATAACAACAAACTGAAGGCCTAGGTACATGCCCATGTTTTGGCCTTCATCCACTTTAATCATTGTCACCAAACTTTGATTTGAGTCTTAAATCCCCAATTTTGATGAATGATTCATTCTTGCATTCTTGAATTGTGAGAAGATCATCCCACAAGCCTTGAATCATCCCATTTAGTGTTTGCTTGAATTTCTTCATTCTTGCTCTTGTAATAGGACCATTGGGAAGTTGAATTGGATCCTTGCCTATGTATGCTTTGTTGTTTGCATCAATTCCTCGCACCACTTTAGCTAATTCTTTTTATGTTCTTAGGTGAATCACACTTAAAAAAAGAAATTTCAAATAGATTGCAATGTGTGGAATTCCAAAACTAAAATTTTCAAAACCAAGTTTGATGCAATTTGGTCAACAAGAAAATTTAACAATCAAGAAGCAATAAATCAAGAAAACTCAAATAGATGCAAAAGACATATGAAAGAAACACAAGAATTACTTAGAGCACAAGAAGGTTTTTTTTTTTTTTTCAAAATTTGAAGGATGTTTTGGATAAGGAATTGAAATTTGCAACGAAAATCCTAAATTGAACGATAATTGTAAAGATTCCAATAAGAGTAGGATTCTTAATTACACAAGAAATCAAATTAGAAACATGAACCCTTTAACAATCAAGAATTTCAAATTCTATATATATATGTAGTTTTTTTTTTATTTTTTTGTGAAAACACGAATTTGAATATGAATTTGATGAAATTCAGAATTCAAAACAAAGATTTTAGTCTAGGAAGTGAGAACAAGACTAGAGCAATTAAGCACAAAAAAAAACAATCAGGTAGGAAATTTAGAGTTAAAGAACATGAATTTGAACTAGGATAAAACCTGATCTAGAGCCCAAGCTTGGATACCAAATGATACGAAACCTCTAAGAATAAGCCTGAGAACCCCTTTGATTATTACAGACCCCCACAACATTAACTTAAAAACCCCAATAGCCAATTTAGTCTCAACCCCTAAGAAAGTTAGAACTCAGATTACTTTCATAAATTGATCAAGAATTAGAATAAAGAAAACTCAGTTTTCTAGATTCCAATTTTGAAACACTCCATAAGCAGGAGATCATTCTATGCAAGAACACAAAGATAAAAGCTAACAGCTTTTTAGTTTTTCATTAACAATTCAAATCTAATCTTTTCATTACAAAAATATGCCCATTTTAATCTTGGAACATCCCTTTGAGAATAGGAAAAGCCAAAAGGCAACAATTTAAGACCATTAATAGCTATCATCAATTCTTAATAATAAAAGGTAATCAATACCTAACAATTAAAGACAATTAAAAATTAACTTAACATCTGACCTTTGAGCTTAGAATTATCAATACCTAACAATTAAAGGTCATCATTACCTTTAGTGGTGTGCATTAAAGATAATTTAAACTTAACTTTAGCTAAACTTTAACAAACTGAATTTTGGCCTAATACTTAACATGGACGGCCCAAATAATGATGAACTAAATAAAAACTAAATAAAATTAGTGGATTCTAAATGATGAATGGCTAACCCTTTTAGGAAACCCATTAACATTCTTAACTAAGCCCATTAGTAACATTGATTTAGCTTAAATTGTATTGGGCTTGATCTGAACTAACCTAAAACTTTGTTGGCCTTGTAAACCTCTATTATCTGAATTCACCAAGCCTTGTAGATGATGGATTAAGGCTTGTTGAAGCTTCTTCGACCCATACCTTATTATGGGTCCTTTAGGCATGCTAATTGGACTAGAAGCCTTTTGAACTTGAATCCTTGGAACTTGATGTGTAGGCTACTCCATAACATTCCCTTTTGCACTTGGCTTGCTATTTGTTGGTTTTTCTTCTCAATGTTTTTATGCACCTCTTCATGTAGCCTCTTCACCAACTATGCCTTTCTCTTTCCATCCAAACTACTCCTTTCATTACAAGGTAAAGCTTTTAAATCCAAAGGAGTTAGAGGATTAAAACCATAAACAATTTCAAAAGGTGAGAAACCAGTAGTAGAATGCACAACTTTATTATAAGCAAACTCAACAAATGGAATGCATTCTTGCCAATTCTTTAAGTTCTTTTGGACAATAGCATGCAACAAAGTTCCTAAAGTCTATTAACAACTTTAGTTTGACTATCAGTTTGTGGATGATAAGTAGTAGAAAACAATAATTTGGTTCCAAATTTACTCCATAAAACTTTCCAAAAATGACTTAGAAACTTTACATCCCTATCACTAACAATAGTTTTAGGAATGCCTGGCAACGTACCACTTCCCTAAAGAATAAATCAGCAATGTTGGTGGCATCATCAATTTTATTATAAGGAATGAAATGTGACATTTTAGAAAACTATCAACCACCACAAAGATAGAATCTTTCCCCTTTTTTTGATCTAGGCAACCCTAAAATAAAATCCATGGAAACATCAATCCAAGGGGGTACTAGAAAGAGGTAAAGGAATATGCAAACCCTGATTCAAAACTTTAGATTTAGCTTGTTTTCACACAACACATCTATCACAAATTCTTTATACATCCCTTAAACATTCTAAGTGTTCATCCATGCTTTTATAATATACAAGAATATCATCAAAATATACGACAACAAACTTACCAATAAAATTTATCAAAACATGGTTCATAAGTCTCATGAAAGTGTTAGGTGCTTTAGTCAAGCCAAAAGGCATAACTAGCATTAGTCAAGCCAAAAGGCATAACTAGCCATTCATATAAACCATTTTTTATTTTAAAGGCAGTTTTCCATTCATCACCTTCCTTCATCCTAATTTGGTGATATCCACTTTTCAAACCAATTTTGCTAAAGATAGTAGAACCATGCAACTCATCAAGCATATCATCTAACTTAGGAATAGGATGGTGATACTTTACCATAATGTTATTAATTGTAGGACAATCAACACACATATGCCAAGAGCCATCTTTCTTAGGGACTAGCAAAATAGGCTTAGCATATGGACTCGTACTTTCTTTAACATGTCCTTTAGCCATCAACTTCCCAACTTGCCTTTGAAGTTCCTTTGTCTCCTCGGGGTTACTTTTATAGGCTGGTCTATTTAGAATCGAAGCATCAGGAATAAAATCAATTGGATGTTCAATACCCCTAATGGGTGGCAATCCATTAGGTATCTCCCTGGGAAAGACATCCTCAAATTCCTGTAAAAGAGAAACAAAAACACTAGGCAAAGAAATATTAAGGTCAGTAGTGTTAAAATAAAGCTCCTTGTACATGAGTACAAGTATACTTTTCTTTGAAAACCAAGCTTCCTGAATATCACTTCCCTTTGCATAAAAGCTCACATGTTTCTTTTCACTCTCAACAATTTCTTTTCCCTCATTTTTCTCTTTTCCCTGTTTTGAATTCTCACTCAAGCTCACTCTCTTGCCTTTCTCAAGATTATTGCCATAACATCAAATAAAATCTCATCATTATATCGACCTATCTTGAAAGTTACTGGAACTTGCCTTGTCACCCTAATTTCCCCACAATCATTAAGTCATTTCAATTTGTAAGGATGAGGATGTTTGGTAGGTTGTAACCGTAACTTTTAAACTAACACAGTGCTCGCTACATTGGTTACACCACCCCCATCTATGATTACATCATAAACTCTATCTTTTGTAAGGCATCTATTTTGAAACAAATTTTCTCTTTATTGCACATTGTCACTATGTTGGATTTGCATGTTCAATGATCTCCTTGTAATAAGAGACCTTCCACATTCAACTATTTTAGGTTAGTTGTCCTCCTCTTCTTCACTTGCATCTTCAAGAGGTGGCATGCTTTCTTCTTTAGCTTCTTCTTCACTAGCCGAATAGTACTCCCATCAAGCATAATCATGGTTCTTTTATTTGGATAATCCTTCTTATAGTGACCTACACCTTGGCATTTAAAGCATGTAATATTTCAAGAACTAGAAGGAGTAGATTTACCTTTGTCTTTGCTTGGGATGGGTGTCTTTGGAGCTTTCTTGGAATTGGTCTTAGGTTTGGATGAATAACCTTGTCATATTTGCCACAATTTGATTTGTAAGGTGAAGAATAGGAAGAGGACACCCGATTCATATTACTGTTCTTCTTCAATTGCTTCTCAACCTTCAAAGCAAGATGAAGCAAATCTTTAAGCTCCGTATATGGTTGCAGCTCAACCACATTTGCAATCTCCTTATTTAACCGATTGAGGAACCTTGCCATTGTAGCCTCATTATCTTCTTCCACATTTGTTGAATCATGGCTACCTATATTTCTTTGCAATATTCCTCAACACTCTTAGATCCTTGAGTTAGGTTTTAAGATGATTATACAGCTCCCTATAGTAGTGGCTTGGTACAAATCTTCTTCTCATGATTGCCTTTAAATCCCTCCATTCTTTATGGGTCTTTCTCTATTTCTTCTTCTCTTTTGCTTAGTATTATCCTACCAAGTAATGGCATAGCCATCAAATACAGCCACAACAAGCTTTAACTTCTTGGATTTGATGTAGTTATGACAATCGAATACAAATTCAATCTTTTTTTCCCAATCTAAGTATGCTTCTGGGTATATTCTTCCATGGAATGATGGAATTTTTAGTTTTATTCCACCATTGTTGTTATCTTGTCTAGCCCTTGGTCTTACTTCTTCTTCTTCATCAACATCACCAAGTGATTCATCATCATCCTCAATCTCATCCCGCGCTCTCCTTGGTACACGCTTGGCTTGTCTAGCAAAATTTGGTGGCTGTCTCTTGTGATTGAGGCTTCTAATTGGCCCATTCACTCAACACTTCTTTGCTTAAGTTGGTCGATTCTATCAATCACTTCCTCATATTTTCTATTCATAGCTTATAACATCTCTATTATGGCTTGGAGCTGATCTATTTCACTTTATAGATTCCCTTAAGTTCCACCCATTTTTAAGCTATAAAACAAATTTAGTAAAGTAGAGAATAGCTTCCTCACTTCACTCCCTCATGTGTTTCACTCAAGTAGTTTTGTCACTCAAATTCACTCATGTTTAGTTTTACACTCGATCAATGGCTTTTCTCTATATGTGCTCACACTTAGCCTTTTTCCCACTCAATATCTTGCCAAGATTAATTTCAAAAAATCAAATTAATATAATTTTTACTAATTTACAATGTAAATAATAAAATCATGAAACAAGAAACTAGAAATCCTAATGACACTAGGAAAACAAGAATCCCAATTAGACTAGAAAAACAAAAATTAGAATTTGACTTAGAAAAGTAAAATTAGAAATCCTAATTGAAGTTAGAAAACAAAAGTTGAAATTCTAATAGAACTAGGAAAACAATATAGGAAACCAAATTGGACACAAATAAAATAAGATAACTTAGAATGGAAGTAGGAAGTTAAACCAAAAATTGATAAGGAATAGGAAACCAACTCCTAGCTTGTTATGGAGGGATGCGTGACTTGGTCAACTTGTTGAAAATTGAAATCCTTTTTGATTCTCCTTGTTTTGGTTGGAAATTCTAGCAATCTTATTTTTCCTTTCCATTCTCGAATTTGAAACAAATACTATATATTCCTATATAATTCTAATTTAGTAAGATTTCTTTTTTTTTCTTTCTTGACTGATTCTTTCTTTTTCTTTCTTTCCTTTTTTGTTTATAATTATTGCAATAATTTGAAGGATAATTAATAAACAAATTGAAGATCAAATACAAGAAGCCAAACCGAATTGAAGTCTTTAAGCTTGTGATGGACAAATCCTCCGCTTCCTTCTTTTTGAATTCAAATTGGTTTCCAAGTAAGGATGAATGAATTTGACATTCTAATACTTGAATTTCAATGAAACACAAAGGATACAAAAAGATAGAAAATAAAGAGACAAACTAAAAAAGTTGAACAAGAACGAACAAAAAGGGTAGACGATTTTTTTTTTAATTTTTAGACATGAAACAATAGCAAATAGAATTATCAAAGTGAAAACAAAGGAATTTAATGAAAATGAAAAATAGATGGAAATAAGAAAAACAAAAATAAAAAATACAAATAAAATGAAAAGATATAACATGATTTAGAGCCTAAGTTTTGATACCAAACTGATACAAATTTCAAGTATATCAAACTTGAGACCCAATATCTTTACACTTAGAAGCAACTCCTTGGAAAGCTAAATCAGGTTTTCCTAAGTCTACGACCCAAATCCAAGTCATGATAGAGCACCTTAGAATATGATCACCTTTGGATGATGATCTCCATGACATAATGCCAACTTATGAAAGAGAACCTTGGAATAAATATGCATAAAGTAATTAGCTTTGATTGTATAATGATTCAAGTAAGAATAAAAAATAAGAGATAACACTCTTAAGAAGATTGAATTTTATTGATCAAAACTTCTCTAAATTTTACATGAATGGTTGAGTTTATATGGAGGCTCAACCCTAAATTGGAATCTACTATGGAATAGGAAATCTTCTTAGATAAGGATTGAAGATTCCCAGTTACAAATTACTTCCTAAAAAAATAATAAGTTATAACTAAATTGGGCTACTAAATATGATAAGTTTAAGGTCCAAAAACATCGACAATTGAAGTAAAATAACCAATTCAGAAAATTACACAACTCAGACTTTCATTGAGCTCACAATGCTATCACGCTCATAACAGCAAGCTTTCAACCTTCTGTCTTCGCAAGCGTGACACTTATCATAGGCGATATGATTTTTAGCTTTTAGCACTTGTGCAATTTCTTCTCATAGCCATGTTTAAAGCTTGACTCTCCATGTTTTGGCCTTCATCCACTCAAATCATTGCCACCAAACTTTGATTTGAGTCTTGAATCTCCTTTTTGATGAATGATTCATTCTTGAATTATTGAATTGTGGCAAGATCATCCCATAAGCCTTGAATCATTCCATTTAGCCCTTCCTTGAATTCCTTCATTCTTGCTCTTATAATAGGATCATTAGGAAGTTGCATTGGATCATTGTCTTTGTATGCTTCCTTGCTTGCATCACAAAGCTTCCAAGAATTAGAATAAATGAAAGGTCATGCTAGCACCCAAGTATGGAGACTGAGGTTACTCAGAGACAAAAAGATCTTTCTTCCATTCCAATCTTCTGAGTGGGCAATTTTTCTATAAAGGCTCTAATTTCTTTTGAACACTAGTGATAGCCTTGATATGATGAGCTGATTCCAATATTAGGAGTCTTAATATAAGCATCTCATTTTTATTGCCTTGAGCTACTTTATTTCCCTCCATTTGAACATTATATTTCTTTTGTAGATAATGAGGCCAAGGAGGAAGATAAAGATGCAGACTCTAATTCTCCCAAAAAGAACCAGTATTCTCAAAAATTAGTTATCACCACCTCAAAAAAAGCTCTAGCCCCAGCAACTTCCAAGACTTATAAGAAAGGCACACTAGCCAATTTATGCTCTAGGTCTTCTATCAGCCATTACACTGGATATTGGTGTTAGACTCCCAAGTGCTTAGATAACCTCTCCACCCCAGGTATGATCCTGCAACCTTGTCCTAATTTTACCTCCCTAGGAAACTCATTCCATTTATTCTTTCTAGTTATAGGATTAAGTTATGATAAGAGCTCCCTTTACTTGTGCTACTCTTCTCAACAATCCTCCTATAATCTTTGGCTTCTCTTTTATGACTTGAGCTGCTTCTTAGGATTCCCATAGAGATAAAATAGGTAAGAGACTTTTGATTGCCAACTATTCTTAGGTGTAGTTATAAGTAGCTGAGTGTCAGATGTTGGAGGCTAAACCCTGTAGAGTGGGAAGCACTCTTTCTCTTCATATAAACTCTTTAAACTCTAAACTTGTGAGGATTTTATTTATTTCCTACATCACACTTGTGTTTCGAATTTGACTTTGAACATTGATATAGGACTTTTGTGTATTCGGCTTGCCTTTATTGTTTTCTTGAAAAAGTGGCCAAAAGCCTACTTACTATAGATCTTAGCCATGTTATCAGCCTTGGATATGTCACTACAAACTGCTTTTTTTTTTTTTAACAGGTGACATATCATTGTGTTCATGGGATCGGCCTATTGATTTGCTTCCTTCATTCCCTCATAGTGGGAAAATGTCTCCTACAGTCCCTTAACATCCTTCTAAGGGCTGTGGATAGGGATAAGAGTCTAGCTTGATAAGAAGATAGTACTTTACTAGTATTATGCTTAATCTTGGAATTTCATCATATTCACAGGTAAAGCAGTCTTTGAGCTCCCATAATAATTCAATTATTCTCCTTTTTAATGTAGGCTAGAGCAGACCACTAATGTAGGTGATTTTAGGCTTTTTAGGAGTCCCCAGGTTGACTTCTTCTAAAGTGTCTTGGACTTTAGCCATAGATGATCTAGCTTAGGTGGACCATTTTTCAACTTATGCAATAGGATCTCCTCTACTTCCTTAACTGTTCCTCTTCAAAGATTACTTTAACACTTATAGTCTCTAATGTCCTCAGCCAGTAGCCTATTGAGAGCTTATTGCATTTGTGCTTTAAACAATGCAATTGTAGCTACTGCTTTCTTTTCTTAGGTAAAGTTAATCATCAACCTCCTTGATAGTGGGTTGAGGGGTCAACCTCCAATGATAAGGCACGATCATTGACTTTTGGGGTAGACTCTTAACTTGCTGTTGACAGTCCTCCCTATGGGCTAAGGTAAGTGCTTTAGGCACTCCATATTTACTCTTTCTATTAAATTGGATTGGCCTAAAGCTCCCATCATAGAACCTTGCATCTATTACATTTGAGCAAGCTTTGAAAGACTTCCATCAACCCATACTATTTCCACCTCATCCTTTTTGTAAAATATGAGGAATTGGTGAAGTAAGGATGGTACACACCAATTGGCGTGAATCTATTCCCTTCCCAGCAAAGCATGATAATTGGCAGTAGAGTTCACCATAAAGAAGGCACGAGGGAAGTCTTGCTTCCAAACTTAGATCTCCATAGGTAAGACTTTCAAAGTCTGAAACAAACCCCAAATGACCTACTTTAAGACCTAATACCTTTACACTTAGAAGCAACTCCCTTAGAAAGCCAAAAAAAGTTTGCAAGGAAAAACCTCAACTCAATGACAAACCTGTGTCAAGGAACCTTAGTATGTTGTGAACAAGCAAAGTAATTAGCTTTGAAAGTTCGGGTTTTTGATTCTAATCCTAGAACTAGATTTGAGAAAACTCTCACAAGCTTAAATTTGGGGCAATCAACTTCTCTATTATTGATACAATAGCTAAGTATTTATAGTGTTACATAAACCCTAATTTAGACTTGGCTGACTTACTTCTAAACAAGAAATAATTCTAAACTTGTTTTGGGCTTTAAACCTAACATAAATAGGTCCAAAACTTACTAATTACATAAGCAAACTGAATTTAATTGAACATGGGCTTATATCATATTGATAGAGGCCCAAAACAATAGAAACTAAATTAAAATAACAAAATTTGTTACATCCTCAATCTACCTCTCTTCCTTCACATAGCCATGATTGATACTTTGAGTCTCCATTCCATTCAAATACCTCTCCAAAGAATTATATATTATCTTGAAACTTCCTTGAATATAATGCTTTCCAAAAGTAATGCTCATTATACAAATCTTCTTGATAATATTGTAGAAAGTTTTATATTTTTTTGGATTTCTCTTGAAAGAGCCATTAGACATGAATTGAAGCTCTATTGATTCTCTTTCCATGCTAACTTGATGAAAAGGATAGCCTTGAAGAACCTTTTTGAAATCTTTATCATGCACACATTGGAGATCTTCTTGTAAGGCATCTTGACTCTTATCATTCCCTCCGTCCTCAAAATGGTTCATCCTTGAATCTTGGACTGATCAACTAGAACTAGGGAATGTGTCACTCATACTATCTTCTTGTTCTTGTTCATCTTTTTATACATCAAACTCAACCACAGCTTGTGCTTCCTTCAAGATCTTTAGATGAGTATTGATCATTGAAACCTCTTCATGAACAACAACAATGTCTTCTTCTTCATCACCAATGGAAGAATCATGCTTCATAGGCAACAAGTCACTAGCATAAATCCAATTAACTTCACATGTAGCTTGCACAGGATAACAAATTATTTCCTCAACTTCATTATCCTTATTTTTTCTCTTCTTCAATGGTGGCTTGGATGCATTCTTTTTTTTTTTTTTTTTTTTTTTTTTTTTTTTTTATCTTCATCCTTGTCGCTTTCAAAAAAAAAAAAAAAAACTCTCCATTTAATGTAATCATCACCCTCTTATTAAGGCATTGGGAAGCTATATGACTTGAACCCAAACACTTAAGCCAATTAATATCACGAGAATGGTTTAGACTTCCATATTTACCTTTCTACTTCTCCTTTGACATTGGTATAGCTTGTTCCCTTCTTGAATCAAATTTGGACTTGGAATCAGTCCCCTCATTTTCCTTCCAACTTGATTTCCATGGCTTGAATGAAGATGAATTTCAATTGTTGCCCTTATACCTAGGTTGCTTCTCAACCTTGATTGTCATATCCCTAAGGTGACATCTTCTTTGAAATTCATTCCCCCTTTTGTCCATTTTTTTGTTAAGTTGTTCTAGGAACTCTAAGAAATTTTGCTCATCATCTTTAGCTTTGGAACTCATTGTGAAAACCTAAAAAAAATTGTTAGTAAAGCAAAAACCTCACTTTACTCCCTCACGTGTTTCACTCAAGTTCATTCATGTTTATTATCACACAAATCAGTAGGCTTTTCTCTATATAAAATCACGCTCTTGCGTTTTACCCCTCAATTCTCTCTTATAGTTCTTACAAGAGCCAATTTCCAAACTATACAAAATTAATTAAATTTTCTTTTTTTTTTTGCTCAACAATTAACCAAGATTTAGAAGTGAAATTTGACATAGATTCAAGACAAAATAGAAATGAGAATACTTGGAATTACTAACCCTAGACGATTTCGACAATAACAAGACGAAGACACCAAACACGAATTTTGCCAAAAATTTGGAAAAATTATAAAATTAAATAGAAATAAAATTGATAACAATATAATAAGAATGCAACTAACAGCACTCAAAATGGATTTTTCTACAAAAAGTTATAATAAAATGAAATTTTGAGGCCTAAACGATGGAATTTGGCTAAAAAATAGTGGACATCACAGGTAAAGTTAGTGACTTTTGATTGTTGGCCCATTTCCCTTAGAACTATGTACTCAGAAGGGTTAAAAACACTACTTTTGCAATATTAGCAAAAAAAATTTTGAATTTCCAAGTTGAAAATACGAAGGAACAAATAGCTGTAAGATTAGGGTTGAAAAAAAGAAAAAAGGGAAGCAAAGATATCAATGAAAATGAAAAGGAAACAATAAAAGAAAAGTAGAAAAAAATTAGGATGGAAAAGGAAGCTCAAACCAAAATTGGAAGCAAATCCTAGTTTGTCCTGCAAGGTAGGCTTGATTTTGTAAACTCCTTGTTTATAGGCTGAAATCTTAGATTCTCTTTAATTTTATTGGATTCTAACAATCTTCCTTTTTTTTTTCTTCCACTCTAGAATTAGAAACAAACACTATATTTCCTATATATTATGATTTTGCCAAGATTCTTTCCTTTTTCTTTTCTTGTCCTTTCCTTGTCTAATTTCAAGATTCTTTCCTTTTTTTTTTCCTTGGTTGATTTCTTTCTTTTTTCTTTTCTTCTTTTTTTTATTAGTTATAGTAACAAATTGAAATGAAAAATTTAACAAACAAAATGAAGATCAATATAAGAATCCAAACCGAATTGAAGTTGACAATTTAGGAGTTGATTCCTTCCTTTTTAACTTCTTGAATTTGAATGATTACAATAGGTATGACCTTCCAATGAAAACGCAAGGAATGAAGGGAACAGAAATACAAACGGATAAAAGACAAAGAACCAAATAGAATGGATAGATGAATTTGGATTTTTTTTTAATTTTCAAATCCAAAAAAAAGGAAGACAGAATTAACAAAATGAAAACAAAGGAATTCAACAAAAATGAAGACAAATGAAAAACAGAAAAACACAAATGAAATGGAACAATATAACGTGATTTAAAACCTAAGCTCTGATACTAAACTGATACGAACTCCAAATGACCTGCTTTGAGACCCAATACCTTTATGCTTGGAAGCAACTCCCTTGGAAAGGCAAATCAAGTTTGCAAAGAAAAACCTCAATTCAATGATGAACTTGTATCAAAGAACCTTGTGGTGTTGTAAACAAGCAAAGTAATTAGCTTTGAAAGTTCGGGTTTTGGATTCTAATCCTAGAACCAGATTTGGGAAAACTCTCACAATCTTAAAAGTTTAAATTTGGGAAAATCAACTTCTCTATTATTGATAGAATAGCTAATTTATAGTGTTACATAAACCCTAATTTAGACTTAGCTAACTGACTTCTAAATATGAAATAATTCTAAACTTGTTTTGGGCTTTAAACCTAACATAAATAGGCCCAAAACTTACTAATTACATAAGCAAACTGAATTTAATTGAATGTGGGCTTATATCAATTGATAGGGGCCCAAAATAATAGAAACTAAATTAAAATAACAAAATTCAGACATGTAACTTATTGTCAATATGCCTCTCTTCCTTCACACAGCCATGATTGATGCTTTGAGTCTCCATTCCATTCAAATACCTCTCCAAAGAATTATATATTATCTTGAAACTTCCTTGAATACAATGCTTTCCAAAACTAATCCTCATTATGCAAATCTTCGTGATAATTTTGTAGAAAGTTTTGTATTTCTTTGGATTTCTCTTAAAAGAGACATTAAACATGAATTGAAGCTCTATTGATTCTCTTTCCATGCTAGCTTGATGAAAAGGATAGCCTTAAAGAACATTTTTGAAATCTTTATCATGCAGACATTGGAGATATTCTTGCAAGGCATCTTGACTCTCATCATTGTGACTTTGCCATTGAATGCTGAAATAAACATATCTATAGTTATGAGATCATCTTCAGTCTTACCAAGTTTTAGGGCCATCCTTAATGGAATAATATTAACCATAAGTCCATTGTCTATCAAAACTCTGGAGGTTGCCCTCCTATTGAGATGAGCTTTAATATACAATAGCTTAATGTGTTTTGTCATCCTTTTTGCAGGCTTCTCAAATATGACCCTTTTTGGAACTCTAGGTTCTATAGGTTGAATGGCCACTCCATTGCACATAGTATGCTTCTCAGAGGTTGCTCCTTGAGTCTTCAGTTCTTCTTAAGGTTCTTCTTCAAGCTTTTCCCCTTTAGACCAATCAAGTTCAAGTTCAAAAGGCTTCTTAGCATGCCTCAAGGACCCATAATAATGTATGGGTCGAAGAAGCTTCAACAAGCCTTAATCCATCATCTATAAGTGATGAGAATCAAGATGCCTTGCAAGAATCCTACAAATATTTGCAAGATAAAGATTTCAAGAAGGTTCTTCAAGGTTGTCATTTCTATCAAGATAACCTACAAAAATATGCAATCCAACCATTGCACATGATTGGTGAATCATCTAAGAAGAATATGAGATTGCATAAAGTTTCCTACAAATCCAATCAAAGAAATTTGGATCACAAGCTTTGCCTATGCATCCAATCATATTCAAGGAAGTTTCAAGGATTTTATCAACATATTCAAACCTAATGTTAAAATGAAGAGATTAAAACACATTCCAAGTGATTGGGGTCAAATACATGAAGAGTCAAGCTTAAAACATGGCCATGAGATGAAAGTGTACAAAAGCTAAAAACTAGCAGCGTCGCGCCCGCGATGATTGCAGATTGAAAGATCTCTATTGAAAGTGTGACAGCGTTGTGAGCGCAACGAGAACTTGGGTTGTGCAATTCATTTTATTTTCTAATTTTTATTATTTTTCTTTAATTTTAGATGTTTTTGGGCCATCATCAATATGATATAAGCCCATAGTCAATTAAATTAAGTTTGCTTATGTAATTAATAAGTTTTGGGCCTATTTATATTAGGTTTAAAGAAAATGAGTTTAGTTTTATTTCTTGTTTAGAATTCAGTTTAGGAATCTATTTCTAACTAGGAAAATTCAATCCTTATTTAGGAAGGTTTCCTAGTCCTTAGCTAATTCCAATTTAGGGTTGAGCCTCTATATAAACTCAACTATTCATGTAAAATTAAATGAAGTTTTGATCAATAAAAATTTAGTTTTCTTAAGAATGTTATCTCTTGTTTCTAATTCTTGCTTGAATCAAGTTCCTACAATCAAAGCTAATTACTTTGTGTGTATTTATTCCAAGGTTCTCTTTCATGAGTTGGTATTGTGTCATAGAGATCATCATCCAAAGGTGATCATATTCTAAGGTGCTCTATCACGGGTTGGATTTGGGTGGCAGACTTGGGGAAAACTTGATTTAGCTTTCCAAAGAGTTGCATCCAAGCGTAAAGATAATTGGGTCTCAAGTTTAATATACTTGGTGTTCGTATCAGTTTGGTATTAGAGCTTAGGCTCTAAATCAAGTTATATCTTTCCATTTCATTTTCCATTTTTGTTTGTGTTTCTTGTTTTTGTTGGTTTTCCTGTTCTTTAAATTCCTTCATTCTCATCTTGTTAACTCTATTTGTTCATGTTTCAGGTCTGAAAAAACAAAACAAAACAAAATCGTTTTACCTTCTTTGATTCATGTCTTTTTTTCGTTTGTCTCTTTGTTTCCTATCAAAAATAACTCTATTCGTATTTCTATTCCTTGTTTTGTTTGAAGGTCAAAACCATACTTATGTGGGGAACCAATTCAAATTCAAGAAGAAAGAAGGGAGGACTCACCCATGCTTGAAGACTTCAATTTGGTTTGGGTTGTTGTATTTAATCTTCAATTTGTTTGTTAATTTTCCTCTCAATTTGTTGCTGCAATTATTAAAAAAAAAAAAAGAGAGAAGAAAAAAAGAAGAGAGAGAATCAAAATTTAAAGGCAAAGCAAAAAAGAAGGAAAATTCGTCCAAAAAGAAAAGAAGAAGCAAAATGTGTTAAAATTGACTTTTTGGTGTATTTATAGAAGTTATTTAGTTCCTAGAGTGAAAAGGACAAGTAAAGAAGCTGATTTTCAAGATTATACAAGAAGAATCAAAGATTTCAACATTCTACAAGGAGTTTGACCAGGTCTAAGCATCCTTTCAAAATAAACTAGGATTGGATTTCTACTCCTTTCCAAATTTTGGTTTGACTTTTCTAATCCTATTTTCATTCTAATTTCTTTCTAATTTAATTATTTCCTTATTCGTTTTGGTTTTCATTTTATGTTTAATAAATTCCAATCCTTGTTCATATCTCATTAGGTTTCCTAATCCCATCAAAATTCCTATATTGTTTTCCTAGTTCTATTAGGATTTCAACTTTTGTTTTCCAACTTCAATTAAGATTTCTAATTTTATTTTTTGAGTCAAATTCTAATTCTTGTTTTCTAGTCCAATTAGGATTCTTATTCTCCTAGTGTCATTAGGATTTCTTGTTTCTTGTTTCATTTTGAGTCTTTGGATTTTATTCACATTGTAATTTAGTAAGATTGTGTTAATTTGATTTTTGCAACTAATCTTGACAAGAGATTTGAGTGAAAAAAGGCTAAGTGTGAGCACGTCTAGAGAAAAGCCATTGATTGTGATGAGAATCCATATACCTTGCAAGAAACTCACAAATACATGCATGATAAAGATTTTAAGAAGGTTCTTCAAGGTTGTCATTTCTATCAAGATAGCTTATAGAGGCATGCAATACAACCATTGTGCATGATTGATGGATCATTTAAGAAGAAAATAAGGTTGTATGAAGTTTATGATAAACCAATCAAAGATATTTGGATCATGAGCTTTGCATATGGATCCAATTGTATTCAAGGAACCTTCAAGGGCTTAATCAATCTATTCAAGCCTAATGTGAAGATGAAGAAGCCAAATTACATTCCTATTTGCTTGGGCCTAATCTATTCAAGTGTTTACAAGGCTTCCATTCTTCATTCAAATTGGACCCTCCATATTTGGGCTTTTCAAATTCAATTTATTATGTTTTATTTAGTTTTTGGGCTGCCTATGTTATGTATACAGCCCAAGAATAGTTTAAACTACTTTATTTTCATGTTTCAATTAATTTTGGGCCTATTTTATGTTAGGTCAAAGGCCCATCTAAATTTTATAATTTAATTAATTAGATTTCAGTCTCTAGTTAGGAAATAGCTTCTTTTGTATAGGAAGGATTCCTAACTTGTTTTTGAATTCAGTTCTAACTTAGTTATTATTTAGGAATTAGTTTCTAATTAGGAATCTTCAATCCTTATATTGGAAGATTTCCTAATCCTTAGCTGATTCTAGTTTTGGGTTGAGCCTTTATATAAATTCTACTATTCATGTAAAATTAAGTAAAGTTATCATCAATAAAATTCAATTTTCTTAAAAGTGTGATCTCTTGGTTTTGACTTTTGCTTGAATCAAGTTCTTACAATCAAAGTTAATTATTTTGTGAGTATTTATTCTAAGGTTTTCTTTCATGAGTTGGTATTGTGTTGTGGAGATCATCATCCAAAAGTGATCATATTCTAAGGTGCTTTTATCACGGGTTGGATTTGGGTCGCAAACTCAGGGAAAACGTGATTTAGCTTTCCAAGGAGTTGCTTCCAATTGTAAAGATAATTGGGTCTCAAGTTTAATATACTTGGGGTTCGTATCAGTTTGGTATCAGAGCTTAGGCTCTAAATTAGGTTATATCTTTCCATTTCATTTGTGTTTTCTATTTTTGTTAATTTTCTATTTTTTTTTTGTTTCTTTTTGTTTTTGTTAAACTCCTTCATTTTCATCTCGTTAATTCTATTTGTTATTGTTTTAGGTCTGAAAATTCAAAAAAAAAATCCTAATCATTTTACCTTTTTTTTTTTTTTTTCTTTGTTCATTTGTTCCTCCATTCATTCCATCTTGTTCATATTTATATTCCTTGTTTCATTGGAAGGTCAAATCCATACTTGGGAACCATCCTGTTCATATTTATATGCCTAAGCTTGAAGACTTCAAATTCAGTTTGGCTTCTTGTATTTGATCTTCAATTTGTTTGTTAATTTTCCTTTCAATTTGTTGCTTTAATTATTAAAAAAAAAGAGAGAGAAGAAAACAAAAAAGAGAAAATCAGAATTTAAAAGAAAAGCAAAAAAAAAAAAAAGAAGGAAAATTCATCCAAAAAGAAAAGAAGAAGTAAAAGGTGTTGAAATATGACTTTTAGGTGTATTTATAGAAGTTATTTGGTTCTTAAAGTGAAGAGAACAAGAAAATAAGCGGACTTACAAGATTATACAAGGAGAATCAAAGATTTCAGCATTCTACAAGGAGTTTGACCATGTCTAAGCATCCTTCTAAAACAAGCTAAGATTGGTTTCCTACTCCTTTCCAAATTTTGGTTTGACTTTTTCTAATCCTATTTTCATTATGATTTCTTGCTAATTTAACTATTTCCTTATTCATTTTGGTTTTTTTTTTTATTTCAATCCTTGTTCGTGTCTCATTAGATTTCCTAATCCCATCAGGATTCCTATATTGTTTTCCTAGTTCTATTAGGATTTTAAATTTTGTTTTCCAAATTCAATTAGGATTTCTATTTCTATTTTTCTAACTCAAAATTCCAATTTTGTTTTCCTAGTTTAATTAGGATTCTTGTTTTCCTAGTTTAATTAGGATTCTTGTTTTCCTAGTGTCATTAGGATTTCTTATTTCTTATTTCTTGTTTCATTTTTGAGTCTTTGGATTTTTATTCACATTGTAATTTAGTAAGATTGTGTTAATTTGATTTTTGTAACTAATCTTTACAAGAGATTTGAGTGAAAAAATGCTAATTGTGAGCTCATAAAGAGAAAAAGCCATAATAAATTGAGTGAAACATGAGTTATTAAGTGGCAATACTTGAGTGAAACATGTGAGGGAGTGAAGTGAGGTATTATTTACTTTACTTACATTCTTTTCAGGTTTTTTACAATGGAAGTTAATCAACAATTTCGAAAAGAATTAATGGCTATTAGGCAAGAAGTAGGTATGCGGATATTGAAGGATGATGAATGTAATGATTTTTTTCATACAAGATGTCGCATCCAAGATAGGGTATGCCATATGATCATTGATAGGTTGAGTGTTGTCAATTTTGCAAGCCTTGAGCTAGTTGAGAAATTAAATTTGCCCATTAGAAAGCATCCAAGGCCACACTCATTGTATTTGTTGAATAAATATGTCAAGATTAAAGAGAAAGCTTTAGTTTCATTCTCTTTAGGAAGGTATAAAAGTGAAGATTGGTGTGATGCTGTACCAATGAATGTGACACTTGTTTTGTTTGGAAAGCCATGGATACATATTAGTCAAGCAAAACACATCAAATCTACTAACCACTACAAAGTCCCACTAAAAGATGGTAAGCATACTACCCTTTCTCCTCTTTCTCAAGAAGAATTGTATGATGATCGAGTGAAGATACAAAGAAAAAGAGAGGAATAACTTCAAAGACAAAAATGGTATTGTTGAGCTTGTAGTGACAGAATTAAGTGTATCAAAAAGGGAGAATGAAGGTGATGAGAATATCAAAAAGGAGGAAAGCAAAGTGGAAAATAAAATTATGGAAGTGACTCATTAAGATGACTTAAAACCTTTGGAGCTTACAAGTAAAGAGTCCTCATTAAAGGTTGAAGAAGTTATTAAACATGAAGAAATTCCAATCTACAATCCTCCTTATGTAGTTATTGAAAATAAAGTTGAGTTTGTTGTAAATAATGAAATAAAAGAAAAAGAGTGAAAAAAAAAAAAAAAGAGTGAGTGTGAAAAGAAAGAATTAGTAAGTGAGGAAGAAAATGAACTTTCAAATGAGAGAAAAGAAATAATAGAAAGTTAAAATAAAAAGATTGAGAGTGAATAGAGAAAACAAGTGAGCATAGTTGAAAAAGAAAGTATCAAGGATTTTGTTTTCTAACACTAACAAGCTTGAATTTTCTTTGTTTAGTTTTGTTTCTCTTTTTCAAGATTTTAAAGATGGATTTTCATGGAAGAAAAGAGGTGATAAAAGCAATGCATTTCCTACCAAGTTGTCAAGTCAAGATTCGAGGATGAATCATTATGAGGAGAGAGGGAATGATGAGAATCCATATATCTTGCAAAAAGCTCACAAATACATGCATGATAAAGATTTCAAGAAGGTTCTTCAAGGTTGTCATTTTTATCAAGATAGCATATAGAGGCAACCAATACAACCATTGTGCATGATTGATGGATCATTCAAGAAGAAAATAAGGTTGTATGAAGCTTTCGATTAACCAATCAAGGATATTTGGATCATGAGCTTTGCATATGGATCCAATTATATTCAAGGAACCTTCAAGGGCTTAATCAATCTATTCAAGCCCAATGTCAAGGTGAAGAAGCCAAATTACATTCCTATTTGCTTGGGCCTAATCTATTCAAGTGTTTACAAGGCTGGCATTCTTCATTCAAATTGGGCCCTCCATATTTGGGCTTTTCAAATTCAATTTATCATGTTTTATTTAGTTTTTGGGCTGCTATGTTATGTGTACAGCCCAAGAGTTGTTTAAACTACTTTATTTTCATGTTTTAATTAGTTTTGGGCCTATTTTATGTTAGGTCAAAGGCCATCCGAATTTTATAGTTTAATTAATTAGATTTTAGTTTCTAGTTAGGAAATAGCTTCTCTTGTATAGGAAGGATTCCTAACTTGTTTTAGAATTCAGTTCTAACTTAGTTATTATTTAGAAATTAGTCTCTAATTAGGAATCTTCAATCCTTATATTGGAAGATTTCCTAATTCTTAGCTGATTCTAGTTTAGGGTTGAGCCTCTATATAAACTCAACCATTCATGTAAAATTAAGTAAAGTTTTGATCAATAAAATTTAGTTTTCTTAAGAGTGTGATCTCTTGGTTTTGATTCTTACTTGAATTAAGTTTATACAATAAATTTAATTACTTTATGTGTATTTATTCCAAGGTTCTTTTTCAAGAGTTGCTATTGTGTCGCGGAGATCATCATCCAAAGGTGATCATATTCCAAGGTGCTCTATCACGGGTTGGATTTGAGTTGCGGACTTAGGGAAAACCTGATTTAGCTTTCCAAAGAGTTACTTCCAAACATAAAGATAATTGGGTTTTAAGTTTAATATACTTAGGGTTCGTATCATATTGATTGTGAAACTAAACACGAGTGAACTGGAGGAACAAAATTACTTGACTAAAACACGTGAGGTAGTGAAGTGAGGAAATTATTCTCTACTTTGTTATCTTTTTTTTTTTTTTTTTTTTTTTGCAGCACAAAGATGAGTGGAACACAATGAAATCCACATGGGAAAATAGACAAATTCCAAGCCTTACATGATTTGCTCCTAGCGATGGAGAGAAGGACCAATGAAAGAATGGAACAACTTAAGCACAGAAGTGTTCGACTTGAGCAAAGAAGTGTGGAGATAATAGACTAGTTAAAAGCTTCAATCAATAGGGGACAACCATTAAATTTTCCTAGACAAGGCAGATGTATACTAAGGAGAGTGCGGGATGAGATTGAAGATGAAGATGAAATTGAGTTCCTTGGTGATAATGAAGAGAAAGAAGAAGTGAGACCAAGAGCTAGATAAGATGACAGCAGTGGTGGAATAAAACTAAAAATTCCAACATTCCATGGAAGAATAGATCCTGAAGCATACTTGGATTGGGAAAAGAAGATTGAATTAGTTTTTGATTGTCATAACTACATCAAATCCAAGAAATTAAAGCTTACTATTACTGTATTTGATGGATATGCCATTACTTGGTGGGATGATACCAAGCAAAAGTGAAGAAGAAATAGAGAAAGACCCATCGAAGAATGGAGGAACTTAAAAGCAATTATGAGAAGAAGATTTGAACCAAGTCACTACTATAGGGAGCTTTACAATCGTCTTTAAAACCTAACTCAAGAGTCCAAGAGTGTTGAGGAATACTACAAAGAGATGGAGGGTAGCCATGATTCGAGCAAATGTGGAAGAAGATAATGAGGCTACAATGGCAAGGTTCCTCAATGGGTTGAACAAGGAGATTGCAAATGTGGTTGAGCTACAACTAATGAGAATCCTTATATCTTGCAAGAAGCTCACAAATACATGCGTGATAAAGATTACAAGAAGGTTCTTCAAGGTTGTCATTTCTGTCAAGATAGCTTACAAAGGCATGCAATACAATCATTGTACATGATTGATGGATCATTCAAGAAGAAAATAAGGTTGAATGAAGTTTCCTATAAACCATTCAAGGATATTTGGATCATGAGCTTTGCATATGGATCTAATTATATTCAAGGAAGCTTCAAGGGCTTAATCAGTCTATTCAAGCCCAATGTTAAGATGAAGCAGCCAAATTATATTCCTATTTGCTTGGGCCTAATCTATTCAAGTGTTTACAAGGCTGTTGTTCTTCATTGAAATTGGACCCTCCATATTTGGACTTTTCAAATTCAATTTATCATATTTTATTTAGTGTTTGGGCTGCTTATGTTATGTATACAGCCCAAGAGTTGTTTAAACTACTTTATTTTCATGTTTTAATTAGTTTTGAGCCTATTTTATATTAGGTCAAAGGCCCATCCGAATTTTATAGTTTAATTAATTATATTTCAGTTTCTAGTTAGGAAATAGCTTCTATTGTATAGGAAGGATTCCTAACTTATTTTAGAATTCAGTTCTAACTTGGTTATTATTTAGGAATTAGTTTCTAATTAGGAATCTTCAATCCTTTTATTGGAAGATTTCCTAGTCCTTAGTTGATTCTAATTTAAGGTTGAGCCTTTATATAAACTCAACCATTCATGTAAAATTAAGTGAAGTTTTGATAAATAAAATTCAGTTTTCTTAAGAGTGTTATCTCTTGGTTTTTGATTCTTGCGTGAATCAAGTTCATACAATCAAAGTTAATTACTTTGTGCGTATTATTCTAAGGTTCTCTTTCCATTTCATTTGTGTTTTCCATTCTCGTTTGTTTTTCTAGTTTTTTTTTTTGTTTATGTTTCATTAAATTCCTTCATTTTCATCTTGTTAATTCTGTTTGTTAATGTTTCAGGTTTGAAAATTCAAAAAAAAAAAAAAATCCTACGTCATCTACCCAATTCTGTTTGTGTCTTTTTGTTTCTTTGTTTTCTATCTTATTCGAATCCTTTGTGTTTCATTGAAATTCAAGTGTTGGAGGGTCAAATTCATCTGTACTTACTTGGAAACTAATTTGAATTCAAGAAGAAATGGAGGATTCATCCATCACACGCTTGATACTTCAATTTGGTTTGGCTTCTTGTGTTTGATCTTCAAATTGTTTGTTAATTTTCCTTTCAAATTGTTGCTGTAATTATTTAAAAAAAAGGCAAAAAAGATCAAAAAAAAGAAAGAAAATTCGTCCAAAAAGAAAAGAAGAAGTAAAAGTGTTGAAATCTGACTTTTTGGAGTATTTATAGAAGTTGTTTAGTTCCTAGAGTGAAGAGGACAAGGAAAGAAGCTGATTTTCAAGATTATACAAGGGGAATAAAAGATTTCAGCATTTTACAAGGAGTTTGACCAAGTCTAAGCATCATTCCAAAACAAGCTAGGATTGGTTTCCTACTCCTTTCCAAATTTTGGTTTGACTTTTCTAATCCTATTTTCATTATGATTTCTAGCTCATTTAACTATTCATTTTGGTTTTTCTTTTTATCCTTGTTTGTTTCTCATTAGATTTCCTAATCCCATAAGGATTCCTATATTGTTTTCCTAGTTCAATTAGGATTTCAACTTTTGTTTTCGAACTTCAATTAGGATTTCTGATTTTATTTTTTGAATCACATTCTAAATCTTATTTCCTAGTCCAATTAAGATTTTGTTTTCTTAGTGTCATTAGGATTTCTTCTTTTTTGTTTCATTTTGAGTCCTTGGATTTTTATTCACATTGTAATTTAGTAAGTTGTGTTAATTTGATTTTTGCAACTAATCTTGATTTGAGTGGAAAAAGGCTAAGTGTGAGCTCATAAAGAGAAAAAGCCATAATAAATTGAGTGAAACACGAGTGATTGAGTGGCAATACTTGAGTGAAACATGTGAGGGAGTAAAGTGAGGTATTATTTTATTTTACTAACATTCTTTTCAGGTCTTTACAATGGAAGTTAATCAAGAATTTCAAAAAGAATTAATATAGCCTAGGCAAGAAGTAGGTATGTGGATATTGAAGGATGAAGAATGTAATGATGTTTTTCATACAAGATGTCACATCCAAGATACAGTATGTTGTATGATCATTGATGGATTGAGTGTTGTCAATTTTACAAGCCTTGAGCTAGTTGAGAAATTAAATTTGTCCACTAGAAAGCATCCAAGGGCACACTCATTTTATTTGTTGAATAAATATGTCAAGATTCAAGAGCAAGCTTTAGTTTCATTCTCTCTAGGAAGGTATAAAAGTGAAGATTGGTGTGATGTTGCACCAATGTGACACATGTTTTGTTTGGAAAGCAATGGATATGTTTTAGTTAAGTAAAACACATCAAATCTATTAACCACTACAAAGTTCCAATACAAGATGGTAAGCATACTACCCTTGCTCCTCTTTCTCAAAAAGAATTGTATGATGATCGAGTGAAGATACAAAGAAAAAAAGAGGAAGAACTTCAAAGACAAAATGGTGTTGTTGAGCTTGTAGTGATAGAATTGATTGTGTCAAAAAGGGAGAATGAAGGTGATGAGAGTTTAAAAAAGGAGGAAAGCAATGTGCAAAATGAAACTATGAAAGTGACTCATGAAGATGACTTAAAACCTTTGGAGCTTACAAGTGAAGAGTCCTCATTAAAGGTTGAAGAAGTTAATGAACATGAAGAAATTCCAATCTACAATCCTTCTCATGTAGTTGTTGAAAATAAAGTTGAGTTTGTTGTAAATAGTGAAAAATAAAAAGAGTGCATAAAGAAAGAGAGTGAAAAGAAAAAGAGTGAGTGTGAAAAGAAAGAATTAGTAAGTGAGGAAAAAAATGAACTTTCAAATGAGAGAAAATAAATAATTGAGAGCAAAGAGAGAAAACAAGTGAGCATAGTTGAAAAAGAAAGGATTAAGGATGTTTTGTTTTCTAATATTAACAGGCTTGAATTTTCTTGGTTTAGTTTTGTTTCTCTTTTTCAGGATTTTAAAGAAGGATTTTCATGGAAGAAAAGAGGTGATAAAAGCAATGCATTTCCTACCAAATGCTCAATTCAAGATTCGAGGATGAATCATTCTGAGGGAGGGAATGATGAGAATCCATATACCTTGCAAAAAGCACACAAATACATGCATGATAAAGATTATAAAATGGTTCTTCAAAGTTGTCATTTCTATCAAGATAGCATACAAAGGCATGCAATACAACCATTGTGCATGATTGATGGATCATTCAAGAAAAAAATAAGGTTATATGAAGTTTCCTATAAACCAATCAAGGATATTTGGATCATGAGCTTTGCATTTGGATCCAATTGTATTCAAGGAAGTTTCAAGGGCTTAATCAATCTATTCAAGCCCAATGTCAAGATGAAGAAGACAAATTACATTTTTATTTGCTTGGGCCTAATCTATTCAAGTGTTTATAAGGCTGGCATTCTTCATTCAAATTGGATCCTCCGTATTTGGGCTTTTCAAATTCAATTTATTATGTTTTATTTAGTGTTTGGGCTGCTTATTTTATGTATACAGCCCAAGAGTTATTTAAACTATTTTATTTTCATGTTTCAATTAGTTTTGAGCCTATTTTATGTTAGGTCAAAGGCCCATCCGAATTTTATAGTTTAATTAATTAGATTTCAGTTTAGAGTTAGGAAATAGCTTCTCTTGTGTAGGAAGGATTCCTAACTTATTTTAGAATTCAGTTCTAACTTAGTTATTATCTAGGAATTAGTTTCTAATTAGGAATCTTCAATCCTTGTATTGGAAGATTTCCTAGTCCTTAGTTGATTCTAATTTAAGGTTGAGCCTCTATATAAACTCAACCATTCATGTAAAATTAAGTGAAGTTTTGATAAATAAAATTCATTTTTCTTAAGAGTATTATCTCTTGGTCTTGATTCTTACTCGAGTCAAGTTTATACAATCAAAGCTAATTACTTTGTGCACATTATTCCAAGGTTCTCTTTCACGAGTTGGTATTGTGTCATGGAGATCATCATCCAAAGTTGATCATATACCAAGGTGCTCTATCATGAGTTAGATTTCGGTTGCGGACTTGGGGAAAACCTGGTTTAGCTTGGGTCTGAAGTTTAATATACTGAGGGTTCGTATCAACAACCATATATGGAGCTTGAAGATTTGCTTCATTTTGCATTGAAGGTTGTAACAACCCACATCTACCCTAGGAGTTTTAGTGACAAATTATTTGAATTTAGGCTTATTGTGATAAATTGTGTGATTGTATGAAAATTCATGTGTGATATGATTTATGAGTTTGAGGCATGTTAAATTAATTTTATTATGCCTAATATGAATTATTATTGTGAAATAAATGATTTGAATAAAATGCATTAGTATGAAATAATTTATTTTTCGTAAAATAAATTTTCATGTAAAAAGACGATTTTTAAGCATAAAATAATTTTATGAGTATTTTTAAAATATTTTTAAATAAATGTTTATAGAAAATTTTAATGAAAACAATAAGAAAAATATTTTATTTTTAATTACCTATAATCAGCCCTAAATTAATTAAAAAGCCCAAATACCCAAAAGCCCACTACACAAAAATACTCCTAACCTAGCTCATTAAGGGCAAACTTAGAAATTGCACCCCAAACCCTAATATATAAGCAAAATTTCGGCCCCTATCAGTTAAGACAGCAGCCACACTCTGCTATTCTGGTATTTTCACAGAAAAATTCTTCCAAAATAATTCTCTCTACCAAAATTAAGAAAACTCCTTTCAGTTTCACGATTTCTTGACCGTAATCGTAAGTTTTTCTTCTCTTTCGATTTCTAAACTAATTTCTATAAAATAAATTATGAAAAAATTATTTTGAACTATTTGATTATTGATTTCTATAGATTCTATTCTATTTGAGTAAATTTTTGGGAGAGAAAAATTATTTTCTACCGTAAACACGATTCTTTCCGCAAGATTTCTCCAAAGGTGAATTCTATAACTTAAAATCACAATTTTATTGCATAAACATCATAAGAAGCGGGGGAGGGGGGGGGGGGGTTTGGCGGGCGCGATTTGTACTTGTTTGCATTCTAAACTGATTTTTGAATTATTTTGATGAAAAATATTGCATGAAATAATATTTCTGCGATAACCGAAAAGTTTTGAAAAACAAAGGAGTTTAAGGTTTTCGTGTTAGGACTTGAAAATTGGAAAATTTTATTCTTTCATGAATACATGGCTGTCGATTTGTGTGAATTGATGTTCTAACATGATATTTGTTTTGTTTAGATGAAAAATAATGACTTGAATCATGTGTCTGTTTATTGCTGAAATAAACGAAATGCGCGGAAAGCGCAGAAACTCATGATTTTTCACTTAAGCCTTTGAACTTGGAATTTTTTTGTATAAACCCTACCTATGGCTGCCGATTCATTGAGGAATGTATTCTAAACTGATATTTTCAATGATTGAATGAAAAATAATGGTTTAAACAACCTATTTACATATTTCTGAATTGACCGAAAAATACCAAAAACAAGAAAACTCATGTTTTGTGCACTATAATGCAAAAGATGAAATTTTTATATATTAATGGCACTAATAGTGGCCGATTCCTATGAATTTAAGTTTTAAAATAATTTTTGTTATGTTTACATGAAAAATCTTGGTTCAAACTATGTTTTTACATATTTCTGAAATAGACGGAAAGCACGAAAAGAAGAAGAATTTGGTTTTCACCTTAATAATGCATTCAGCCTACATGAACAATTGTGTCCAAATGTTTATAAATTTTATGTGATATGTCTTGGTGAATGTTGACATGTATGTATGTATAATAGATGATGAAATTGCATGTTAGTTGAAGGTATGATCCTAGATGAGCTTAAATGCATTATGGTATACTTAAGGTATCTTAACCTTGTATTGTGATTAGAATGAAAATGTGATTGAGCAATTTGGAACTAGATGTCATGATGACTTGATGATGAATATATGGTTATGAGTTAATGAAGTGAAAGGGATCATAAGAGTTAAGCATGATGTTTGAAGGATTAATTGTTAAGTTGACATGTATGGAAGTGTAAAGTGAACTAAGATAATTGATAAGTGAATTGATATTGTGATGACCTTAAAAAGGTATTGATATGATTGCAATGTGTTTTCATGTGAGCCTATAAGGCCTAAGTATGCAAGACCAATAGGTCAACGAGCTATGTGCAAGTGATGAGTACACCTATGTATGGACTCTAAGTGTATGTGTATGCTAATGTACATGGGTAGTTATGGGATAGGAGCATCATGAGTAAATAAGTACTAAGTATTAAATCAAATATTATGTTAGTGTTTGAGGATCTTTAGAAGTGCAAAGGGACTACGTGTACTAGGAGCAAAGGAACCCCAAGGTGAGTAAACTCTATATTCCTGCTTTTAGTGTGAGTAAACACTATGTTCATGTTATAAGTGCAAGTAACATTTTGTTATGTTACAAATGTGTGAAAACATGTTATGTGAGCCTTGTGATCATTGAAACCCAAGTTCTTTCTATTCTAAATATTATTATATGATTTCTTTGACAAGCTTGGGTTGCCAAGGGACACTTGGTCCAAAACCATTTTGTTTATCCAAGGAGAACTTCTTGTGATTAACTCTCCAACTTATATTCTTTCTGGAACTACACTACCATTGTATCTTTTGCTTGAAAGTTAAACCACTATTGTTATTAGAATATATGTTATTGATGCCTTATGTGATATTGATAATTGTGATTACCATTAGCTCTAGCTATGGTACCTTTTACCCTTTATGCAGAAATTCTCATATCGATGCGAGTAATCATCGGCTATGTGCTTCTCGTACCGATGCGGGTAATCATCAGCTATGTGCTTCTCGTACCGATGCGGGTAATCATCGGCTATGTGTTCGAGTGATTATGGCAATAGCCTTCACTCTATGTGTTATGTGTTCGAGTGATTATGGCAATAGCCTTCACTCTATGTGTTTGAGTGATTATGGCAGTAGCCTTCACTCTATGTGTTATAAGTGTGATTTCTGTGAACCTTTCTAAATTGCAAACTATGAATCATGAACTATAAGTTATGAGCTATGAGCCCTTTCTAAGTGATATGTATTATTGTACAATCCCTATTGTTTACCCATTGAGATATGAATCATCTATCTCACCCCTTTTTCCCTTGTGTGGTTCCAGGTGAGCGAATGTGAGGAGGCAAGGTGATGGCTCAAGCATTCTACTTCGCTTGGGGAATTCCTTGTCCAAGTTATCAATGATACTATTTTATGAAGTCTTGTCATTAGATGCTCCAAGAATGTTGATTGATACTTATTGATATATATTGTTTTCCTTATGGATTTTATATGTAATGATTTACTTTAGTCTTCCGCAAATTTATGGTTTTCATCTAAATGTTTTTAAATGAGTTAAAGAAAGAGGTTCGGTAAGATCCTAGGCATGATTGCTATATGTTAATGGGTTCTACGAGCATGGGTGACCTTATGTCTCCCCATGTTCTAGGACCATCGTATCTCATAAGGTTAGGATGTGACAAAGGTTCAGAAGCAATTCAAGAAGAGGAGTACCAATCGGCTATCTACCTCCTACAATGCACCATTCAAATTGAATTGGAGAAAAGATGACAAGGCTTTTCCATCCAAGCCTAAGGCTGATTCAAAAGAAGCTCTAAAGATGCCCATCCCAAGCAAGGAAAAAGGTAAAACTACACCTTCTAGTTCTAGAAATATTATATGCTATAAATGTCAAGGTGTAGGTCATTATAAGAAGGATTGTCCAAACAAGAAGATAGTGTATATGCAAGATGAGGAGTGCTATTCGGCTAGTCAAGAAGAAGCTGAAGAAGAAAGAATGCCACCTTTTGAAGATGCAAGTGACAAAGAGGAGGACAATATACCTAAAATAGCAGAAGGTGGGAGGTCTCTTATTACAAGGAGATTGTTGAACATGCAAGTCCAACATGATGATAATGTGCAACAAAGGGAAAATTTGTTTCAAACTAGATGCCTTGTAAAAGATAGAGTTTGTGATGTCATCATAGATGGGGTAGTGTAACCAAGTACTACTTTAGTTGAGAAACTAGGTTTACTTACTACACACATCCTCACGTTTATAAACTAAAATGGCTTAATGATTGTGGGGAAATTAGGGTGACAAGGCAAGATCTACTAGCTTTCAAGATAGGCTGATATAATGATGAAATTTGATTTGATGTTGTGCCTATGCAAACAAATCATCTATTATTGGGACGTCCTTGGCAATTTGATAGAAGGGTGATGCATGATGGCTACACTAATCACTACTCTTTTGAAAAAGGATGGAAGGAAGATAACTCTTGCACCACTTTCACCTGGAGAAATCTATGAGATTGAGTTGAGAAGAATTCAAAAGGAGAGAGAAAACAAAAGTGAAGAAAAGAGTGTGAATGAAGAAGTTTCAAAAGAAAAAGAGAGTGCTAAAGTAAAAAAGAAAAAATTGAAGCCAAGAAAGAGAAAATTTGGAGGAAAGAAAAAGAAAGAGCAATGATTTGAACAAAAAAAAACAAGTTTGTATGAGTGAAAAAGAAAAGAGGGCTTTGTTTACTAACAAACTTATTTTTTCTTTGTCTAGTTTTCTTTTTCTTTCTTTTAGGATTTCAAGGAAGGATTGTCATGAAGCAAACAAGATGTAAAGTCTACAAACAATACAATCCTAGTAATCAAGGAGAAGGGAGCTAAGATAGGAATTATTTTTGGAAAAACTTGCTTACAAGTATTGATTGTACAAGTTCCTATCTATAGGCATAAAGGTTTGAGCTTTGATAAATTGGCCCTCAAGTTGCAATTTCAAGGTGAGTATTTTGATATCTTTTCTAATTTTAATTCTAATCCTTGTTTCCTTCATGTAGGTACAGATTCGAGGTCGAATCATTTTAAAGAGGGAGGGAATGATGAGAATCAAGATGCCTTGCAAGAATCCTACAAATATTTGCAAGATAAAGATTTCAAGAAGGTTATTCAAGGTTGTCATTTCTATCAAGATAGCCTACAAAGACATGTAATCCAACCATTGTACATGATTAGTGAATCATCCCAGAAGAATATGAGATTGCATGAAGTTTCCTACAAACCAATCAAGGAAATTTGGATCACAAGCTTTGCATATGGATCCAATCATATTCAAGGAAGTTTTAAGGATTTTATCAACATATTCAAACTCAATGTCAAAATGAAGAGATTAAAACACATTCAAAGTGATTAGGTCAAATGCATAAAGAGTCAAGCTTAAAACATGGCCATGAGGTGAAAGTGCACAAAAGCTGAAAACTGGCAGCATCACACCCATGATTGGTGCTGTGCCCATGACGATTGCAGATTGAAAGCTCTTTATTGCGAGTATGACAACGTTGTGAGCGCAATGAGAACTTGGGTTGTGTAATTCATTTTATTTTTTGATTTTTTGATTTTACTTTAATTTTAGATATTTTTGGGCCCCTATCAATATGATATAAGGCCATAGTCAATTAAATTAAGTTTGCTTATGTAATTATAAGTTTTGGGCCTATTTATATTAGGTTTAAAGCCCAAAACAAGTTTAGGTTTATTTCTTGTTTTGAAATCAGTTTAGGAATCTATTTCTAACTAGGAAAATTCAATCCTTGTTTAGGAAGATTTCCTAGTCCTTAGCTAATTCCAATTTAGGGTTGAGCCTCTATATAAACTCAACCATTCAAGTAAATTAAGTGAA
This sequence comes from Reutealis trisperma, assembly GCA_947687605.1. Classification (NCBI taxonomy): domain Eukaryota; kingdom Viridiplantae; phylum Streptophyta; class Magnoliopsida; order Malpighiales; family Euphorbiaceae; genus Reutealis; species Reutealis trisperma. The sequence goes on along the minus strand of CANTUT010000104.1, from coordinate 700,338 downwards.
GTTTTAATCAATAAAAATTCAGTTTTCTTAAGAGTGTTATCTCTTGTTTTTTATTCTTGCTTGAATCAAGTTCCTACAATCATAGTTAATTACTATGTGCATATTTATTCTAAAGTTCTCTTTCATGAGTTGGTATTGTATCGCAGAGATCATCTGTAACATCCTAGAAATTAGCTTTAGTTAGGTAGTGAATTTTAGAATTTTAATTCGAAGTGATATTAAGGATTTGCATAAAATTTTTGCATAGCATTTGAATATATGAAAAGTATAAGAAACCTAAGTAAAACCAAAGAGAAATATAAATGAAACTATAGTGAAACCATATATATACCAAATTGTAAACGTACTTAAAGTACCATATTTTCTGAAATTCGTTTAGTGAAATTTATAATTTTTGAATAATAATCTAAAAGTGAATAAATACATTAATTAAAGCTTAATTAAGTTTAATATTAATATTTAAAAATGTATGGAGAAGGACCAAACTGTAAATTTGCAAGGACCAAATTGCATAATTTAAAAAAATTGGAGGACTAAACTGTAAGTTGGCTAAAAACCTGCATTATATAACAGATTTCTCCGGAATTTTCTGTACAAAAATCAGATTTTTCTCTCCTTCCTTCTCCTCTTGGCCGAACCTCTCTACCCCCTCTTCTCCATCTTTTTTCTTTCAATTTTCTTTAGAAAAATCATTGCAAACCTATAGCAAATAACCTCTTTTCATCATCTAAATTATTTCCCACCAAGAATTAAGCAAGAAATTGAAGAAGTGGAGATTGGAAGAAATCTGCCATTTTAAGAAAAGCAAGGTTAGTCCACTTTTCTTGATTTTAATCCATAGAAATAGCTGTTAGTGAGTGAAAAAGATGATTAGTATGAGAATTATGTGATAGATTAGTGTATTTGGCATGGAAACTTCATAAATCTTCAAATTCACCTTAAATCAAATTGTTATTAAAACTTTGAATTCACCTAAAAAGACTTAAGAATAGTTAAATATGATGCTTAAGGAATGGATTCCAGCAATTGGAATCATTGAATTTGAAGAAAAATACATAGGTTGCTTAAAATCATCAATTCTGCCCATATGTTCAAAGTCCCACTTCAAGGCTGTTTTTTTTTCCAATTTTATTGCTTAAATGTGTTAGTTTAGTATCAAATAACATGGAAATAACCTTAGTTTGAATTATAGAAACTCTCTTGAAGAAAGCATGCTTGGCCGAACCATAGGAGGCAGAATTGCCTTTGTTTATGCTTGACTTTTTTTTCATGATTTTCCATGCTGAAATGAACCCTTTACTTAGCCTTTAAATTCCAAATGAGTTGTGGAATATATTGTTGGCAATGTGAATTTATGTAGGGAAATTTGGGCTTCTTCCAATTTGCCCCAAAACTCTTCCAAAATGCAACCAAAGTCATGCCCACCAAGTGTTTCATAAAATGTCCCTAAGAAAATCCATGAACAAATGCCAACCAATGCTTGCTACAAAATTGCCAAGAAAATACCTAATATGTAAATTCCATAATATATCATCCCTAAAGTGATAAATAGGTTATGTATGCCTAAATTACTAATAAACATAAATGTAGTTAAATTAAACTAAAGAATTAAAGAAAACAAATTAAATGCTCAAAACAGGAAAATAAACATAAATCATGCATTTTATGCTATTAGTTTAAGTATTCTCAATAATGTTTAGTATTAAAACAATGTATTTTGCTTCTTTAGCTTCTAAGGATCAAGAAAAGGAGGTTGAGGATTAAGGGATAAAGCTTCAGGTTCCATCTTTCATTGGTGAGTAATATATGCATATGTATATATATGTTTATGCCAAAATGAACTTATACCCTTATATGATATTTACTTGTGAACTGCTCCTTGATGATCCTTTTGAATCTGAATTGCTTCCTTTTCATTGATTCCTTCTTGCTTTGGAATACCTTATTGCTTACATTGAATTTCTAATTGTTCATGGCAAATCTTTGAAACCTGTTTTGCTTCTTTGTAATTACATTGTTCGGCTTTGTAGCACCTTGTGATATGTTCGAATGACTTTGATTCTTTAAATGAACTTATGTTGTTTAATCCCCTTTCTTTGAATTTAATTATTGAGTAAACCCTGTGATTTGATTGGATATCAAATGACAGAGCTACTCATCTGATGGAGTAGCATAAATTTTGCATCAGACATTGTGCATAATGAATTATAAACCCGAGCTAGGGAGGGTTAAGCCCCTAGCCATATAGTCTGATCAATTATATGTGGGTAAAGCATGCTACCAAGATAGTAGCCTCTGCTTATTTAGATAGTTGTAAATATTAGAAACTCCATGGTACTTGGTGGTTTAGTATAGTTTAGATTGGGAATTATAATAAATATTAAATGTATAAATTATATGTAAATTAAATGAATATTAATGAATATCAGAAGTTTTATTGTATTTTTGTGGATGCTAATTGTTTAATATAATAATCCGAGGTTCTACGGGTTTAGGTGGCTTTAGGCTTACCTAATCCCTAGGATCGTCCATCCCTAGAGCGGGATGTGACATCATCATCCAAAGGTGATCATATTCCAAGGTACTCTATCATGGGTTGGATTTGGATCGCGAACTTAGGGAAAACCTGATTTAGCTTTCCAAGGAGTTACTCCAAACGTAAAGATAATTGGGTCTCAAGTTTAATATATTTGGGGTTTGTATCAACAAGTGTTATGGAGCAGCCTACAAATCAAGTTCCAAGGGTTCATGATGGGAATCCAATAACCTTGCAAGAAGTATACAAAGATATGCCCAAAAAGGAATTCAAGAAGTCTCTTCAAGATGATGAAGCGTCGAGCGAACTGGGCTAAGGCATTGGGTAAGCTGCACACAATGGGCTAGGCTGCTTATGCTTTCTATTTTCAAATATAATTATTTGTCTTTATTATCATATTATCATTGGGTTGATTTTTTTAATTAAGCCCATATCTATCCTTTTTCTGTTTTAAGTATTTTAATTAGTTTTTGGGCTTTTTAACTTGTTTAAATAAAGCCCAAGTTTGAATTTTAGTTAGTCAGAATTCAAGGTTTTATAACTTAGCTAAGATGATATAAATACTTAGCTAATCTAGGAATAGGAGACTTTTGATAATTTAAAAATATAGCCTTGTACTTTATGAGAAAATTCTCGATTTTGGTTCTTGCTTGAACCAACAATCTGAACTTCTAGAGTTAATCATTTTGTTTTGTTCACAACATAACAAGGTTCCTTGACACAGGTTCGTCATTAAGTTGAGATTTTCCTTGCAAACTTGATTTGGCTTTCTGAGAGAGTCGCTTCTAAGTGTAAAGGTATTGGGTCTCAAAGCAAGTCATTTGGGGTTTGTATCAGTTTGGTATAAGAGCTTAGGCTCTAAGTCAAGTTACATCTTTTCATTTTGTTTATGTTTCCTATTTTTTTTTGTTTTCTTATTTCCATTCATTTTCATTTTTGTTAAAATTCCTTTGTTTTCGTTTTCATTAATTCTATTTCCTTATGTTTCAGGTCTAAATTAAAAAATAAAAAAAAATCTAAATTCATCGATCCATTATGTTTTGGTTCTTTATCTTCTATCCATTCGTATTTATGTTCCTTTCGTTCTTTGTGTTTTCATTTGCTTCTTGTTTTTGATCCTTATTTGTTTATTTTTTTTCTTTTAAATTAATGCTGAAATAAAAAAATAATAAAAAAAAAAAGAAGAAAGAATCTTGAAATCAGCCAAGGAAAGAAAGAAAAAAAAAAGGAAAGAATCTTGGCCAAATTAGAATATATAGGAATATATAGTGTTTGTTTCCAATTCTAGAGTGAAAGAAAAAAAAAAGGAAGATTATTGGAATCAAATCAAATCGAGGAGAATCAAGGAGTTGATCAATTTGGAGCTTACAAGTGAAGAGTCCCCGTTAAAGGTTGAAGAAGCTATTGAACATGAAGAAATTCCAATCTACAATCCTTCTCAAGTAGTTGTTGAAAATACAGTTGAGTTTGTTATAAATAGTGAAATAAAAGAAAGAGAGTGCATAAAGAAAGAGAGTGAAAAGAAAAAGAGTGAGTGTGAAAAGAAAGAATTAGTAAGTGAGGAAGAAAATGAACTTTCAAATGAGAGAAAAGAAATAATAGAAAGTTCAAATAGAAAGATTGAGTGTGAAGAGAGAAAACAAATGAGCATAGTTGAAAAAGAAAGTATCAAGGATGTTTTGTTTTCTAACACTAACAAGCTTGAAATTTCTTTATTTAGTTTTGTTTCTCTTTTTCAGGATTTTAAAGAAGGATTTTCATGGAAGAAAAGAGGTGATAAAAGCAATGCATTTCCTACCAAGTGCTCAAGTCAAGATTCGAGGACGAATCATCCTCAGGAGGGAGGGAATGATGAGAATCCATATACCTTGCAAGAAGCTCACAAATACATGCATGATAAAGATTTCAAGAAGGTTCTTTAAGGTTGTCATTTTTATCAAGATAGCTTACAAAGGCATACAATACAACCATAGTGCATGATTTATGGATCATTTAAGAAGAAAATAAGGTTGTATGAAGTTTTCTATAAATCAATCAAGGATATTTGGATCATGAGCTTTGCATATGGATCCAATTGTATTCAAGGAAGCTTCAAGGGCTTAATCAATCTATTCAAGCCCAATGTCAACATGAAGAGGCCAAATTACATTCCAATTTGCTTGGGCCTAATCTATTCAAGTGTTTACAAGGCTGCCATTCTTCATTCAAATTGGACCCTCAATATTTGGGCTTTTCAAATTCAATTTATCATGTTTTATTTAGTGTTTGGGTTGCCTATGTTATGTATACAGACTGAGAGTTGTTTAAACTACTTTATTTTCATGTTTTAACTAGTTTTGGGCCTATTTTATGTTAGGTCAAAGGCCCATCCAAATTTTATAGTTTAATTAATTAGATTTCAGTTTCTAATTAGGAAATAGCTTCTCTTGTATAGGAAGGATTCCTAACTTATTTTAGAATTTAGTTCTAACTTAGTTATTAATTAGGAATAGTTTTCTAATTAGGAATCTTCAATCCTTGTATAGGAAGATTTCCTAGTCCTTAGTTGATTCCAATTTAGGGTTGAGCCTCTATATAAACTCAACCATTTATGTAAAATAAGTTAATGTTATGATCAATAAAAATTCAGTTTTCTTAATAGTGTGATCTCTTGGTTTTGATTCTTGCTTGAATCAAGTTCATACAATCAAAGCTAATTACTTTGTGCGTATTTATTCCAAGGTTCTCTTTTAGGAGTTGGTATTGTGTCACGGAGATCATCATCCAAAAGTGATCATATTCAAAGATGCTTTATCATGGGTTGGATTTGGGTCGCAGACTTGGGGAAAATTTAATTTAGCTTTCCAAGGAGTTGCTTCTAAGCGTAAAGATAATTGGGTCTCAAGTTTAATATACTTGGGGTTCATATCACCCAATACCTTTATGCTTGAAAGCAACTCCTTGGAAAGCTAAATCAGATTTTTCCCAAGTTTGTGACCCAATTCCAACCCGTGATAGAGCACCTTGGAATATGATCACCTTTGGATGATAATCTCCACAACACAATACCAACTCGTGAAAGAGAACCTTGGAATAAACATGCACAAAGTAATTAGCTTTGATTGTATGAACTTGATTCAAGCAAGAATAAAAAAACAAGGGATAACACTCTTAAGAAAACTGAATTTTTATTTATCAAAATCAAACTCCATTTTACATGAATGGTTGAGTTTATATAAAAGCTCAACCCTAAATTGGAATAAAACATAGACTAGGGAATCTTTCCTAAACAAGAATTAAAATTTTCTAGTTAGAAATTGATTCCTAGACAACTAATAATTATAGGTTCAACCCTAAATTGGAATAAAACATAGACTAGTGAATATGTTATGTAGCAGCCTACACATCAAGTTCCAAGGATTCAAGTTCAAAAGGCTTCTAGTCTAATTAGCATGCCTCAAGGACCCATAACAAGGTTTGGGTCAAAGAAGCTTCAACAAGCCTTAATCCATAATCTACAAGGCTTGTTGAATTCAGATAGTGGAGATTTACAAGGCCACCAAAGTTTTTAGGCTTAGTTCAGATTAAGCCCGATACAATTTAAGCCAAGTCAATGTTACTAATGGGCTTAGTTAAGAATGGTTTTTCTTCGTTTTCTAACCTTTCTATTGTAGCCGTGTCAATTAAAGGTGATTTGCTGGTCATAAGGCATTCTTTTAGCACTTAATTGAAGGAGGAGTGCCATGAAAGGGACAACTTGTTTCATACAAGGTGTCATGTTCAGGGCAAAGCTTGCAGTATGATAATTAATAATGGGAGTTACACCAATGTAGTGAGTACACTTTTGATTAGTAGGTTAGGACTGCCTACTATACCACACCCACGTCTATACAAGCTTCAGAGGCTTAATGATTGTGGCAAGATAAAGGTGAATAGACAAGCCATGATTTCATTTTCAATTGGAAAATATCATGATGAGGTGTGATGTAGTGCTTATGCATGCTAGAGAAATATTGCTTGGGAGACCATGGCAATTTGACAGAAGGTGTTATGGAGTAGTCTACATATCAAGTTCCAAGGATTCAAGTTCAAAAGGCTTTTAGTCCAATTAGCATGCCTAAAGGACCTATAACAAGGTCTAGGTCCAAGAAGCTTCAACAAGCCTTAATCCATCATCTACAAGGGTTGGTGAATTCAAACAGTGGAGGTTTACAAGGCCAACAAAGTTTTAGGCTTAGTTCAGATCAAGCCCAATACAATTAAGTAAGTCCAAATTCATAATGGGCTTACTTAAGTTTGTGTTTAGTTATAAGCCTTGTTAATTGGGGGCAATTATATGTGTTAATATTTTTCATAATGGGCTGTCCAAACTTTTTAATTTAAAAGCCCATTATTTTAGTTTATGTTTTTTAGGTCTTGAAAAGGCTATATATGGCCAAAAAAACGTGTTTAAAAAAAAAAAAAAAACTTTGATGAATGATAAAAAAAAAATGAACCTAAAAGCTGTTTTGCTTTTGTCTTTGTGTTCTTATGCATAATACATGCTTAAGGAACATTCAAGTAGACTAATCATCTTCTTGTGGAATGTTTCAAATCTAGAATTCAAAAATGAGTTTTCTTTATTCTAGATCTTTGATCATCTTTCTACGCAATCTGATTTTCTAGCCTTTCTTAGGGGTTGAGACTAAATTGGCTATTGAGGTTTTCAAGTTAATGTTGTGGGGTTCGTAACAATCAAAGGGGTTCTCAGGCTTATTCTTGGAGGTTCTGTATCGGAAGGGCTATACATGATGGGTACCTCAATAGGTATTCATTTACTAAGGATGATAGAAAGACAATCCTAACACTAATTTCCTCAAAAGAAGTATATGGTATATGAAGACCAATTTAAATTGGAAAGGATGAGAATGGAGGCCGAAAAGAGAGAACAAAAGAGTGAGAAGAGTGTTTTAGAAAGTGAAAATAAGAAGAGTGAAAAGCATGAGGGAGAAGAAAAAGGAGGATAGATTCGGCCTAGAGAGAAAAATGTGAGTTTGATAGCTAAGTCAAGTGAGGTTAGGCATGCTTTGTATTCCAAAAGCCTATATTTGTACTCTTGTACAAAGGGGCTTGTTTTACTATTAATGAACTTAACACATCTTTGCCTAGTGTGTTTGTTGAACTTTTGCAGGAATTTGAAGATATATTTCCCAAGGAGATGCCAAGTGGTTTACCACCAATTAGAGGCATAGAACACCAAATTGACTTCATTCCTAGGGCTGCCATACCCAGTAGGCTAGCATATAGAACAAATGCAAGTGAGGCAAAAGAGATCCAAACACAAGTGTAGGAGTTGCTATCCAAGGGATATGTGAGGGAAAGTCTAAGTCCTTGTTTGGTTCCTAATGGAACATGGCGAATGTGTATAGACTGTAGAGCCATTAATAAAATCACTGTGATGCTTTGGATTCAAGGACGAATCCTTTTGAGGAGAGGGGGAATGTTATGGAACAGCCTACACATCAAGTTCCAAGGATTCAAGTTCAAAAGGCTTCTAGTCTAATTAGCATGCCTCAAGGACCCATAACAAGGTCTAAGTCTAAGAAGCTTCAACAAGCCTTAATCCATCATCTACAAAGCTTGGTGAATTCAGATAGTGGAGGTTTACAAGGCCACCAAAGTTTTTAGGCTTAGTTCAGATTAAGCCCAATACAATTTAAGCCAAGTTAATGTTACTACTGGGCTTAGTTAAGAATGTTTATGGGTTTCCTAAAAGGGTTGGCCGTTCATCATTTAGAATCCACTAATTTTATTTAGTTTATTATTATTTGGGCTGTCCATGTTAAGTATTAAGCCAAAATTAAGTTTGTTAAAGTTTAGCTAAAGGTAAGTTTAAATTATCTTTAATGCACACCATTAAAGGTAATGATGACCTTTAATTGTTAAGTATTGATGATTCTAAGCTCAAAGGTCAAATGTTAAGTTAAGTTTTAATTGTTAGGAATTGATTACCTTTTATTATTAGGAATTGATGATAGGTATTAATGGTCTTAAGTTGTTGCCTTTTAGCTTTTCCTATTCTTGGAGGGATGCTCCAAGATTAAAATGGGCAGATTTTTATAATGAAAAGACAGATTTGAATTGTTAATGATAAACCAAAAAGCTGTTAGCTTTTATCTTTGTGTTCTTGCATAGAATGCATGCTTAAAGAAACATTCAAGTAGATTGATCTCCTACTTGTGGAGTGTTTCGAAATTGGAATCTAGAAACTGAGTTTCCTTTATTCTAATTCTTGATCAATTTATCTAAGTAACCTAAGTTCTAATCTTTCTTAGGGTTTGAGACTGAATTGGCTATTGGGGTTTTCAAGTTAATGTTGTGGGGGGTCCGTAATAATCAAAGGGGTTCTCAGGCTTATTCTTGGAGGTTCCATATCAGAATCTTTCCTAAACAAGAATTAAAGTTTCCTAGTTAGAAATTGATTCCTAGACAACTAATAATTATAGGTTCAAACCGAAATTGGAATAAAACATAGACTAGGGAATCTTCCTAAATAAGGATTGAAGTTTCCTAGTTATAAACTGATTCCTAAAATAGAAATAAATCTAAACTCATTTTGAGGTTTAAACCTAATATAAATAGACCCAAAACTCACTAATTACATAAGCAAACTTAATTTAATTAGACGTAGGCTTATATCATATTGATAGGGGCCCAAAAACATCAAAAACAAACTAAAGGCCTAGGTACATGCCCATGTTTTGGCCTTCATCTACTTGAATCATTGTCACTAAACTTTGATTTGAGTCTTGAATCCCTATTTTGATGAATGATTCATGCTTGCATTCTTGAATTGTGGCAAGATCATCTCACAAGCCTTGAATAATCCCATTTAGTGTTTCCTTGAATTTCTTCATTCTTACTCTTGTAATGGGACCATTGGGAAGTTGAATTGGATCCTTGCCTTTGTATGCTTCATTATTTGCATCATTCCCTCCTTCCTGAGGATGATTCGTCCATGAATCTCCAACATCTACATCAAAAGGAGAAAGATGACTAATATTGAAGGTAGTACTTACATTATACTCACAAGGTCGGTCCAGTTTGTATGCATTGTCATTGATCTTCTCAACCACTTGAAAAGGTCCATCTCCCCTTGGATGAAGCTTTGTCTTCCTTTGAGTTGGAAACCTTTCTTTTCTCCTATGCTCCCAATCACCTGGCTCGAATGTAACATGCCTCCTTCCCTTATTCACTTTGCTTGCTATTTATTGATTTTTCTTCTCAATGTTCTTACGCACCTCCTCATGTAGTTTCTTCACTAAATCTGCCTTTCTCTTCCCATCCAAACTACTCCTTTCATTACAAGATAAAGGCACTAAATCCAAAGTGGTTAGAGGATTAAAACCATAAACAATTTCAAAAGGTGAGAAACCAGTAGTAGAATGCATACCTCTATTATAAGCAAACTCAACAAATGGAATGCATTCTTCCCAATTCTTTAAGTTCTTTTAGACAATAGCATGCAACAAAGTTCCTAAAGTCCTATTAACAACTTCAGTTTGACCATTAGTTTGTGGATGACAAATAGTAGAAAACAACAATTTGGTTCCAATTTTACTCCATAAAACTTTCTAAAATTGACTTAGAAACTTTACATCCCTATCACTAACAATAGTTTTAGGAATCCCATGCAAACGTACCACTTCCTTAAAGAATAAATTAGTAATGTTGGTGGCATCATCAGTTTTATTACAAGGAATGAAATGTGACATTTTGGAAAACCTATCAACCACCACAAAGATAGAATCTTTCCCCTTTTTTTATTTAGGGAACCCTAAAATAAAATCTATGGAAATATCAGTCCAAGGGTTACTAGAAACAGGTAAAGGAGTATACAAATCTTGATTCAAAACTTTAGATTTAGCTTGCTTGCACACAACACATCTATCACGAATTCTATGTACATCCCTTTTCATTTTAGGCCAATAGAAGTGTTCATGTAAAGTATCTAAAGTTTTAGTGATGCAAAATGTCCCATTAACCCTCCCCCATGTGCCTCCTTAACAAGCAATCCTCTCATAGAACAAATAGGTATGCAAAGTCTATTTTCTTTTAACAAAAACCCATCCATTCTATAGAATTTACTAAATGCAACTTTCTCCCATGCTTTGAAAATGCTAGAAAAATCAAAATCATCAACATACAAAGATTTAATATTTTCAAACCCAAGCATTCTTGCATCCAAAGCATTAAGTAAAGTATACCTTCTTGACAGTGCATCAGCCACAATGTTCTCCTTACCTTGCTTGTACTTTATCACATATGGAAAGGTCTCAATGAACTCAACCCATTTGGCATGCCTCTTGCTCAACTTACCTTGCCCCCTTTAGGAATTTCAAGGATTAATAGTCGGTGTGAATTACAAACTCCTTGGGCCAAAGGTAGTGTTGCCAAGTCTCCAAAGTTCTAACCAAAGCATAAACCTCTTTGTCATAAGTGGGGTACTTCAATGAAGCATCATGGAGCTTTTCACTAAAATAGGTGATTGGCCTTTTTCCTTGCATAAGGACAGCCCCAATACCTACACTTGATGCATCACACTCAATCTCAAAATATCATTAAAGTTAGGCAAAGCAAGAATGGGTGCCTTACATAGCTTATCTTTCAATGAATTAAATGCATCTTCTTGTTCTTTTCCCCACTTAAAAACACAATTCTTTTTTAATTACATCTATTAGAGTCACAGCTATAGTGTTAAAATCTTTTACAAAAATTCTATAAAAACTAGCCAAACCATGAAAACTTCGTATCTCACTTACCGATATAGGAATAGGCCAATTTTTAATAGCACTTACCTTTTCTTCATCGACTTCAACACCTTGAGCACTAACCACAAATCCTAAAACTTCAATCCTATCTAAACAAAAAAGAACACTTTTTAAGGTTAGCAAATAATTTTTCATTTCTCAACACATCAAACACACAATTTAAATGTTCTAAGTGTTTACCTTTGCTTTTAAAATAGGCAAGAATATCATCAAAATATACAACAATAAACTTACCAATAAAATTTCTCAAAACATGGTTCATAAGTCTCATGAAAGTACTAGGTGCATTAGTCAAGCCAAAAGGCATAACTAACCATTCATACAAACCATATTTTGTTTTAAAGGCAGTTTTCCATTCATCACCTTCCTTCATTCTAATTTGGTGATATCCACTTTTCAAATCAATTTTTCTAAAAATAGTAGAACCATGCAACTCATCAAGCATATCATTGAACCTCAGAATAGGATGGTGATACTTTACCGTAATGTTATTAATTTGCATGACAATCAACACACATATGCCAAGAACCATCTTTCTTAGGTATTAGCAGAACAAACACAGCACATGGACTCATACTTTCTCTAACATGTCTTTTAGCCAACAACTTCTTAACTTGCCTTTGAAGCTCCTTTGTTTCCTTAGGGTTACTTCTATAAGTTGGTCTATTTGGAATCAAAGCAGTAAGAATAAAATTGATTTGATGCTCAAGACCCCTTAATATGAACCCCAAATATATTAAACTTGAGACCCAATTATCTTTATGCTTGGAAGCAACTCTTTGGAAAGCTACATCAAAATTTTCCCAAGTCCACGACCTAAATCCAGCCCATGATAGAGCACCTTGGAATATGATCACCTTTGGATGATGATCTCCGCGACACAATACCAACTCGTGAAAGAGAACCTTGGAATAAATATGCACGAAGTAATTAGCTTTGATTGTATGAGCTTGATTCAAGCAAGAATCAAAACCAAGAGATCACACTCTTAAGAAAACTGAATTTTACTAATCATAACTTAACTTAATTTACATGAATGGTTGAGTTTATATGGAAGCTCAACCCTAAATTAGAATCAACTATGGAATAGGAAATCTTCCTAAATAAGGATTGAAGATTCCTAATTAGAAACTAATTCCTAAATAATAACTAAGCTAGAATAGAATTCTAAAACAAGTTAGGAATCCTTCCTATACAAGGGAAGCTATTTCCTAACTAGAAACTGAAATCTAATAAATTAAACTATAAAATTCGTATGGACCTTTGACCTAACATAAAATTGGCCCAAAACTAATTAAAAGATGAAAATAAAGCAGTTTAAACAACTCTTGGGTTGTATACATAACATAGGCAGCCCAAACACTAAATAAAACATGATAAATTGAATTTGAAAAGCCCAAATATGGAGGGTCCAATTTGAATGAAGAATGGCAGCCTTGTAAACACTTGAATAGATTAGGCCCAAGCAAATTTGAATGTAATTTGGCCTCTTCATCTTGATATTGGGCTTGAATAGATTGATTAAGCCCTTGAAGCTTCCTTGAATACAATTGGATCTATATGCAAAGCTTATGATCCAAATATCCTTGATTGATTTACAAGAAACTTCATACAACCTTATTTTCTTCTTGAATGATCCATCAATCATGCACAATGGTTGTATTGCATGCCTTTGTAAGCTATCTTGATAGAAATGACAACCTTGAAGAACCTTCTTGAAATCTTTATCATGCATGTATTTGTGAGCTTCTTGCAAGGTATATAGATTCTCATCACCCCTAATGGGTGGCAATCCATTGGGTATCTCTTCGAAAAAGACATCCTCAAATTCCTATAAAAGAGAAACAAAAACGCTAGGCAAAGAAACATTAAGGTCATTAGTGTTAAAATAAAGCTCCTTGTACATGAGTACAAGTATACTTTTCTTTGAAAACCAAGCTTCCCTAATATCACTTCTCTTTGCATAAAACCTCACATGTTTCTTTTTACACTTAACAATTTTTTTTCCCTTATTTTTCTTACTCAAGCTTACTCTCTTGCTTTTCTTAAGATTTTTGCCACTTCTTTCCTTTTCACTCTCTTTTTCTTTTGGAATAGCACTCACACTCTTTTCTTCACTCTTGTTTTCTCTCTCCTTTTGAATTTTTTTTCAGCTCAATCTCAAAGATTTCTCTAGGTGAAATTGGTGCAAGAGTTGTCTTTCTTCCATCTTTCTCAAAAGTGTAGTTATTGCTGTAGCCATAATGCATCACCCTTCTATCAAATTGCTAAGGGCGTCCCAACAATAGATGACCTGCTTGCATAGGCAATACATAACATAACACCTCATCATGATATTTTCCAATTGAAAATGAAATCATGGCTTGTCTATTCACCTTTACCTCGCCACAATCATTAAGCCATTGGAGCTTGTATGGATGTGAGTGTGGTATAGTAGGCAATCCCAACATGTTAATCAAAAGTGTAATCACTACATTGGTGCAACTCCCACTATCAATTATGACACTACAAGCCTTACCTTGAACATGACAGCTTTTATGAAACAAGTTATCCATTTGCTCCTCATGACACTCCTTCAATTGAGTACTAAGAGCACACTTTGTGACCAGCAAATCACCTTTTATTGGCTCCTCTATGCTTCCCTTGCTATAATCCTCTAATTCGGGCATCTCTTCCTCATCACTATCATTGCTGCCCCTTTCATCATCTATCACTATTTCTCCATTCCTAATGACAATAATTCATCGATTAGGACACTCCTTGCTTACATGACCTACTACTTCCAACACTTAATACCTCTATTTCTCCCTTTAGGCTCTTCGAGTTTGGTTTTTTCTTTGGAATTTGAATCTGTCCTTCCTTTTGCAACATCATAGGCAGCCTTGTTTCCACCTTTAAATTCACCCTTTCCATCCTTTTTTCATGTAGAATTAGAGTTGGAAAAAAGCTTAGAAACATACCTTGCTGGTCCTCTTCTTTGGAATTGTTTTTCCACCTTGCTCGCAATGTGCATCATCTCCTCTAACTCCACTTATGGTTGCAAATCAACTCAATCAGCTATGTCTTTGTTCAAACCAGCCAAGAAACATGCCATGGTAGTCTCCCAATCCTCCTCTATATCAGCCCTAGTCATAAGCATTTCCATCTCCTTGTAATAATCATCCACACTTTTACTACCTTGTCTAAGAAATTGAAGTTTTTGCACAAGTTTCCTATGAAAATGTCTAGGCACAAACCTCTTTCTCATTGTAGACTTAAGCTTATACCAAGTCTCAATTGGGTACTCCAAGTTTCTCCTTCGACTAGTCACTAATTATTCCCACCAAGCTATGGCATAATCTACAAATTGTGAAACAGCAAGTTTGACCTTCTTTTCCTCACTAAAATGGTGACAATCAAATATAAGCTCCACCTTCTTTTCCCATGGTAAATAAGCCTCTGGATCTGGTGTACCTTGAAAGGTAGGTATCTTAAGTTTAATACTCCTCAAATTCCTATCTACAAAATCTTCATTGCCTTGGTTTCTACCATAGTATGGATTCTCTTGCCTTCTCCCTCTACCTTTACCTAAACCTTGGCCTCCTCTACCTCAATTTCTGCCCATCCTAACAATAGGAACATCTTCATCATCATGGTAGCCAAGGTCTTCATCTTCCCAGTCATCTTAAGGTATTTGGTTTCTACCTCCCCTTTGCACCTTGTTGTGGTTGGGAGTTGCTCTTTCAACTGCTTGCAACCTTATGTCCATGTGTTCTAAGGTGTCCCTCATAGCCTCCATGGTCCTATTAAAACAAACTCTCCTTGTTGAGCCTTACATAGCCTAGCTTCATCAACATGACCATTAGATTCTTCACTTTTGTGTGACATTGCTATAATAGAAAGATTAGAAAACAAAGAAAAAAATAGAAAATATATTATAAACCTCACAAACACTCCCTCATGTGTTTACACTCAACATATGGGGATGGTCACTCGTGTATCACTCAAGAAATTAATTTTGCTCACGGCTTTCCTCATACCACTCTAGCTAATTCTTTTATGTTCTTAGGTGAGTCACACTTTAGAACAAATCAAATAGCTAGAATTGTGTAGAATTCCAAATCTGAAATTTTCAAAACAAGTTTGAAGTAATTCAGTTAAAACAAGAAAATTTAATAAATTGTAAACACAACAAAAGATAAGACTAGAATTTCAAGAGTCAAGCATAATTCAGATCTGATTAGGAAAATCTAATGCCCAAATCTCCAAAAAAAATTTTAATCAACCTTTTTTTTCTGAATATTTTTTTTCACTTTTCTTCTTTTTTTCCGTCTTCAACGATAAATTTTTTTTTTGGATGTATTTATTTATTTATTTATTTTAAACAACAAACACCAAAATCTGATTTGCAAACACTAGATTTGATCAAAAGAAATGAGATCAAACAAACAAGAACAGAATTCAAAGAGACAATAATATCCCAAGTGAAAAGAACAAAGAAAACACAAAAAATCAAAATCAAAAACACAAAATTGTTAAGGATAAAAACTAATCTAGAGCCAAAGCTCTAATACCAAATGATATGGAACCTCCAAGAATAAGCCTGAGAACCTCTTTGATTATTACGCACCCCCACAACATTAACTTGAAAACCCTAATAGCCAATTTAGTCTCAACCCCTAAGAAAGGCTAGAAATTAGATTGCCTAGAAAGATGATCAAAGATCTAGAACAAAGAAAACTCATTTCTGAATTCTAAATTTGAAACACTCCACAAGAAGATGATCAGTCTACTTGAATGTTCCTTAAGCATGTATTCTACACAAGAACACAAAGACAAAAGCAAAATAGCTTTTAGGCTTGTTTTTATCATTCATCAAAGTTTTTTTTTTCTAAAACACATTTTTTGGCTATATAGAGCCTTTTCAAGACCTAAAAAACATAAACTAAAATAAATAAACTCAATCTAATTGGCTTTTAAATTAACAAGTTTGGACAGCCCATTATGAAAAATATTAACACATAATTGTCCCCAATTAACAAGGCTTATAACTAAACACAAACTTAAGTAAGCCCATTATGAATTTGGATTTGAGTTAAGTTGTAGTGAACTTGAGCTGCAATTGTTTCAAAGCCTTGGTGTCCTTGCAACCCATTACAAGTTGAATTCACCAAATCTTATAGATGACAAATTAAAGCTTATTGAATCTTCTTGGCCCGTGATCTAGTTATAGGTCCTTGAGGCATGCTAATTGGATTAGAAACCTCCTGAATTTGATCCTTGCCTCCCTGGTCATGCTCATCCTCTTGATGTTGAATCCTTAAACCTTGGTGCGTAGGTTGCTCCATAACAAGGAAGCTTCAAAGGCTTAATCAATCTAGTCAAGCCCAATGTCAAGATGAAGAGGCCAAATTACATTCCTACTGGCTGGGGCCTAATCTATTCAAGTGTTTACAAGGCTGCCATTCTTCATTCAAATTGGGCTAAGGCATCGGGTGAGTTGCATACAATGAGCTAGGCTGAGGCATCAGGCGAGCTGTACACAATGGGCTAGGCTGCCTATGCTTTTTATTTTCAAATTTAATTATTTTACTTTATTCTCATATTGTCATTGGGCTGATTTTGTTAATTAAGCCTATATCTATCCTTTTTCTACTTTAATATTTTAATTAGTTATTTGGGCTTTTAGTTTATTTAATTTAAGCCTAAGTCTAAATTTTAGTTAGTAAGAATTTTAGGATTTGTAACTTAGTTAAGATGATATAAATACCAAGCTAATCTAGGAAATAGGAAGACTTTTGATAATTTGAAAATACAGCCTTGTGATTTTGTGAGAATCTTTGGTTCGTACTTTGAATCAACAATCCAAACTTCCAAAGTTAATCACTTTGTTTTGTTCACAACATACCAAGTTCCTTGAGACAAGTTCATCATTGAGTTGAGGTTTTTCCTTGTAAACTTGATTTGGCTTTTCAAGGGAGTCATTTCCAAGCATAAAGGTATTGGGTCTCAAAGCATGTCATTTAGGGTTCGTATCAACTAGTGTTTGATTGCTATAATTACTTGAAAACCAAGAAGTTGAGGCTCATTGTAGCTGAGTTTGATGACTATGCTATCACTTGGTGGGATGATACCAGAGGAGAAGAAGTTATGGCGAGAGACCAATTGAAGTATGAGAAAACCTTAAGGCTATGATGAGGAGGCATTTTGTCCTTACCCATTTTATAGGGATTTGCACAATGGATTACAAAGCCTTACTGAAGGATCCAAGAGTGTGGATGAGTACTAAAAAGAGATGGAAGTTGCTATGATTTGAGCCAACATTGATGAAAGGAGAGGCCACCATGGCTAGATTTCTACAGGGGTTGAATCGTGAAATTGCCAACATTGTAGAATTGCAACATTATGTGGAGTTTGAGGATATGTTGCATATGGAAATTAAGGTTAAGAAGCAACTTAGGTACAAGGGCAACAATTGAATTTCATCTTCTTCATCCAAGTCATGGAAATCGAGTTGGAAGGAAGATGAGGGGACTGATTCCAAGTCCAAATTCGATCTAGGAAAGGGACCACTGCACTAATGTCAAAAGAGAATGAGAAAGGTAAATCTGAAACTCCAAATCATTCTTGTGATATTAAATGCTTTAAATGTTTGGATTCAAGTCATATAGCTTTCTAATGGCCTAACGAGAGGGTGATGATTACATCTTATGGAGAGCCCTTTTCTGAAAGTGACAAGGATGATGACAATGAAAGCATGCTCTTTTTGGAAGATATAAGTGATCAAGAAAATAGTGGAGATGAAATTATAGCAAGGCCAAAACGAGGAGAGTCATTGATCACAAGGAGAGTGTTGAGTTCACAAGTTTGAGTAGAAGATAACTAGCAAAGGGAAAACTTATTCTACTTCAAGTGCCTTATTCAAGACAAAGATTTCAAAAAGGTTCTTCAAGGCTGTTCTTTTCATCAAGCTAGCATGGAAAGAGAATCAATAGAGCTTCAATTCATGTTTGATGGCTCTTTTAAGGGGAATCCAAAGAAATACAAAGCTTTCTACAATGTTATCAAGAAGAGTTGTACAATGAGCATCACTTTAGGAAAGCATTGCATTCAAGGAAGCTTCAACATTGATGAATTGAATAAAAGGGGTTGGAAAAGGGAAAACATGAAAGTTCAAGCTTCATACATGATCCATAGGAGAGAAATCAAAAAATGGGTAGAATGCAACATGTCCAGGAACATGGGCATGTCCATGGGTGTGTTGGCTACTGTGACATTCATTTAAATTTTCAATTTAATTGTTTTACTTTAGCTTTTGATGTTTTTGGACCCCTATCAATATGATATAAGCCCATATTCAATTAAATTAAGTTTGGATATGTAATTAGTGAGTTTTGGGCCTATTTATGTTAGGTTTAAAGCCCAAAATGATCTTAGATTTATTTCTTGTTTAGAACTCAGTTTAGGAATCAATTTCTAACTAAGAAACTTCAATCCTTGTCTAGGAAGATTTCCTAGTCCATGTTTACTTACAATTTAGGGTTGACTCTCTATATAAACTCAACCATTCATGTAGAAATATTCTGATAAATAAAAATTTAGTTTTCGTAAGAGTGTGATCTCTTGTTTTTTATTCTTGCTTGAATCAAGTTCATACAATCAAAGCTAATTACTTTGTGCATATTTATTCCAAGGTTCTCTTTCATGAGCGGTATTATGTCCTGGAGATCATCATTCAAAGGTGATCATATTCTAAGGTGCTCTATCATGGGTTAGATTTGGGTCGCAGTCTTAGGGAAAACCTAGTTTAGCTTTCCAAGGAGTTGCTTCCAAGTGTAAAGGTAATTAGATCTCAAGTTTGGCATTAGAACTTAGGCTCTAAATCAGGTTATATCTTTCTGTTTCGTTTGTGTTTTCCATTTCCATTTGTTGTTCTTGTTTTTGTCTATTTTTATTTTCATTAAATTCCTTTGTTTCACTTTGTTAACTCCATTTGTTATTGTTTCAGGTCTAAAATTAAAAAAAAAATTAGTTCCAAAATCATCTACCTCTTTTGTTTGTGTCTTATGTTCAACTACTTTTGTTTGTCTCTTTGTTTTCTATCCTTTCGTATTTTTGTTCTTTGTGTCATTGGAAGGTAAAATTCATCTATACTTACTTGGAAATCAATTCAAATTCAAGAAGAAGGAAGTGGAGGATTCATCCCTCAAAAACTTAAAGAACTTTAATTTAATTTGGGCTTCTTGTATTTAATCTTTAGTTTATTTATAATTTTCCTTTCGAATTGTTACTGTAATTATAAAAAAAAAAAAAAAGAAAGAATTGGCCAAGAAAAGAAAAAGAAAAGAGTATTGGCAAATAAGAATTATATAGGAATATACATACTATTTGTTTCTAATTCTAGAGTGGAAAGGAAAAAGAAGATTGTTGGAATTCCAATCAAATCAAGGAGAATGAAAAAGGATTTTAGTTTTCAACAAGGAGTTGACCAAGTTAAGCATCCCTCTACAACAAGCTAGGAGTTGGTTTCCTAATCCTTATCAAATTCTGGTTTGACTTCCTACTTCCATTCTAATAGTTTTTGTGAAACCGAAGTCGGATTTCCATTTTGTCCTATTGAGCCAAGGCTAGGCATTGTTAGACTCAAAGTAAATCGTTGACAATGATCTTAAACTATGGATAGACTCTTTGAAAGTTTGGGTAATATTACTAGTAGCTCATCTAGCTCAAATAATAATTCTAAATGATCAAAAAATAAGCAGATATTATTATTAGAAAATGTTGAACAAAATCTTCATAATTGGAAACTTCCAACTATTAGTTCCTTTGCTATTTACAAATTTAATACTCATTTCTCTTTTAAGTCTGATTATATTATCAAGACTGTTGAGCAGGCTATTCCAATATATGAAGGATTTAGTTCTTTTAGCTTGTTATCACAAGATTTGATGGCAAAGCATCAAGAAAAATATCAATTCCTTCATATTGGAATGGTACAAGTTGCTTTAAAACCTGCAACTAGATTGGGGCTAATACATCTACTATTCTCTGTGTAAGAGATAAAAGGCACAATAAATTCCATGACTCCTTATTAGGAGTAGTTGAATCGAACTTATGTGATGGTCCAATTGAGGGATATGATATGCTTCCTAGATCTAAAAATGTAATTCTTATCTATAGAATTCATTATAAAGCAATGAATACTGTTGTCCCTAATTTAAGGGAATAATTGATAAAGCTTATTACTCCAAAAGGAACTACTACATTATTTTTGACAAATTTGTCAAAAGGAAATCTTATGGTTCCAAAAAAAATCTCATGAGATTAGGTTAATTTACCTAAAAAATGGATGTTGGAAGAAGCTGTTCTTGTTAAAAACGAAGACTCAAGATCTATTCAAGAAATTACTCAACATAAAGATGGAAATGTAGAAATTTCATTTTCTTGAAGTAGATTAGTCATCCTTCAGCCAGTTCAGAGATCATTTTCAAATTTATCATATAATCCATCATTGCAATATGTTCTTCCTCCTATAACTTCTTGTTCAAAACCTATAACATCTTATAGGAGGTCACTTTCCTTATTAGGAATCAAGAAAAATGAAGAAAGTGTAGGACATCCTTATTACAAAATTGAAGAAAGTCAGTCAAGTCCCACTTGTCCTACTCCACAAAGTCCTACTCCTTCTGATATGGGGTATGACAAAAAAAGTATAGCTAATCTTGATAGCTTAAATTTAGTTGTCATAACAATTGAAGAAGATCCATTTAATAAATGTTATCTTACTAATTTTTCTGAAAAAGATAAAAAATTATGGAAGAAAAAATATTAGCTTTATAAAGCTAAAGATGGAACTAAGGAATTTCTAGAATTTCTTAGACATTATTTTAAATTGTTAGGAAAATTTTATCCAGATTTTTATGACAAATAGTTTCTCAATTCTATGGAAACTGCATATAAAAATTATTTTACTACAAAAGGAAAACTTATTAAAAGCATTCATCCTCTTGCAATAAATTTATCTAATAAAATAGAAAAGGAGAAAGAAATTATTTGTTCTCCTTTTAAGGAGGGGGGGAGTTTAGAAGGAATTATCCAACAAAAATAATTTTTCAAACTTAACATTAAACTCAATTGGAAAGTAGTTAACCAAGATAGAAACCCAAGTTTCTACCTTAAAAAGGGTTGACTATATTCCAAAGAAGGATAGTTCTTCGTCATCCACTTCTTATGAGAAAAGGGTTTTATTTAAACCAATGGAATCTTCAAAGCTAGATATTAAACTAGCAAAAGATGAAAAGTTAGAGATGGTTGAAGAGCTTGTAAAAAGACTTTCTTTGTTAGGAATAAAAGAAGAAAAATCTAATAAAAGGGAAGAAAAGTCTAATAAAATTTAGCTCCTTTGACAAAAGAACAAGTTGAAGTAAAATCTAATTCTAGATCTGATCAAGATTTGAAAGAGTTAGAAGAAGGGTTTATTAGTAACCTTGAATCCATGTTTATGGAAGCTACAGAAGCTAGTCAAATTAATAGGATAACATATCCTAGAAAAAATGCCAGCATGCCAATTAAGCTTTATTACCCTAGGCCATCTCCAATATGATGAGAATCAAGATTTCTTGCAAGAATCCTACAAATATTTGCAAGATAAAGATTTCAAGAAGGTTCTTCAAGGTTGTCATTTCTACCAAGATAGCCTACAAAGACATGCAATCCAACCATTGTACATGTTTGGTGAATCATCTAAGAAGAATATGAGATTGTATAAAGTTTCCTATAAATCAATCTTGACAAGAGATTTGAGTGGAAAAAGGCTAAGTGTGACCACATCTAGAGAAAAGCCATTGA
Source organism: Reutealis trisperma (assembly GCA_947687605.1). NCBI lineage: Eukaryota > Viridiplantae > Streptophyta > Magnoliopsida > Malpighiales > Euphorbiaceae > Reutealis > Reutealis trisperma. The sequence goes on along the minus strand of CANTUT010000104.1, from coordinate 678,186 downwards.
TTGAGAGTAAAATTAAACACGAATGAACTTGAGTGACAAAATTACTTGAGTGAAACACGTGAGGGAGTGAAGTGAGGAAACTATTCTCTACTTTGCTAACTTTGTTTTGCAGCTCAAAGGTGAGTGGAATCCAAGGAAATTAACAAGGGGAAATAGATAGATTCCAAGCCTTACATGAATTGCTCCAAGTGATGGAGAGAAGGATGAATGAAAGAATGGACCAACTTGAGCAAAGAAGCATGGAGATAATGGGCCAATTAGAAGCTTCAATCACGAGGGGACAACCATTAAATGTTCCTAGACAAGCTAGATGTGTACTAAGGAGAGTGCAGGATGAAATTGAAGATGATGGTGAATCATTTGGTGACGTTGATGAAGAAGAAGTGAGGCCAAGAGCTAGACAAGATGACAACAATGGTGGGATAAAATTGAATATTCCAACATTTTATGGAAGAATAGTTCCTGAAGCATACTTGGATTGGGAGAAGAAGATTGAATTAGTGTTTGATTGTCATAACTACACTGAATCCAAGAAATTAAAGCTTGTTGTTGCTGTATTTGATGGATTTGCCATTACTTAGTGGGATGATACCAAGCAAAAGTGGAGAAGACATAGAGAAAGACCCATCGAAGAATGGAGGGACTTAAAAGCAATCATGAGAAGAAGATTTGTACCAAGTCACTACTATAGGGAGTTGTACAATCATCATCAAAACCTAACTCAAGGGTCCAAGAGTGTGGAAGGAGATGGAGGTAGCCATGATTTGAGCAAATGTGGAAGAAGATAATGAGGCTACAATGGCAAGGTTCCTCAATGGATTGAATAAGGAGATTGTAAATGTGGTTGAGCTATGACCATATATGGAGCTTAAAGATTTGCTTCATTTGGCTTTGAAGGTTGAGAAGCAATTAAAGAAGAGAAGTGCCAATCGGCTATCTACCTCCTACAACGCACCATTCAAATCAAATTGGAGAAAAGATGACAAGGCTTTTCCATCTAAGCCTAAGGCCGATTTCAAAGAACCTCTAAAGACACCCTTCCCAAGCAAAGATAAAGGTAAAGCTATGCCTTCTAGTTCTGGAAATATTATATGCTTTAAATGTCAAGGTGTAGGTCATTACAAGAAGGATTGTCCAAAAAAGAAGATAATGTACATGCAAGATTATTCGGCTAGTGACAAAGAAGCTGAAGAAGAAAGAATGCCACCTCTTAAAGATGCAAGTGATAAAAAGGAGGGGGACATACCAGAAATAGTCGAAGGTGGGAGGTCACTTGTTACAAGGAGATCATTGAAATGCAAGTCCAACATGATGATAATGTGCAACAAAGGGAAAATTTGTTTCAAACTAGATGACTTATAAAAGATAGAGTTTGTGATGTCGTCATAGATGGGGGTAGTGTAACCAATGTTGCAAGTACTACTTTCGTTGAGAAACTAGGGTTACCTACTACTAAGCATCCTAACCCTTATAAACTGAAATGGCTTAATGATTGTGGGGAAATTAGGGTTACAAGGCAAGTTCTAGTAGCTTTCAAGATAGGTTGATATAATGATGAAATTCTATTTGATGTTGCACCTATGCAAGCAGGTCATCTATTGTTGGGACGACCTTGGCAATTTGATAGAAGGGTGATGCATGATGGCTACACCAATCACTACTCTTTTGAAAAGGATGGAAGGAAGATAACTCTTGCACCACTTTCACCTGGAGAAATCTATGAGATTGAGTTGAGAAGAATTCAAAAGGAGAGAGAAAACAAGAGTGAAGAAAAGAGTGTGAGTGATGATGTGCCAAAAGAAAAAGAGAGTGCAAAAGTAAAAAGAAAAAAATTGGAGGAAAGAAAAAGAAAGAGTGATGATTTGAATAAAGAAAAACAAGTTTGTATGAGTGAAAAAGAAAAGATGGCTTTGTTTACTAACAAACTTACTTTTTCTTTGTCTAGTTTTCTTGTTTCTTTCTTTCAAGATTTCAAGAAGGATTGTCATGGAGCAAACGAGATGTAAATTCTATAGTCCTAATAACCAAAGAGAATAGAGCTAAGATAGGAATTGTATTTGGAAAGACTTGCTTTCATGTGTTGATTGTACAAGTTCCTATCTATAGGCATAAAGCTTTGAGCTTTGAAGAATTGACCCTCTTACAATCTTAAGGTGAGTATCATGATTTCTCTTCAAATTTTAATTCTAATTCCTATTTCCTTCATGTAGGTATAGATTCGAGGTTGAATCATTTTGAGGAGGGAGGGAATGATGAGAATCAAGATTCCTTGCAAGAATCCTACAAATATTTGCAAGATAAAGATTTCAAGAAGGTTCTTCAAGGTTGTCATTTCTACCAAGATAGCCTATAAAGACATGCAATCCAACCATTGTACATGTTTGGTGAATCATCTAAGAAGAATATGAGATTGTATGAAGTTTCCTATAAATCAATCAAGGATATTTGGATCATGAGCTTCGCATATGGATCCAATTGTATTCAAGGAAGCTTCAAGGGCTTAATCAATCTATTTAAGCCCAAGGTCAAGATGAAGAGGCCAAATTACATTCTAATTTGCTCGGTCCTAATTTGTTCAAGTGTTTACAAGGCTGCCATTCTTCATTCAAATTGGACCCTTCATATTTGGGCTTTTCAAATTTAATTTATCATGTTTTATTTAGTGTTTGGGCTACCAATGTTATGTATACAGCCCAAGAGTTGTTTAAACTACTTTATTTTCTTATTTTAATTAGTTTTGGGCCTATTTTATGTTAGGTTAAAGGCCCATCCGAATTTTATAGTTTAATTAATTAGATTTCAGTTTCTAGTTAGGAAATAGCTTCTCTTTTATAGAAAGGATTCCAAACTTATTTTAGAATTATGTTCTAGCTTAGTTATTATTTAGGAATTAGTTTCTAATTAGGAATCTTCAATTCTTGTTTAGGAAGATTTCCTATTCCATAGTTGATTCTAATTTAGGGTTGAGCCTCTATAAAAACTCAACCATTCATGTAAAAAGAAATTAAGTTATGATCAATAAAAATTCAGTTTTCTTAAGAGTGTGATCTCTTGGTTTTGATTCTTACTTGAATCAAGTTCATACAATCAAAGCTAATTACTTTGTGTGTATTTATTCCAAGGTTCTCTTCCACGAGTTCGGTATTGTGTTGCAGAAATCATCATCCAAAGGTGATCATATTCCAAGGTGCTCTATCACAGGTTGGATTTGGGTCACGAACTTGGGGAAAACTGATTTAGCTTTTCAAAGAGTTGCTTCCAAGCGTAAAAATAATTGGGTCTCAAGTTTAATATACTTGGGGTTTGTATCACAATAGACCTTCAATATGAAGACACTTCATTCAATTATGTCTCTTATGATGGGACATCCATAGTTGAATGGAATATTGATGGTTTATCTAAATCTCAAACTAAAAATGTACATTATATGATTGTGTATGCCAATGCCTCTAAAGCAAGGGGAAATGTTGATGATATAGTAGCCAAGGCAATTGTAGCAAGCTTCACAGGCTAACTTAAAGGTTGGTGGGATTTTATTTACCTCATGAAGCAAAATTACAAATTTTAATGGCAATTATAATAGAGACTATTGTTTCTCAATAGCCAGGACAACAACTTATCACTAGTTCAAGAACTATGTCAGATGCTGTCAATACCCTATTATATACTATGGGGATATACTTTATTGGCTCTACCAAATCTTATTTAGATAAATCACATGAGTTGATGAATTTAAGATGTCCTGATTTATCTCATTTTAAGCAGTATAAAGATGTCTTCTTATTTATTATCTATACTAGAGAAGAGAATAATAATAACTTTTGGAAAGAAAAGTTTTTATTTGGATTATCACCCTTATTTGCTGAAAGGGTAAGAACCAGAATTAAAAATAGATGTGATGAAATTATTCCTTATAAGCAATATACATATGGAGAATTAGCAACATAACTAATAGCAAAAGGAATAGCATTATGTAAAGAATGAAATTACATAATCAACTCAAGAAAGATAAAGCACTAGGAAAGAGGTTGCTTGGAGATTTCTTTATTTTCTTCTTATAAGAAGAAAAGAGCTTATAAGAAGGATGATTACTATCCATCAAAGCAAAAGAGAATAAATTATAAAAGATTTGATGAAAAAAAAGGGAAAAAAGCCTTCTTCAAAGGCATCCAAAGGGAAATCAAAATCTAAAAAGAATATAATATGCTATAAATGGGGGAAACCAGGACATTACGCTAATAGGTGTAAAGTCAAATAGCAAATTCAAGCCTTATCAATAGATGAAGGTCTTAAAAAATTTCTAATTAATCTGTTTATTATTGAAACAGATTCTGAGAAGGAAGACTATGAAATACATGTTGTAGATTATACATTAGAGTCTTATTCAAGTTCAGATTCATCAAATTCTTCTCCACCAAAAGAAGAATGTGAGGGGAATTGTGACTATTATAAAGCCTTATGTCAAATGAATGGCTTATGTATATTAACTAAAGAAGAAGATATGATTTTGGATTTTATTAATCATATCTAAGATGGAGAAGAGAAAAAGAGGCAAATACAAAAATATTTGCAAATTGATCAATCAAAAGAAACTACTTCTTCATCAAATGCTCTAGAAAGGAAGCTCTCTAAAAAATTAGAAAAACCCTATGATCTCAAAGAAATTATGGATAGGGTTAAAAATACTAAAAAATAAAGCCCCGAAAGCCTACAATCAATGAATTAAAGGCTGAAATTATTATGTTAAGATAGAATTAAAAAAATTAAAAGATAGAGTTTCTTTCTTAGAATTAATTAAAAAAGAAGAATTAGAAGGAGAAGAAGAAGAAGAATTTACTCTTAATAGGGCAGAAAGAGATCCACTAAATGAGGATGAAATTAATAATCTTCAATTTTTAAATTTAGTGGTTCAAGTTACAACCCATAAATGGCACACTTATATTAACTGAGTGGTTGTTAATAAAGAATTTATGTTTAAAACATTCACCCTTATTGACTCAAGTGCATATTTAAACTACATCAATGAAGGTATTGTTCCTTCTAAGTACTTCACTAAAACTATTGAAGTACTAAATACAGCAGATGGTTCAAGATTAAGAATTAAATATAAATTATCTAAAGCTATTGTATGCAATAAAGGAATATGCTTTCAAATTCCATTTATAATGTTTAGAGGATTATCTCATCCTGTCATATTAGGAAATCCTTTTTCTACATATGTTATATCCTATATAAGAAATTTCTGAAAAGCAAATGACATCAGAAAATGGGGGGAGAGTAATACATTTCTCTTTCATATCTCAACCGAGATTAAAGGTGATACGAAGCCCAAGTATACTAAACTTGAGACCCAATTATCTTTACGTTTGGAAGCAACTCCTTGGAAGCTAAATCAGATTTTTCCCAAATCCGTGACCCAAATCCAACCTGTGATAAAGCACCTTGGAATATGATCACCTTTGGAAGATGATCTCCGCAACACAATACCAACTCGTGAAAGAGAACCTTGGAATAAATATGCACAAAGTAATTAGCTTCGATTGTATAAACTTGATTTAAGCAAGAATCAAAACCAAGAGATCACACTCTTAAGAAAACTGAATTTTATTGATCATAACTTAACTTGATTTTACATGAATGGTTGAGTTTATATAGATGCTCAACCCTAAATTAGAATCAGCTAAGGACTAGGAAATCTCCTAAATTAGAAACTATTATGGAATAGGAAATCTTTTTAAATAGGAATTTGAGTTTCCTAGATAGAAATTGATTCCTAAATAAATAATAAGCTATAATTGAGTTGGGCTACTAAATATGATAAGTTTTAAGGCCCAAAACATCTAGAATTAAAGTAAAATAACAAAAATTGAAAACTAAAATGGATTACACAGCTTCAGCTTTCGTTGTGCTCGCAACAGAAGGTTTTCATCCTGCCTTTGTCGCTGTCGCTACCTGTTGTGGGCACGACGCTGCCCATTTTAGCTTTCATGTACTTTCATCTTATGGCCATGTTTTATGCTTGACTCTTCATATATTTGACCCTTCTCCACTTGAATCATTATCACCAAACTTTGATTTGTGTCTTGAATCCCCATTTTGATGAATGATTCATTCTTGCATTCTTGAACTGTGGTGAGATCATATCACAAGCCTTGAATCATCCCATTTAGTGCTTCATTGAATTTCTTCATTCTGCTCTTGTAATGGGACCATTGGGAAGTTGAATTAGATCCTTGCCTTTGTATACTTGTTTGCATCATTCCCTCCCTCCTCAAGATAATTCGTCCATGAATCTTCAACATCTACATCAAAAGGAGAAAGATCACTAATATTAAAGGTAGCACTCACATTATACTCACCAGGTAGGTCCAACTTGTATGCATTGTCATTGATCTTCTCAACAACATGAAAAGGTCCATCTCCCCTTGGGTGAAGCTTTGTCTTTCTTTGAGTTGGAAACCTTTCTTTTCGCATATGTGCCTAAACCCAATCACCAGGTTCAAATACAACACGCCTCCTCCCCTTGTTCACTTGGCTTGCTATTTGTTGGTTTTTCTTCTCAATATTCCTGTGCACATCCTCATGTAGTCTCTTCACCAATTCTATTTTTCACTTTCCATCCAAACTACTCTTTTCATTACAAGGTAAAGGTACTAAATCCAAAGGAGTTAGAGGATTAAAACCATAAACAATTTCAAAAGGTGAGAACCCAGTAGTAGAATGCACAACTCTATTATAAGCAAACTCAACAAATGGAATGCATTCTTCCCAATTCTTCTAATTCTTTTGGACAATAGCACGCAACAAAGTTCCCAAAGTCCTATTAACAACTTCAGTTTGACCATTAGTTTGTGGATGACATGTAGTGGAAAACAACAATTTAGTTCCAATTTTACTCCACAAAACTTTCCAAAAATGACTTAGAAACTTTACATCCCTATCACTAACAATAGTTTTAGGAATGCCATGCAGACTTACCACTTCCCTAAAGAATAAATTAACAACATTGGTGGCATCATCAGTTTTATTACAAGGAATGAAATGTGACATTTTAGAAAACCTATCAACCACCACAAAAATAAAATCTTTTCTTTTCTTTGATCTAGGCAACCCCAAAATAAAATCCATGGAAATATCAGTCCAAGGGGTATTAGAAACAGGTAAAGGAGTATACAAACCTTGATTTAAAACTTTGGATTTAGCTTGTTTGCACACAACACATCTATCACAGATTCGTTGCACATCCCTTTTTATTTTAGGCCAATAGAAGTGTTCATGTAAAGTATCTAAAGTTTTGGTGATGCCAAAATGTCCTATTAACCCTCCCCCATGTGCCTCTTTAACAAGCAATTCCCTTACAAAACAAATAGGTATGCAAAGTTTATGTCCTTTGAACAAAAAACCATCCATTCTATAGAATTTATCATATGCAACTTTCTCACATGCTTTGAAAATGCTGGAAAAATCAGAATCATCAATGATGCAAACAACAAAGCATATAAAGGCAAGGATCCAATTCAACTTCCCAATGGTCCCATTATAAGAGCAAGAATGAAGAAATTCAAGGAAACACTAAATGGGATGATTCAAGGCTTGTGGAATGATCTTGCCACAATTCAAGAATGCAAGAATGAATCATTCATCAAAATGGGGATTCAAGACTCAAATCAAAGTTTGGTGACAATGATTCAAGTGGATGAAGGCTAAAACATGGGCATGTACCTAGGCCTTTAGTATGTTTTTGATGTTTTTGGGCCCTATCAATATGATATAAGCCCAAGTTCAAATAAATTAAGTGTGCTTATGTAATTAGTGAGTTTTGGGCCTATTTATGTTAAGTATAAAGCCCAAAACGAGTTTAGATTTATTTCTTATTTAGGAATCAATTTCTAACTAGGAAACTTCAATCCTTGTTTAGGAAGATTCCCTAGTCTATGTTTTATTCCAATTTAGGATGAACTTATAATTATTAGTTGTCTAGGAATCAATTTCTAACTAGGAAACTTTAATTCTTATTTAAGAAAGATTCCTTAGTCTATGTTTTATTCCAATTTAGGGTTGAACCTATAATTATTAGTTGTCTAGGAATCAATTTCTAACGAGAAAATTTTAATTCTTGTTTAGGAAAGATTCCTTAGTCTATGTTTTATTCCCATTTAGGGTTGAGCCTCTATATAAACTTAACCATTCATGTAAAATGGAGTTAGATTTTGATGAATAAAAAATTCAATTTTTCTTAAGAGTGTTATCTCTTGTTTTTTATTCTTGCTTGAATCAAATTTATACAATCAAAGCTAATTACTTTGTGCGTATTTATTCCAAGGCTCTCTTTCACAAGTTGGTATTGTGTTGCGGAGATCATCATCCAAAGGTGATCATATTCCAAGGTGCTCTATCACGGGTTGGAATTGGGTCACAGACTTGGGAAAAATCTGATTTAGCTTTCCAAGGAGTTGCTTCCAAGCGTAAAGATATTGGGTCTCAAGTTTAATATACTTGGGGTTCATATCAGTTTGGTATTAGAGCTTAGGCTCTAAATCAGGTTATATCTTTCCGTTTCATTTGTATTTTCCATTTTTTTTTGTTTCTTTTTTTTTTAGTTTATTTTCCTTTTCGTTAAATTCCTTTGTTTTCACTTTGTTAATTTTGTTTGCTATTGTTTCAGGTCAAAAATTCAAAAAAAAAATCCTAAAATTGTCTACCTTTATTAGTGTCTTGTTATCATCTTCTTTAGTTTGTCTCTTTGTTTCCTACCTTTTCATATTAATTTTTGTCCTATTTCTATTCTTTGTGTTTCATCAAAAATCAAATGTTGGAAGGTCATACCTATTGCGATCATTCAAATTCAAGAAAGTTAAGAAGGAAGGAATCAGCTCCTAAATTGTCAACTTTAATTCGGTTTGGATTTTTGTACTTGATCTTCAATTTATCTTGTTAATCTTTAGTATTTGTCCTTAAAATTACTTGCTGCAATTGAATTTAAAAAAGAAGAAGAAGAAGAAGAAGAGTAAAGAAAACCAGAATTTAAAAAAAAAAGAAGGAAAATTCGTCCAAAAAGAAAGAAGAAGCAAAAAGTGTTGAAATCAGACTTTTTGGAGTATTTATAGAAGTTATTTAGTTCCTAGAGTGAAGAAGACAAGGAAAGAAGCTGATTTTTTTTTTTCAAGAATATACAAGGAGAATCAAAGATTTTAGCAGTCTACAAGGAGTTTGACTAAAGTCTAAGCATCCTTCCAAAACAAGCTAAGATTGTTTTCCTACTCCTTTCCAAATTTTAGTTTGACTTTTCTAATCTTATTTTCATTCTGATTTCTTATTTCCTTATTTGTTTTGGTTTTTTTCTTTTCGTATTTAATTATTTTCAATCTTTATTCGTGTCTCAATTAGGTTTCCTAATCTCATCAGGATTCCTATATTGTTTTCCTAGTTCTATTAGGATTTCTAGTTCTTGTTTCATTGGGTCTTTAAACATTGGATTTTATTCACATTGTAATTTAGTAAAAATCATATTAATTTGATTTTTGCAGCTAATCTTAGCAAGAGATTGAGTGGAAAAAGGTTAAGTGTGAGCACATCTAGAGAAAAGCCATTGATTGCGTGTAAAACTAAGCACAAGTGAACTGGAGTGTCAAAACTACTTGAGTGAAACACGTGAGCGAGTGAAGTGAGGAAACGATTCTCTACTTTACTAACTTTGTTTTGCAGCTTCAAGATGAGTGGAACCCAAGGGAATCCACATGGGGAACTAGATAAATTCCAAGCCTTGCATGACTTACTCCAAGCTATGGAGAGAAGGACAAATGATAGATTGGATCAAATGGAGCGAAGAAGCAATGAAAGGATCGAAAGATTAGAAGTTTCAGTTACAAGGGGACAGCCACCCAATGCTCCTAGGCAAGCTAGGCGAATCCAAAGAAGAGTATGGAATGAAGATGAGGATGAAATCGAGTCGCTTGGTGACAATGAGGAGGAAGAAGAAGTAAGGCCAAGAGCTAGACAAGATAACAGCAATGGTGGAACAAAATTAAAAATTCCAACATTTCATGGACGAATAGATCCCGAAGCATACTTGGATTGGGAAAAGAAGATTGAGTTGGTGTTCGATTGTCATAATTACACCGAATCCAAGAAGTTGAAGCTTGCTGTAGCTATATTTGATGGATATGCCATTACTTGGTGGGATGATACCAAGCAAAAGAGGAGAAGAAATAGAGAAAGACCTATAGAAGAATGGAGGGACTTAAAGGCAATCATGAGAAGGATATTTGTACCAAGCCACTACTATAGGGAGCTATACAATCGTCTTCAAAACCTATCTCAAGGGTCCAAAAATGTTGAGGAATACTACAAAGAGATGGAGGTAGCTATGATTCGAGCAAATGTGGAAGAAGATAATGAGGCTACAATGGCAAGGTTCCTCAATGGGTTGAATAAGGAGATTGCAAATGTGGTTGAGCTGCAACCATATATGGAGCTTGAAGAGTTGCTTCATCTTGCTTTGAAGGTTGAGAAGCAGTTGAAGAAGAGGAGTACCAATCAGCTATCTACCTCTTACAATGCAACATTCAAATCAAATTGGAGAAAAGATGACAAGGCCTTTTCATCCAAGCTTAGAGCCGATTCCAAGGAAGCTCCAAAGACACCCATCCCAAGCAAGGACAAAGGTAATGCTACACCTTCTAGTTCTAGAAATATTATATGCTTCAAATGTCAAGGTGTAGGTCACTACAAGAAGGATTGTCCAAATAAAAGAACAATGATCATGGTTCATGGGGAGTACTATTCGGCTAGTAAAGAAGAAGTTGAAGAAGAAAGAACACCACCTCTTAAGGATGCAAGTGACGAAGAGGACAACAACCAACCAAAAATAGCCGAATGTTGGAGGTCTCTTGTCACAAGGAGATCGTTGAACATGCAAATCCAACATGATGATAATGTGCAACAAAGGGAAAATCTTTTTCAAACTAGATGTCTTGTAAAAGATAGAGTTTGTGATGCAATTATAGATGAGGGTAGTGTAACCAATGTAGCAAGCACCACTTTAGTTGAGAAACTAGGGTTACCTACTACTAAGCATCCTCACCCTTATAAACTAAAATGGCTTAATGATTGTGGGGAAATTAAGGTGACAAGGCAAGTTCTAGTAGCTTTCAAGATAGGCAGGTATAATGATGAGATTTTATTTGATGTTGTGCCTATGCAAGCAGGTCATCTATTGTTAGGACGCCCTTGGCAATTTGATAGAAGGGTGATGCATAATGGCTACACCAATCACTACACTTTTGAGAAAGATGGAAGAAAGATAACTCTTGCACCACTTTCACCTAGAGAAATCTATGAGAATGAGCTAAAAAGAATTCAAAATGAGAGAGAAGACAAGAGTGAGAAAAAGAGTGTAAATGATGTACCAAAAGAAAGAGAGAGTGCAAAAGAGAAAAAGTGGCAAAAATCTTGAGAAAGGAAAGAAAGTGAGCTCGAGTGAGAAAAATGAGGGAAAAGAAATTGTTGAAAGTAAAAAGAAACATGTGAACTTTTATGCAAAGGGAAGTGATGTTAGGGAAGCTTGGTTTTCAAAGAAAAGTATACTTGTACTTATGTACAAGGAGCTTTATTTTAACACTAATGACCTTAATGTTTCTTTGCCTAGTGTTTTTGTTTCTCTTTTACAGGAATTTGAGGATGTCTTTCCTGAAGAGATACCTAATGGATTGCCACCCATTAGGGGTATTGATCATCAAATCAATTTTATTCCTGGTGCGTCAATTCCAAATAGACTAGCCTATAGAAGTAACCCCGAGGAAACAAAGGAGCTTCAAAGGCAAGTTATGGAGTTGTTAGCTAAAGGACATGTTAGAGAAAGTATGAGTCCATGTGCTGTGCCCGTTTTGCTAGTACCTAAGAAAGATGGTTCTTGGCGTATGTGTGTTGATTGTCGTGCAACTAGTAACATTACGGTAAAGTATCGCCATCCTATTCCTAGGTTAGATGATATGCTTGATGAGTTGCATGGTTCTGCTATCTTTAGCAAAATTGATTTGAAAAGTGGATATCACCAAATTAGAATGAAGGAAGGTGATGAATGGAAAACTGCCTTTAAAACAAAATATGGTTTGTATGAATGGTTAGTTATGCCTTTTGGCTTGACTAATGCACCTAGTACTTTCATGAGACTTATGAACCATGTTTTGAGAAATTTTATTAGTAAGTTTGTTGTTGTATATTTTGATGATATTCTTGTCTATTCTAAAAGCATAGATAAACACTTAGAACATTTAAGGCGTGTGCTTGATGTGTTGAGAAATGAAAAATTGTTTGCTAATCTTAAAAAGTGTTCTTTTTGTTTAGATAAGACTGTGTTTTTAGGATTTGTGGTTAGTGCTCAAGGTGTTGAAGTTGATGAAGAAAAGGTAAGTGCTATCAAAAATTGGCCTATTCCTACATCGGTAAGTGAGGTAAGAAGTTTTCATTGTTTGGCTAGTTTTTATAGACGTTTTGTAAAAGATTTTAGCACCGTAGCTGCACCTCTAATAGAGGTAATTAAAAAGAATTTTGTTTTTAAGTGGGGAAAAGAACAAGAAGATGCATTTAATTCATTGAAAGATAAGCTATGTAAGGCACCCATTCTTGCTTTGCTTTGCCTAACTTTAATGATATTTTTGAGATTGAGTGTGATGCATCAGGTGTAGGTATTGGGGCTATCCTTATGCAAGGAAAAAGGCCAATTGCCTATTTTAGTGAAAAGCTACATGGTGCCTCATTGAAATACCCCACTTATGACAAGGAGCTCTATGCTTTGGTTAGAGCTTTGGAGACTTGGCAACACTACCTTTGGCCTAAAGAGTTTGTAATTCACACCCACCATCAATCCTTGAAATTCCTAAAGGGGCAAGGTAAGTTGAACAAGAGGCATGCCAAATGGGTTGAGTTCATTGAGACCTTTCCATATGTGATCAAATACAAGCAAGGTAAGGAGAACATTGTGGCTAATGCACTGTCAAGAAGGTATGCTTTACTTAATGCTTTGGATGCAAGAATGCTTGGGTTTGAAAATATTAAATCTCTGTATGTTGATGATTCTGATTTTTCTAGCATTTTCAAAGCAAGTGAGAAAGTTGCATTTGGTAAATTCTATAGAATGGATGGGTTTTTGTTTAAAGAAAATAGACTTTGCATACCTATTTGTTCTATGAGAGAACTACTTGTTAAGGAGGCACATGGGGGAGGACTAATGGGACATTTTGGCATCACTAAAACTTTAGATACTTTACATGAACACTTTTATTGGCCTAAAATGAAAAGGGATGTACATAGAATTTATGATAGATGTGTTGTGTGCAAGCAAGCTAAATCTAAAGTTTTGAATCAAGGTTTGTACACTCCTTTACCTGTTTCTAGTAGCCCTTGGACTGATATTTCCATGGATTTTATTTTAGGGTTGCCTAGATAAAAAAAAAGGGAAAGATTCTATCTTTGTGGTGGTTGATAGGTTTTCCAAAATGTCACATTTCATTCCTTGTAATAAAACTGATGATGCCACCAACATTGCTAATTTATTCTTTAGGGAAGTGGTACGTTTGCATGGCATTCCTAAAACTATTGTTAGTGATAGGGATGTTAAGTTTCTAAGTCATTTTTGGAAAGTTTTGTGGAGTAAAATTGGAACCAAATTGTTGTTTTCTACTACTTGTCATCCACAAACTGATGGTCAAACTGAAGTTGTTAATAGGACTTTAGGAACTTTGTTGCATGCTATTATCCAAAAGAACTTAAAGAATTGGGAAGAATGCATTCCATTTGTTGAGTTTGCTTATAATAGAGTTGTGCATTCTACTACCGGTTTCTCACCTTTTGAAATTGTTTATGGTTTTAATCCTCTAACCCCTTTGGATTTAATGCCTTTACCTTGTAATGAAAGGAGTAGTTTGGATGGGAAGAGAAAGGCAGATTTGGTGAAGAAACTCCATGAGGAGGTGCGCAAGAATATTGAGAAGAAAAATCAACAAATAGCAAGCCAAGTGAATAAGGGAAGGAGGCATGTTGTATTCGAACCAGGTGATTAGGTTTGGGTGCATATGAGAAAAGAAAGATTTCCAACTCAAAGGAAGACAAAGCTTCATCCAAGGGGAGATGGACCTTTTCAAGTAGTTGAGAAGATCAATGATAATGCATACAAGCTGGACCTACTTAGTGAGTATAATGTGAGTGCTACCTTTAATGTTAGTGATCTTTCTTCTTTTGATGTAGGTGTTGGAGATTCGTGGATGAATCATCTTGACGAGGGAGGGAATGATGCAAACAACAAAGCATATAAAGGCAAGGATCCAATTCAACTTCCTAATGGTCCCATTACAAGAGCAAGAATGAGGAAATTCAAGGAAACACTAAATGGGATGATTCAGGGCTTGTGGAATGATCTTGCCACAATTAAAGAATGCAAGAATGAATCATTCATCAAAATGGGGATTCAAGACTCAAATCAAAGTTTGGTGACAATGATTCAAGTGGATGAAGGCCAAAACATGGGCATGTACCTAGGCCTTTAGTTTGTTTTTGATGTTTTTGGGCCCTATCAATATGATATAAGCCCAAGTTCAAATAAATTAAGTGTGCTTATGTAATTAGTGAGTTTTGGGCCTATTTATGTTAAGAATAAAGCCCAAAACGAGTTTAGATTTATTTCTTGTTTAGGAATCAATTTCTAACTAGGAAACTTCAATCCTTGTTTAGGAAGATTCCCTAGTCTATGTTTTATTCCAATTTAGGATGAACTTATAATTATTAGTTGTCTAGGAATCAATTTCTAATTAGGAAACTTTAATTCTTATTTAAGAAAGATTCCTTAGTCTTTGTTTTATTCCAATTTAGGGTTGAACCTATAATTATTAGTTGTCTAGGAATCAATTTCTAACTAGAAAATTTTAATTCTTGTTTAGGAAAGATTCCTTAGTCTATGTTTTAATCCCATTTAGGGTTGAGCCTCTATATAAACTCAACCATTCATGTAAAATGGAGTTAGATTTTGATGAATAAAAAATTCAGTTTTTCTTAAGAGTGTTATTTCTTGTTTTTTATTCTTGCTTGAATCAAATTTATACAATCAAAGCTAATTACTTTGTGCGTATTTATTCCAAGGCTCTCTTTCACAAGTTGGTATTGTGTTGCGGAGATCATCATCCAAAGGTGATCATATTCCAAGGTGCTCTATCACGGGTTGGAATTGGGTCACAGACTTGGGAAAAATCTGATTTAGCTTTCCAAGGAGTTGCTTCCAAGCGTAAAGATATTGGGTCTCAAGTTTAATATACTTGGGGTTCATATCAGTTTGGTATTAGAGCTTAGGCTCTAAATCAGGTTATATCTTTCCGTTTCATTTGTATTTTCCATTTTTTTTGTTTCTTTTTTTTTTAGTTTATTTTCCTTTTCGTTAAATTCCTTTGTTTTCACTTTGTTAATTTTGTTTGCTATTGTTTCAGGTCAAAAATTCAAAAAAAAAATCCTAAAATCGTCTACCTTTATTAGTGTCTTGTTATCATCTTCTTTAGTTTGTCTCTTTGTTTCCTACCTTTTCATATTAATTTTTGTCCTATTTCTATTCTTTGTGTTTCATCAAAAATCAAATGTTGGAAGGTCATACCTATTGCGATCATTCAAATTCAAGAAAGTTAAGAAGGAAGGAATCAGCTCCTAAATTGTCAACTTTAATTCGGTTTGGATTTTTGTACTTGATCTTCAATTTATCTTGTTAATCTTTAGTATTTGTCCTTAAAATTACTTGCTGCAATTGAATTTAAAAAAGAAGAAGAAGAAGAAGAAGAGTAAAGAAAACCAGAATTTAAAAAAAAAAAGAAGGAAAATTCGTCCAAAAAGAAAGAAGAAGCAAAAAGTGTTGAAATCAGACTTTTTGGAGTATTTATAGAAGTTATTTAGTTCCTAGAGTGAAGAAGACAAGGAAAGAAGCTGATTTTTTTTTTTCAAGAATATACAAGGAGAATCAAAGATTTTAGCAGTCTACAAGGAGTTTGACTAAAGTCTAAGCATCCTTCCAAAACAAGCTAAGATTGTTTTCCTACTCCTTTCCAAATTTTAGTTTGACTTTTCTAATCTTATTTTCATTCTGATTTCTTATTTCCTTATTTGTTTTGGTTTTTTTCTTTTCGTATTTAATTATTTTCAATCTTTATTCGTGTCTCAATTAGGTTTCCTAATCCCATCAGGATTCCTATATTGTTTTCCTAGTTCTATTAGGATTTCTAGTTCTTGTTTCATTGGGTCTTTAAACATTGGATTTTATTCACATTGTAATTTAGTAAAAATCATATTAATTTGATTTTTGCAGCTAATCTTAGCAAGAGATTGAGTGGAAAAAGGTTAAGTGTGAGCACATCTAGAGAAAAGCCATTGATTGCGTGTAAAACTAAGCACAAGTGAACTGGAGTGTCAAAACTACTTGAGTGAAACACGTGAGCGAGTGAAGTGAGGAAACGATTCTCTACTTTACTAACTTTGTTTTGCAGCTTCAAGATGAGTGGAACCCAAGGGAATCCACATGGGGAACTAGATAAATTCCAAGCCTTGCATGACTTACTCCAAGCTATGGAGAGAAGGACAAATGATAGATTGGATCAAATGGAGCGAAGAAGCAATGAAAGGATCGAAAGATTAGAAGTTTCAGTTACAAGGGGACAGCCACCCAATGCTCCTAGGCAAGCTAGGCGAATCCAAAGAAGAGTATGGAATGAAGATGAGGATGAAATCGAGTCGCTTGGTGACAATGAGGAGGAAGAAGAAGTAAGGCCAAGAGCTAGACAAGATAACAGCAATGGTGGAACAAAATTAAAAATTCCAACATTTCATGGACGAATAGATCCCGAAGCATACTTGGATTGGGAAAAGAAGATTGAGTTGGTGTTCGATTGTCATAATTACACCGAATCCAAGAAGTTGAAGCTTGCTGTAGCTATATTTGATGGATATGCCATTACTTGGTGGGATGATACCAAGCAAAAGAGGAGAAGAAATAGAGAAAGACCTATAGAAGAATGGAGGGACTTAAAGGCAATCATGAGAAGGATATTTGTACCAAGCCACTACTATAGGGAGCTATACAATCGTCTTCAAAACCTATCTCAAGGGTCCAAAAATGTTGAGGAATACTACAAAGAGATGGAGGTAGCTATGATTCGAGCAAATGTGGAAGAAGATAATGAGGCTACAATGGCAAGGTTCCTCAATGGGTTGAATAAGGAGATTGCAAATGTGGTTGAGCTGCAACCATATATGGAGCTTGAAGAGTTGCTTCATCTTGCTTTGAAGGTTGAGAAGCAGTTGAAGAAGAGGAGTACCAATCAGCTATCTACCTCTTACAATGCAACATTCAAATCAAATTGGAGAAAAGATGACAAGGCCTTTTCATCCAAGCTTAGAGCCGATTCCAAGGAAGCTCCAAAGACACCCATCCCAAGCAAGGACAAAGGTAATGCTACACCTTCTAGTTCTAGAAATATTATATGCTTCAAATGTCAAGGTGTAGGTCACTACAAGAAGGATTGTCCAAATAAAAGAACAATGATCATGGTTCATGGGGAGTACTATTCGGCTAGTAAAGAAGAAGTTGAAGAAGAAAGAACACCACCTCTTAAGGATGCAAGTGACGAAGAGGACAACAACCAACCAAAAATAGCCGAATGTTGGAGGTCTCTTGTCACAAGGAGATCGTTGAACATGCAAATCCAACATGATGATAATGTGCAACAAAGGGAAAATCTTTTTCAAACTAGATGTCTTGTAAAAGATAGAGTTTGTGATGTAATTATAGATGAGGGTAGTGTAACCAATGTAGCAAGCACCACTTTAGTTGAGAAACTAGGGTTACCTACTACTAAGCATCCTCACCCTTATAAACTAAAATGGCTTAATGATTGTGGGGAAATTAAGGTGACAAGGCAAGTTCTAGTAGCTTTCAAGATAGGCAGGTATAATGATGAGATTTTATTTGATGTTGTGCCTATGCAAGCAGGTCATCTATTGTTAGGACGCCCTTGGCAATTTGATAGAAGGGTGATGCATAATGGCTACACCAATCACTACACTTTTGAGAAAGATGGAAGAAAGATAACTCTTGCACCACTTTCACCTAGAGAAATCTATGAGAATGAGCTAAAAAGAATTCAAAATGAGAGAGAAGACAAGAGTGAGAAAAAGAGTGTAAATGATGTACCAAAAGAAAGAGAGAGTGCAAAAGAGAAAAAGTGGCAAAAATCTTGAGAAAGGAAAGAAAGTGAGCTCGAGTGAGAAAAATGAGGGAAAAGAAATTGTTGAAAGTAAAAAGAAACATGTGAACTTTTATGCAAAGGGAAGTGATGTTAGGGAAGCTTGGTTTTCAAAGAAAAGTATACTTGTACTTATGTACAAGGAGCTTTATTTTAACACTAATGACCTTAATGTTTCTTTGCCTAGTGTTTTTGTTTCTCTTTTACAGGAATTTGAGGATGTCTTTCCTGAAGAGATACCTAATGGATTGCCACCCATTAGGGGTATTGATCATCAAATCAATTTTATTCCTGGTGCGTCAATTCCAAATAGACTAGCCTATAGAAGTAACCCCGAGGAAACAAAGGAGCTTCAAAGGCAAGTTATGGAGTTGTTAGCTAAAGGACATGTTAGAGAAAGTATGAGTCCATGTGCTGTGCCCGTTTTGCTAGTACCTAAGAAAGATGGTTCTTGGCGTATGTGTGTTGATTGTCGTGCAACTAGTAACATTACGGTAAAGTATCGCCATCCTATTCCTAGGTTAGATGATATGCTTGATGAGTTGCATGGTTCTGCTATCTTTAGCAAAATTGATTTGAAAAGTGGATATCACCAAATTAGAATGAAGGAAGGTGATGAATGGAAAACTGCCTTTAAAACAAAATATGGTTTGTATGAATGGTTAGTTATGCCTTTTGGCTTGACTAATGCACCTAGTACTTTCATGAGACTTATGAACCATGTTTTGAGAAATTTTATTAGTTAGTTTGTTGTTGTATATTTTGATGATATTCTTGTCTATTCTAAAAGCATAGATAAACACTTAGAACATTTAAGGCGTGTGCTTGATGTGTTGAGAAATGAAAAATTGTTTGCTAATCTTAAAAAGTGTTCTTTTTGTTTAGATAAGACTGTGTTTTTAGGATTTGTGGTTAGTGCTCAAGGTGTTGAAGTTGATGAAGAAAAGGTAAGTGCTATCAAAAATTGGCCTATTCCTACATCGGTAAGTGAGGTAAGAAGTTTTCATTGTTTGGCTAGTTTTTATAGACGTTTTGTAAAAGATTTTAGCACCGTAGCTGCACCTCTAATAGAGGTAATTAAAAAGAATTTTGTTTTTAAGTGGGGAAAAGAACAAGAAGATGCATTTAATTCATTGAAAGATAAGCTATGTAAGGCACCCATTCTTGCTTTGCTTTGCCTAACTTTAATGATATTTTTGAGATTGAGTGTGATGCATCAGGTGTAGGTATTGGGGCTATCCTTATGCAAGGAAAAAGGCCAATTGCCTATTTTAGTGAAAAGCTACATGGTGCCTCATTGAAATACCCCACTTATGACAAGGAGCTCTATGCTTTGGTTAGAGCTTTGGAGACTTGGCAACACTACCTTTGGCCTAAAGAGTTTGTAATTCACACCCACCATCAATCCTTGAAATTCCTAAAGGGGCAAGGTAAGTTGAACAAGAGGCATGCCAAATGGGTTGAGTTCATTGAGACCTTTCCATATGTGATCAAATACAAGCAAGGTAAGGAGAACATTGTGGCTAATGCACTGTCAAGAAGGTATGCTTTACTTAATGCTTTGGATGCAAGAATGCTTGGGTTTGAAAATATTAAATCTCTGTATGTTGATGATTCTGATTTTTCTAGCATTTTCAAAGCAAGTGAGAAAGTTGCATTTGGTAAATTCTATAGAATGGATGGGTTTTTGTTTAAAGAAAATAGACTTTGCATACCTATTTGTTCTATGAGAGAACTACTTGTTAAGGAGGCACATGGGGGAGGACTAATGGGACATTTTGGCATCACTAAAACTTTAGATGCTTTACATGAACACTTTTATTGGCCTAAAATGAAAAGGGATGTACATAGAATTTATGATAGATGTGTTGTGTGCAAGCAAGCTAAATCTAAAGTTTTGAATCAAGGTTTGTACACTCCTTTACCTGTTTCTAGTAGCCCTTGGACTGATATTTCCATGGATTTTATTTTAGGGTTGCCTAGATAAAAAAAAAGGGAAAGATTCTATCTTTGTGGTGGTTGATAGGTTTTCCAAAATGTCACATTTCATTCCTTGTAATAAAACTGATGATGCCACCAACATTGCTAATTTATTCTTTAGGGAAGTGGTACGTTTGCATGGCATTCCTAAAACTATTGTTAGTGATAGGGATGTTAAGTTTCTAAGTCATTTTTGGAAAGTTTTGTGGAGTAAAATTGGAACCAAATTGTTGTTTTCTACTACTTGTCATCCACAAACTGATGGTCAAACTGAAGTTGTTAATAGGACTTTAGGAACTTTGTTGCATGCTATTATCCAAAAGAACTTAAAGAATTGGGAAGAATGCATTCCATTTGTTGAGTTTGCTTATAATAGAGTTGTGCATTCTACTACCGGTTTCTCACCTTTTGAAATTGTTTATGGTTTTAATCCTCTAACCCCTTTGGATTTAATGCCTTTACCTTGTAATGAAAGGAGTAGTTTGGATGGGAAGAGAAAGGCAGATTTGGTGAAGAAACTCCATGAGGAGGTGCGCAAGAATATTGAGAAGAAAAATCAACAAATAGCAAGCCAAGTGAATAAGGGAAGGAGGCATGTTGTATTCGAACCAGGTGATTAGGTTTGGGTGCATATGAGAAAAGAAAGATTTCCAACTCAAAGGAAGACAAAGCTTCATCCAAGGGGAGATGGACCTTTTCAAGTAGTTGAGAAGATCAATGATAATGCATACAAGCTGGACCTACTTAGTGAGTATAATGTGAGTGCTACCTTTAATGTTAGTGATCTTTCTTCTTTTGATGTAGGTGTTGGAGATTCGTGGATGAATCATCTTGACGAGGGAGGGAATGATGCAAACAACAAAGCATATAAAGGCAAGGATCCAATTCAACTTCCTAATGGTCCCATTACAAGAGCAAGAATGAGGAAATTCAAGGAAACACTAAATGGGATGATTCAGGGCTTGTGGAATGATCTTGCCACAATTAAAGAATGCAAGAATGAATCATTCATCAAAATGGGGATTCAAGACTCAAATCAAAGTTTGGTGACAATGATTCAAGTGGATGAAGGCCAAAACATGGGCATGTACCTAGGCCTTTAGTTTGTTTTTGATGTTTTTGGGCCCTATCAATATGATATAAGCCCAAGTTCAAATAAATTAAGTGTGCTTATGTAATTAGTGAGTTTTGGGCCTATTTATGTTAAGAATAAAGCCCAAAACGAGTTTAGATTTATTTCTTGTTTAGGAATCAATTTCTAACTAGGAAACTTCAATCCTTGTTTAGGAAGATTCCCTAGTCTATGTTTTATTCCAATTTAGGATGAACTTATAATTATTAGTTGTCTAGGAATCAATTTCTAATTAGGAAACTTTAATTCTTATTTAAGAAAGATTCCTTAGTCTATGTTTTATTCCAATTTAGGGTTGAACCTATAATTATTAGTTGTCTAGGAATCAATTTCTAACTAGAAAATTTTAATTCTTGTTTAGGAAAGATTCCTTAGTCTATGTTTTAATCCCATTTAGGGTTGAGCCTCTATATAAACTCAACCATTCATGTAAAATGGAGTTAGATTTTGATGAATAAAAAATTCAGTTTTTCTTAAGAGTGTTATTTCTTGTTTTTTATTCTTGCTTGAATCAAATTTATACAATCAAAGCTAATTACTTTGTGCGTATTTATTCCAAGGCTCTCTTTCACAAGTTGGTATTGTGTTGCGGAGATCATCATCCAAAGGTGATCATATTCCAAGGTGCTCTATCACGGGTTGGAATTGGGTCACAGACTTGGGAAAAATCTGATTTAGCTTTCCAAGGAGTTGCTTCCAAGCGTAAAGATATTGGGTCTCAAGTTTAATATACTTGGGGTTCATATCAGTTTGGTATTAGAGCTTAGGCTCTAAATCAGGTTATATCTTTCCGTTTCATTTGTATTTTCCATTTTTTTTGTTTCTTTTTTTTTTAGTTTATTTTCCTTTTCGTTAAATTCCTTTGTTTTCACTTTGTTAATTTTGTTTGCTATTGTTTCAGGTCAAAAATTCAAAAAAAAAATCCTAAAATCGTCTACCTTTATTAGTGTCTTGTTATCATCTTCTTTAGTTTGTCTCTTTGTTTCCTACCTTTTCATATTAATTTTTGTCCTATTTCTATTCTTTGTGTTTCATCAAAAATCAAATGTTGGAAGGTCATACCTATTGCGATCATTCAAATTCAAGAAAGTTAAGAAGGAAGGAATCAGCTCCTAAATTGTCAACTTTAATTCGGTTTGGATTTTTGTACTTGATCTTCAATTTATCTTGTTAATCTTTAGTATTTGTCCTTAAAATTACTTGCTGCAATTGAATTTAAAAAAGAAGAAGAAGAAGAAGAAGAGTAAAGAAAACCAGAATTTAAAAAAAAAAAGAAGGAAAATTCGTCCAAAAAGAAAGAAGAAGCAAAAAGTGTTGAAATCAGACTTTTTGGAGTATTTATAGAAGTTATTTAGTTCCTAGAGTGAAGAAGACAAGGAAAGAAGCTGATTTTTTTTTTTCAAGAATATACAAGGAGAATCAAAGATTTTAGCAGTCTACAAGGAGTTTGACTAAAGTCTAAGCATCCTTCCAAAACAAGCTAAGATTGTTTTCCTACTCCTTTCCAAATTTTAGTTTGACTTTTCTAATCTTATTTTCATTCTGATTTCTTATTTCCTTATTTGTTTTGGTTTTTTTCTTTTCGTATTTAATTATTTTCAATCTTTATTCGTGTCTCAATTAGGTTTCCTAATCCCATCAGGATTCCTATATTGTTTTCCTAGTTCTATTAGGATTTCTAGTTCTTGTTTCATTGGGTCTTTAAACATTGGATTTTATTCACATTGTAATTTAGTAAAAATCATATTAATTTGATTTTTGCAGCTAATCTTAGCAAGAGATTGAGTGGAAAAAGGTTAAGTGTGAGCACATCTAGAGAAAAGCCATTGATTGCGTGTAAAACTAAGCACAAGTGAACTGGAGTGTCAAAACTACTTGAGTGAAACACGTGAGCGAGTGAAGTGAGGAAACGATTCTCTACTTTACTAACTTTGTTTTGCAGCTTCAAGATGAGTGGAACCCAAGGGAATCCACATGGGGAACTAGATAAATTCCAAGCCTTGCATGACTTACTCCAAGCTATGGAGAGAAGGACAAATGATAGATTGGATCAAATGGAGCGAAGAAGCAATGAAAGGATCGAAAGATTAGAAGTTTCAGTTACAAGGGGACAGCCACCCAATGCTCCTAGGCAAGCTAGGCGAATCCAAAGAAGAGTATGGAATGAAGATGAGGATGAAATCGAGTCGCTTGGTGACAATGAGGAGGAAGAAGAAGTAAGGCCAAGAGCTAGACAAGATAACAGCAATGGTGGAACAAAATTAAAAATTCCAACATTTCATGGACGAATAGATCCCGAAGCATACTTGGATTGGGAAAAGAAGATTGAGTTGGTGTTCGATTGTCATAATTACACCGAATCCAAGAAGTTGAAGCTTGCTGTAGCTATATTTGATGGATATGCCATTACTTGGTGGGATGATACCAAGCAAAAGAGGAGAAGAAATAGAGAAAGACCTATAGAAGAATGGAGGGACTTAAAGGCAATCATGAGAAGGATATTTGTACCAAGCCACTACTATAGGGAGCTATACAATCGTCTTCAAAACCTATCTCAAGGGTCCAAAAATGTTGAGGAATACTACAAAGAGATGGAGGTAGCTATGATTCGAGCAAATGTGGAAGAAGATAATGAGGCTACAATGGCAAGGTTCCTCAATGGGTTGAATAAGGAGATTGCAAATGTGGTTGAGCTGCAACCATATATGGAGCTTGAAGAGTTGCTTCATCTTGCTTTGAAGGTTGAGAAGCAGTTGAAGAAGAGGAGTACCAATCAGCTATCTACCTCTTACAATGCAACATTCAAATCAAATTGGAGAAAAGATGACAAGGCCTTTTCATCCAAGCTTAGAGCCGATTCCAAGGAAGCTCCAAAGACACCCATCCCAAGCAAGGACAAAGGTAATGCTACACCTTCTAGTTCTAGAAATATTATATGCTTCAAATGTCAAGGTGTAGGTCACTACAAGAAGGATTGTCCAAATAAAAGAACAATGATCATGGTTCATGGGGAGTACTATTCGGCTAGTAAAGAAGAAGTTGAAGAAGAAAGAACACCACCTCTTAAGGATGCAAGTGACGAAGAGGACAACAACCAACCAAAAATAGCCGAATGTTGGAGGTCTCTTGTCACAAGGAGATCGTTGAACATGCAAATCCAACATGATGATAATGTGCAACAAAGGGAAAATCTTTTTCAAACTAGATGTCTTGTAAAAGATAGAGTTTGTGATGTAATTATAGATGAGGGTAGTGTAACCAATGTAGCAAGCACCACTTTAGTTGAGAAACTAGGGTTACCTACTACTAAGCATCCTCACCCTTATAAACTAAAATGGCTTAATGATTGTGGGGAAATTAAGGTGACAAGGCAAGTTCTAGTAGCTTTCAAGATAGGCAGGTATAATGATGAGATTTTATTTGATGTTGTGCCTATGCAAGCAGGTCATCTATTGTTAGGACGCCCTTGGCAATTTGATAGAAGGGTGATGCATAATGGCTACACCAATCACTACACTTTTGAGAAAGATGGAAGAAAGATAACTCTTGCACCACTTTCACCTAGAGAAATCTATGAGAATGAGCTAAAAAGAATTCAAAATGAGAGAGAAGACAAGAGTGAGAAAAAGAGTGTAAATGATGTACCAAAAGAAAGAGAGAGTGCAAAAGAGAAAAAGTGGCAAAAATCTTGAGAAAGGAAAGAAAGTGAGCTCGAGTGAGAAAAATGAGGGAAAAGAAATTGTTGAAAGTAAAAAGAAACATGTGAACTTTTATGCAAAGGGAAGTGATGTTAGGGAAGCTTGGTTTTCAAAGAAAAGTATACTTGTACTTATGTACAAGGAGCTTTATTTTAACACTAATGACCTTAATGTTTCTTTGCCTAGTGTTTTTGTTTCTCTTTTACAGGAATTTGAGGATGTCTTTCCTGAAGAGATACCTAATGGATTGCCACCCATTAGGGGTATTGATCATCAAATCAATTTTATTCCTGGTGCGTCAATTCCAAATAGACTAGCCTATAGAAGTAACCCCGAGGAAACAAAGGAGCTTCAAAGGCAAGTTATGGAGTTGTTAGCTAAAGGACATGTTAGAGAAAGTATGAGTCCATGTGCTGTGCCCGTTTTGCTAGTACCTAAGAAAGATGGTTCTTGGCGTATGTGTGTTGATTGTCGTGCAACTAGTAACATTACGGTAAAGTATCGCCATCCTATTCCTAGGTTAGATGATATGCTTGATGAGTTGCATGGTTCTGCTATCTTTAGCAAAATTGATTTGAAAAGTGGATATCACCAAATTAGAATGAAGGAAGGTGATGAATGGAAAACTGCCTTTAAAACAAAATATGGTTTGTATGAATGGTTAGTTATGCCTTTTGGCTTGACTAATGCACCTAGTACTTTCATGAGACTTATGAACCATGTTTTGAGAAATTTTATTAGTTAGTTTGTTGTTGTATATTTTGATGATATTCTTGTCTATTCTAAAAGCATAGATAAACACTTAGAACATTTAAGGCGTGTGCTTGATGTGTTGAGAAATGAAAAATTGTTTGCTAATCTTAAAAAGTGTTCTTTTTGTTTAGATAAGACTGTGTTTTTAGGATTTGTGGTTAGTGCTCAAGGTGTTGAAGTTGATGAAGAAAAGGTAAGTGCTATCAAAAATTGGCCTATTCCTACATCGGTAAGTGAGGTAAGAAGTTTTCATTGTTTGGCTAGTTTTTATAGACGTTTTGTAAAAGATTTTAGCACCGTAGCTGCACCTCTAATAGAGGTAATTAAAAAGAATTTTGTTTTTAAGTGGGGAAAAGAACAAGAAGATGCATTTAATTCATTGAAAGATAAGCTATGTAAGGCACCCATTCTTGCTTTGCTTTGCCTAACTTTAATGATATTTTTGAGATTGAGTGTGATGCATCAGGTGTAGGTATTGGGGCTATCCTTATGCAAGGAAAAAGGCCAATTGCCTATTTTAGTGAAAAGCTACATGGTGCCTCATTGAAATACCCCACTTATGACAAGGAGCTCTATGCTTTGGTTAGAGCTTTGGAGACTTGGCAACACTACCTTTGGCCTAAAGAGTTTGTAATTCACACCCACCATCAATCCTTGAAATTCCTAAAGGGGCAAGGTAAGTTGAACAAGAGGCATGCCAAATGGGTTGAGTTCATTGAGACCTTTCCATATGTGATCAAATACAAGCAAGGTAAGGAGAACATTGTGGCTAATGCACTGTCAAGAAGGTATGCTTTACTTAATGCTTTGGATGCAAGAATGCTTGGGTTTGAAAATATTAAATCTCTGTATGTTGATGATTCTGATTTTTCTAGCATTTTCAAAGCAAGTGAGAAAGTTGCATTTGGTAAATTCTATAGAATGGATGGGTTTTTGTTTAAAGAAAATAGACTTTGCATACCTATTTGTTCTATGAGAGAACTACTTGTTAAGGAGGCACATGGGGGAGGACTAATGGGACATTTTGGCATCACTAAAACTTTAGATGCTTTACATGAACACTTTTATTGGCCTAAAATGAAAAGGGATGTACATAGAATTTATGATAGATGTGTTGTGTGCAAGCAAGCTAAATCTAAAGTTTTGAATCAAGGTTTGTACACTCCTTTACCTGTTTCTAGTAGCCCTTGGACTGATATTTCCATGGATTTTATTTTAGGGTTGCCTAGATAAAAAAAAAAGGGAAAGATTCTATCTTTGTGGTGGTTGATAGGTTTTCCAAAATGTCACATTTCATTCCTTGTAATAAAACTGATGATGCCACCAACATTGCTAATTTATTCTTTAGGGAAGTGGTACGTTTGCATGGCATTCCTAAAACTATTGTTAGTGATAGGGATGTTAAGTTTCTAAGTCATTTTTGGAAAGTTTTGTGGAGTAAAATTGGAACCAAATTGTTGTTTTCTACTACTTGTCATCCACAAACTGATGGTCAAACTGAAGTTGTTAATAGGACTTTAGGAACTTTGTTGCATGCTATTATCCAAAAGAACTTAAAGAATTGGGAAGAATGCATTCCATTTGTTGAGTTTGCTTATAATAGAGTTGTGCATTCTACTACCGGTTTCTCACCTTTTGAAATTGTTTATGGTTTTAATCCTCTAACCCCTTTGGATTTAATGCCTTTACCTTGTCATGAAAGGAGTAGTTTGGATGGGAAGAGAAAGGCAGATTTGGTGAAGAAACTACATGAGGAGGTGCGCAAGAATATTGAGAAGAAAAATCAACAAATAGCAAGCCAAGTGAATAAGGGAAGGAGGCATGTTGTATTCGAACCAGGTGATTAGGTTTGGGTGCATATGAGAAAAGAAAGATTTCCAACTCAAAGGAAGACAAAGCTTCATCCAAGGGGAGATGGACCTTTTCAAGTAGTTGAGAAGATCAATTATAATGCATACAAGCTAGACCTACTTAGTGAGTATAATGTGAGTGCTACCTTTAATGTTAGTGATCTTTCTTCTTTTGATGTAGGTGTTGGAGATTCGTGGATGAATCATCTTGACGAGGGAGGGAATGATGCAAACAACAAAGCATATAAAGGCAAGGATCCAATTCAACTTCCTAATGGTCCCATTACAAGAGCAAGAATGAGGAAATTCAAGGAAACACTAAATGGGATGATTCAGGCTTGTGGAATGATCTTGCCACAATTCAAGAATGCAAGAATGAATCATTCATCAAAATGGGGATTCAAGACTCAAATCAAAGTTTAGTGACAATGATTCAAGTGGATGAAGGCCAAAACATGGGCATGTACCTAGGCCTTTAGTTTGTTTTTGATGTTTTTGGGTCCTATCAATATGATATAAGCCCAAGTTCAAATAAATTAAGTGTGCTTATGTAATTAGTGAGTTTTGGGCCTATTTATGTTAAGAATAAAGCCCAAAACGAGTTTAGATTTATTTCTTGTTTAGGAATCAATTTCTAACTAGGAAACTTCAATCCTTGTTTAGGAAGATTCCCTAGTCTATGTTTTATTCCAATTTAGGATGAACTTATAATTATTAGTTGTCTAGGAATCAATTTCTAACTAGGAAACTTTAATTCTTATTTAAGAAAGATTCCTTAGTCTATGTTTTATTCCAATTTAGGGTTGAACCTATAATTATTAGTTGTCTAGGATTCAATTTGTAACTAGAAAATTTTAATTCTTGTTTAGGAAAGATTCCTTAGTCTATGTTTTATTCCCATTTAGGGTTGAGCCTCTATATAAACTCAACCATTCATGTAAAATGGAGTTAGATTTTGATGAATAAAAAATTCAGTTTTTCTTAAGAGTGTTATTTCTTGTTTTTTATTCTTGCTTGAATCAAATTTATACAATCAAAGCTAATTACTTTGTGCGTATTTATTCCAAGGTTCTCTTTCACAAGTTGGTATTGTGTTGCGGAGATCATCATCCAAAGGTGATCATATTCCAAGGTGCTCTATCACGGGTTGGAATTGGGTCACAGACTTGGGAAAAATCTGATTTAGCTTTCCAAGGAGTTAATTCCAAGCGTAAAGATATTGGGTCTCAAGTTTAATATACTTGGGGTTCGTATCAATCAACATACAAAGATTTAATATTTTCAAACCCAAGCATTCTTGCATCCAAAGCATTAAGCAAAGCATACCTTCTAGAAAGTGCATCAGCCACTATGTTATCCTTACCTTGCTTGTACTTGATCACATATGGAAAGGTCTCAATGAACTCAACCCATTTGGCATGCCTCTTGTTCAACTTACCTTGTGCCTTTATGAATCTCAAGGATTGATGGTCGGTGTGAATTACAAACTCCTTGGGCCAAAGGTAGTGTTGCCAAGTATCCAAAGCTCTAACCAAGGCATAGAGCTCCTTATCATAAGTGGGGTACTTCAACGATGCACCATGGAGCTTTTCACTAAAATAGGCAATTGGTCTTTTTCCTTGCATAAGAACAACTCCAATACCTACACCTGATGAATCACACTCAATCTCAAAAATATCATTAAAGTTAGGCAAAGCGAGAATAGGTGCTTTACATAGCTTATCTTTCAATAAGTTAAATGCATCTTCTTGTTCTTTTCCCCACTTGAAAACATAATGCTTTTTAATTACCTCTGTTAGAGGTGTAGCTATGGTGCTAAAATCTTTTACAAAGCATCTATAAAAACTATTCAACCATGAAAACTTCTTACCTCACTTACCGATGTAGGAATTGGCCAACTTTTGATAGCACTTACCTTTTCTTCATCGACTTCAACACCTTGAGCACTAACCACAAATCCTAAAAACACAATCCTATCTAAACAAAAAGAATATTTCTTAAGGTTAGCAAACAACTTTTCCTTTCTCAACACATCAAGCACACACCTCAAATGTTTTAGTTGTTCATCCATGTTTTTAGAATACACAAGGATACCTTCAAAATAGATAACAACAAACTTACCAATAAAATCCCTCAAAACATTGTTCATAAGTCTCATGAAAGTGCTAGGTGTATTAGTTAAACCAAAAGGCATAACTAACCATTCATACAAACCATATTTTGTTTTAAGGGTAGTTTTCCATTCATCACCTTCCTTCATCCTAATTTAGTGATATCCACTTTTCAAATCAATTTTGCTAAAGATAGTAGAAACATGTAACTCATCAAGCATATCATCTAACCTAGGAATAGGATGACAATACTTTACCATAATATTATTAATTGCATGGCAATCAACACACATACACCAAGAACCATCTTTCTTAGGCACTAGCAACACGGGCACAACACATGGACTCATACTTTCTCTAACATGTCCTTTAGCCAACAACGCCTTAACTTTCCTTTGAAGTTCCTTTGTCTCCTTGGGGTTACTTCTATAGGCTGGTCTATTTAGAATTGAAGCACCAAGAATAAAATCGATTTGATGCTCAATACCTCTAATGGGTGGCAATCCATTGGGTATCTCTACGGGAAAAACATCCTCAAATTCCTATAAAAGAGAAACAAAAACACTAGGCAAAGAAACATTAAGGTCATTAGTGTTAAAATAAAGCTCCTTGTACATGAGCACAAGTATACTTCTCTTTGAAAACCAAGCTTCCTTAAAATCACTTCCCTTTGCATAAAAGCTCACATGTTTCTTTTTACTCTCCACAATTTCTTTTCCCTCATTTTTCTCACTCGAGCTCACTCTCTTACCTTTCTCAAGAATTTTGCCACTTTTTTCTTTTGCACTCTCTTTTTCTTTTGGCACATCGTCACTCACACTCTTTTCTTCACTCTTGTTTTCTCTCTCCTTTTGAATTCTTCTCATCTCAATCTCATAGATTTCTCTAGGTGAAAGTGGTGCAATAGTCTCATCTTCCTTCCATCCTTTTCAAAACAGTAGTGATTGGTGTAGCCATCATGCATCACCCTTATATCAAATTGCCAAGGTCGTCCCAATAACAGATGACCTGCTTGCATAGGCATAACATCAAATAAAATTTCATCATTATATTGACCTATCTTGAAAGCTACTAGAACTTGCCTTGTCACCCTAATTTCCCCACAATCATTAAGCCATTTCAGTTTATAAGGGTGAGGATGCTTAGCAGTAGGTAACTATAGTTTCTCAACTAAAGTAGTACTTGCAACATTGGTTACACTACCCCCATCTATGATGACATCACAAACTCTATCTTTTTACAAGGCATCTAGTTTGAAACAAATTTTCCCTTTGTTGCACATTATCATCATCTTGGACTTGCATGTTCAATGATCTCCTTGTAACAAGAGACCTCCCACCTTTAGCTATTTCTGGTATATCGTCCTCCTCTTTATCACTTGTATCTTCAAGAGGTGGCATTCTTTCTTCTTCAACTTCTTTGTCACTAGCAGAATAACACTCCCCATCTTGCATGTACATTATCTTCTTGTTTGGACAATCCTTCTTGTAATGACCTACACCTTGACATTTAAAGCATATAATATTTCCAGAACTAGAAGGCGTATCCTTACCTTTGTCCTTGCTTGGGAAGGGTCTTTTTAGAGGTTTTTTGAAATTGGCCTTAGGCTTGGATGGAAAAGCCTTGACATCTTTTCTCCAATTCAATTTGAATGGTGCGTTGTAGGAGGTAGATAGTCGATTGGTACTTCTCTTCTTTAATTGCTTCTCAACCTTCAAAGCAAGATGAAGCAAATCTTCAAGCTCCATATATGGTTGTAGCTCAACCACATTTGCAATCTCCTTATTCAACCCATTGAGGAACCTTGCCATGGTAGCCTTATTATCTTCTTCCACATTTGCTCGAATCATGGCTAACTCCATCTCCTTGTAGTATTCCTCCACACTCTTGGACCCTTAAGTTAGGTTTTGAAGATGATTGTATAGCTCCCTATAGTAGTGACTTGGTACAAATCTTCTTCTCATGATTGCTTTTAAGTCCCTCTATTCTTCTATGGGTCTTTCTCTATTTCTTCTTCGCTTTTGCTTGCTATCATCCCACCAAGTAATGGCATATCCATCAAATACAGCAATAACAAGCTTTAATTTCTTGGATTCAGTGTAGTTATGATAATCGAACACCAATTCAATCTTCTTCTCCCAATCCAAGTATGCTTCGGGATTTATTCTTCCATGGAATGTTGGAATTTTCAATTTTATCCCACCATTGTTGTCATCTTGTCTAGCTCTTGGCCCCACTTCTTCTTCATCAACATCACCAAATGATTCACCATCATCTTCAATTTCATCCCGCACTCTCCTTGGTACACATCTAGCCATTTAATGGTTGTCCCTTGTGATTGAAGCTTCTAATTGGCCCATTATCTCTATGCTTCTTTGCTCAAGTTGGTCCATTCTTTCATTGGTCCTTCTCTCCATCGCTTGGAGCAATTCATGTAAGGCTTGGAATCTGTCTATTTCCCCTTGTTGATTTCCTTGGATTCCACTCATCTTTGAGCTGCAAAACAAAGTTAACAAAGTAGAGAATAGTTTCCTCACTTCACTCCCTCACGTGTTTCACTCAAGTAATTTTGTCACTCAAGTTCACTCGTGTTTAATTTTACTCTCAATCAATGGGCTTTCTCTAGATGCGCTCACACTTAGCCTTTTTCCACTCAAATCTCTTGTCAAGATTAGTTGCAAAAATCAAATTAATACAATCTTACTAAATTACAATGTGAAATAAAAATTCCAAAGACTCAAAATGAAACAAGAAACAAGAAAACTAGGAAAACAATAATCCTAATTGAACTAGGAAAACAAAATTAGAATTTTGACTCAGAAAAATAGAAATCCCAATTGAAATTGGAAAACAGAAGTTAAAATCCTAATGGAACTAGGAAAACAATATAGGAATCCTAATGGGATTAGGAAACCTAATGAGACACAAATAAGGCTTGAAATAAAAAGAAAACTGAAACGAATAAGAAAATAGTTAAATTAGAAAGAAATCAGAATGAAAATAGAATTAGAAAAGTCAAACCAAACTTAGAAAGGAATAAGAAACCAATACTAGCTTGTTTTGGAAGGATGCTTAGACTTGGTCAAACTCCTTGTAGGATGCTGAAATCTTTGATTCTTCTTACATAATCTTGAAAATCAGCTTCTTTTCTTGTCCTTTTCACTTTAGGAACTAAATAACTTTTATAAATACACCAAAAAGTCAGATTTCAACACTTTTTGATTCTTCTTTTCTTTTTGGACGAATTTTCCTTCTTTTTTTTTAATTCTTTTTTTTCTTTGTTTCTCCTTTTTTTAATGATTTCTTTCTTTTTTTTCTCTCTCTCTCTCTTTTTTTTTTTTTTAATTACAGCAGAAAATTGCAAGGAAAATTAGCAAACAAATTGAAGATTAAATACAAAAAGTCAAACCAAATTTGAAGTCTTCAAGCTTGGGTGAGTC
This sequence comes from Reutealis trisperma, assembly GCA_947687605.1. NCBI lineage: Eukaryota > Viridiplantae > Streptophyta > Magnoliopsida > Malpighiales > Euphorbiaceae > Reutealis > Reutealis trisperma. The sequence goes on along the minus strand of CANTUT010000104.1, from coordinate 644,953 downwards.
CTCCCTTCTTTCTTCTTGAATTTGAATTGGTTTCCAAGTAAGTATGGATTTGACCTTCCAATGAAACAAGGAATAGAAATGTGAGTAGGATGGAATGAACAAAGGAACAAACGAACAAAGAAAAACAAAAAGGTAAAACTATTTGGATTTTTTTTTTGAATTTTCAAACCTGAAATAATAACAAACAGAATTAATGAGATGAAAATGAAGGAATTCAACAAAAATGAAAAGAAATGAAAACAAGAAAATAAATGAAAATAGAAAATACAAATATATAATCTGATTTAGAGCCTAAGCTCTGATACCAAACTGATACGAACCCCAAGTATACTAAACTTGAGACCCAGTTATCTTTACGCTTGGACGCAACTCCTTGGAAAGCTAAATCAGATTTTTTCCAAGTCCACGACCCAAATACAACCCGTATAAAGCACCTTGGAATATGATCATGTTTGGAAGATGATCTCCGCAACACAATATTAACCCATGAAAGAGAACCTTGGAATAAATACACACAAAGTAATTAGCTTCAATTGTATGAACTTGATTCAAGCAAGAATCAAAACCAAGTGATCACACTCTTAAGAAAACTGAATTTTATTGATCATAACTTAACTTGATTTTACATGAATAGTTGAGTTTATATAGAGGCTCAACCCTAAATTAGAATCAACTAAGGACTAGGAAATCTCCTAAATTAGAATCTACTATGGAATAGGAAATCTTTCTAAATAGGAATTTGAGTTTCCTAGATAGAAATTGATTCCTAAACAAATAATAAGCTATAATTGAATTGGGCTACTGAATATGATAAGTTTTAAGGCCCAAATATCTAAAATTAAAGTAAAATAACAAAAATCAAAAAATAAAATGGATTACACAGCTTTAGCTTTCGTTGCACTCGCAACATTGTTGCACTCACAACATAAGGTTTTCATCCTGCCTTTGTCATGATTGTGACACCCGTCGCGGGTGCGATGCTGCCCATTTTAACTTTTGTGCACTTTCATCTTATGGCCATGTTTTATGCTTGACTCTTCATATATTTGACCCTCCTCCACTTGAATCACTATCACCAAACTTTGATTTGTGTCTTGAATCCCCATTTTGATGAATGATTCATTCTTGCATTCTTGAATTGTGGCAAGATCATCCCACAAGCCTTGAATCATCCCATTTAGTGCTTCCTTGAATTTCTTCATTCTTGCTCTTGTAATGGGACCATTGGGAAGTTGAATTGGATCATTGCCGTTGTATACTTCCTTGTTTGCATCAAAAGGAGATTGATATCATTCAAAATAAGATAAAAATAAAGAAAAATTTTTGGCTTCTTTATGTCAAGAAGTTAGTCAAAAGAAAATAGAAGAATAATTATTATTGCCAACTATAAAAGAAAAGATAGAAAAAATTCAACAAGAAATAATTAAAGAAGTATATGCAGAGATTCCCAATGCTTTTTGGGACAAGCAAAAGCATATGGTAACTTTACCATATGAGCCTAATTTCGATGAAAAACAAATTCCTACTAAGGCTAGACCTATTGCAATGGGTCCCAGGCACTTACAAATCAGTAAAAAAGAAATTGCTGAATTGGAATCAAAAGGACTTATTAGAAAAAGTCACAATCCTTGGAGTTGTCTGGCATTTTATGTAGAAAATGCTACTGAGTGGGAAAGAGGAGTTCCAAGACTTATTATTAATTACAAGCCTTTGAACAAAGCTTTAAGGTGGATAAGATAACCATTACCTAATAAAAGGGATCTACTAAATAGACATTATGATGCTAGTATATTTTCTAAATTTAATATGAAATCTAGATATTGGCAAATTCAGATACATGAAGGGGATTGCTATAAGACAGCGCTCTCTGTTCCTTTTGGGCATTATGAATGGAATGTTATGCCCTTTGGATTAAAAAATGCTCTTTCTAAATTTCAAAGAAAAATGAATGATATATTCAATGCTTATTCAGCATTCACCATCGTCTATATTGATGATGTGCTAGTATTTTCTAGCAATTTAAATTAACATTTTAAACATTTGAATATCTTTAATGTTTAAAAATCTTTATTAAGATTATTAAAAAGGCAGGATTAGTCATGTCAACAAAAAAAATTAAATTATGTCAAACAAAAGTTAGATTTTTAGGACACAATATAGAAAAAGGCATTGTTATTCCTATAGCACCAATTTGCTGACAAATTCCCTAATGAAATAAAAGATAAAACTCAATTACAAAGATTTTTAGGGAGTCTAAATTTTGTGGCATATTTTTATAAAAATCTTGCCAAAGATGTTAAAACTTTATTTGAAAGGTTAAGAAAGAATTCTCCTGACTAGTCTAAGACTCATACTTTAGCCATACTAAAAATAAAAGCCAGAGTAAAAGAACTTCCTTGTCTAACCATTCCTCACCCAGAAGCTTTTAAAATTGTTGAAACAGATGCTTCTGACAATGGATATGGCAGAATTCTTAAACAAATAATGAATAATAAAGAACAATTAGTTAGATACACCTCTGTAATATAGACTGGTCCTAGAGTTAATTACTCTACTGTTAAAAAAGAACTATTATCTATAGTTTTATGTGTTAAAAAATTTGAATCTAGTTTATTAAATAAAAAATTTCTTATTAGGGTAGATTGTAAGTCTGCTAAAGATATCTTATTGAAAGATGTGAAAAATATAACATTAAAATGAATTTTTGCTAGATGACAAGCTGTATTATCTATTTTTTATTTTGATATAGAATTTATAAATGGAACATCTAACTCTTTGCCTAATTTTCTAACCAGAGAATTTTTGACAGGTAATGAGTTCAAAGGGAAAGGGACCAGCAACTCCCTCTAAGAGGACTTATGAGTCCTCCACAAGCAACTTTATTCCTGAAGATCACCTAAGGGAAGATGCTTATAAAATCAGCATCCAAGCTACTTCAGAGAAAGAAAATCTATATCCTTATATTCCAATATCTTATTATTTTTTGGTTATTATTGATGCTAAACATGCAGGATTAACACCTTATGAGGTGGCAGAGATTTACACCAGACATTTCTCAACAATTCCTAAATCTTATGATTATTATCAAAGGATTTTAGGAGAAATAGGTTCTGTAGTCTTTTCAGATATAGAAAGGTCTAAAGGTGAGTTTGCTTATACTAAGTTCCTCATTAAAAAGATAATTACCTTGGAAGAATGGGGTAATGATCCTTTTCTTAACAAAGAGATAATGTATTATTCCCATTATAAGCTTTCAATTATTTTGATTATATGCAAGCATGGACAGGTGCTTTATTGTATGATAATAGGTAACAGAATAGGTGGGCTAAATTTCAACTCGAAGGTCATAATTCTATCTCCACATGATTCATTGATTGGTTTTTTAATTGGGGAATCTTTCCAATAATGCTTCCTAAATAAATTAAGAACTGTTTATGATGCAAACAACAAAGCATACAAAGGCAAGGATCCAATTCAACTTCCAATGGTCCCACTACAAGAGCAAGAATGAAGAAATTCAAACAAACACTAAATGGGATGATTCAAGGCTTGTGAGATGATCTTGCCACAATTCAAGAATGCAAGAATGAATCATTATCATAATGGGGATTCAAGACTCACATCAAAGTTTAGTAACAATGATTCAAGTGGATGAAGGCCAAAACATGGGCATGTACCTAGGCCTTTAGTTTGTTTTTGATGTTTTTGAGCCCCTATCAATATGATATAAGCCCAAGTTCAAATAAATTAAGTGTGCTTATGTAATTAGTGAGTTTTGGGCCTATTTATGTTAGGATTAAAGCCCAAAACGAGTTTAGAATTATTTCTTGTTTAGGAATCAATTTCTAACTAGGAAACTTCAATCCTTGTTTAGGAAGATTCCCTAGTCTATGTTTTATTCCAATTTAGGTTGAACTTATAATTATTAGTTGTCTAGGAATCAATTTCTAACTAGGAAACTTTAATTCTTGTTTAGGAAAGATTCCCTAGTCTATGTTTTATTCCAATTTAGGGTTGAACCTATAATTATTAGTTGTCTAGGAATCAATTTCTAACTAGGAAAATTTAATTCTTGTTTAGGAAAGATTCCATAGTCTATATTTTATTCTCATTTAGGGTTGAGCTTCTATATAAACTCAACCATTCATGTAAAATGGGGTTAGATTTTGATAAATAATAATTCAGTCTTCTTAAGAGTGTTATCTTTTGAATTAAGTTCATACAATCAAAGCTAATTACTTTGTGCATATTTATTCCAAGGTTCTCTTTCACAAGTTGGTATTATGTTGCAGAGATCATCATCCAAAGGTGATCATATTCCAAGGTGCTCTATCACGGGTTAGAATTAGGTCATCAACTTGGGAAAAATCTAATTTAGCTTTTCAAGGAGTTGCTTCCAAGCGTAAAGATATTAGGTCTCAAGTTTAATATATTTGGGGTTCGTATTAGTTTATAAATAGTTTTTAAATGAAAATAAAAAATAAAAGTATCACAGACTTTCATTTGCCATATGGTACCATATTCCTTGGATTACTAAATGGGACTGGCAAATTATGATTAAATGACACCCAAATTTTAGTGAATCTTCAGACAATATTCCCTAGTTAACTATAAGAGTTTTAACTATAAATGGTGGAACAAATTTAATTTCTTTAATGACACTTCAGTTTATTCAACTAAAGGAATTATAATCTTAGATAAAAAAGATAAAAAATCTAATCAAGAATCAGCTCATCATTACCTTATTATGGGACAACTGACATCTACTAATTTATTTAGTTTATTTAAAGATCTTTTGGATAATATTCCAAAAGAAGAAATCAAATCCCAATTTCTTTAAGCTTTAGCAGAAAAAGAAGAATCTATGTCCACAAGTAAACCCAAACTGAAAGAAAGTGATATAAACCCCAAGTATATTAAACTTGAGACCTAATTATTTTTACACTTGGAAGAAACTCCTTAGAAAGCTAAATCAGGTTTTCCCCAAGTTTGCGACCCAAATCCAATCCATGATAGAGCACATTGGAATATGATAACTTTAGATGATGATCTCCACGACACAATACCAAACTCATGGAAGAGAACCTTGGAATAAATACACACAAAGTAATTACCTTTGATTGTATGAACTTAATTCAAGCAAGAATCAAAACCAAGAGATCACATTCTTAAGAAAACTGAATTTTTATTGATCATAACTTTTCTTCATTTTACATGAATAGTTGAGTTTATATAGAGGCTCAACCCTAAATTAGAAGTAAACATGGACTAGGAAATCTTCCTAAACAAGGATTGAAGTTTCCTAGTTAGAAATAGATTCCTAAACTGACATCTAAACAAGAAATAAACTTAAACTCGTTTTGGGCTCTAAACCTAACATAAATAGGCCCAAAACTTATTAATTACATAGCAAACTTAATTTAATTGACTATGGGCTTATATCATATTGATAGAGGCCCAAAAACATCTAAAATTAAAGTAAAATAACAAGAATCAGAAAATAAAATGAATTACACAGCTCTAGCCTTTGTTGTGCTCGCAATATCGTCACGCTCGCAACAGAGAGATGAATATAGTCATCGTGAATGTGACACCCATCGCAGGTGTGACGCTGCCAATTTTCAGCTTTTGTGCACTTTCATCTCATGGCCATGTTTTAAGCTTGACTCTTCATGTATTTGACCCCAATCACTTGGAATTTGTTTTAATCTCTTCATTTTGATGTTGGGTTTGAATATGTTGATAAAATCCTTGAAGCTTCCTTGAATATGATTGGATCCATATGCAAAGCTTGTGATCCAAATTTCCTTGATTGGATTGTAGAAAACTTCATGCAATCTCATATTTTTCTTGGATGATTCACCAACCATGTACAATGGTTGGATTGCATGTCTTTGTAGGCTATCTTGGTAGAAATAACAACTTTGAAGAACCTTCTTGAAATCTTTATCTTGCAAATATTTGTAGGATTCTTGCAAGGTATCTTGATTCTCATCATACTCTCTTTGATACCAAATCTAATTTAGAGCCTAAGCTCTGATACCAAACTGATACGAATCCCAAATATATTAAACTTGAAACTCAATTATCTTTACGCTTGGAAGCAACTTATTGGAAAGCCAAACTAGGTTTTTCCTAAGTCCATGATCCAAATCAAACCCATGATTGAGCACCTTGGAATATCATCACCTTTAGATGATGATCTCCGCAACATAATACTAAACTCATGGAAAAGAACCTTGGAATAATTAAGCATAAAGTAATTAGCTTTGATTGTATGAACTTGATTCAAGCAAAAATCAAAACCAAGAGATCACACTCTTAAGAAAACTGAATGAAAAGAAAAACCAAAATAAAAAAAATGGTTAAATGATCATGAAATTAGAATGAAAATAGGATTAGAAAAGTCAAACCAAAATTTGGAAAGGAGTAGGAAACCAATCCTAGCTTGTTTTGGAAGGATGCTTAGACTTGGTCAAACTCCTTGTAGAACTCTGAAATATTTGATTCTACTTGTATAATCTTGAAAATTAGCTTCTTTCCTTGTCCTCTTCACTCTAGGAACTAAATAACTTCTATAAATACACCAAGAAGTCAGATTTCAACACTTTTTACATCTTCTTTTCTTTTCGGAAGAATTTTCCTTCTTTTTTTTTTTTGCTTTTCTTTTAAATTCTGATTTCTTCTCTCTCTCTCTATCTCTCTTTTTTTTTTTTTTGATAATTACAGCAACAAATTGAAAGGAAGATTAACAAAGACAAATTGAAGATCAAATACAAGAAGCCAAACCAAATTTGAAGTCTTCAAGCTTGGGTGAGTCCTCCCATCTTTCTTCTTGAATTTGTTTCCCCAAGTAAGTGTCACATCCCAAACTTAGAGATATGACAGTCCTAGAATATGGGGAGCTATAAGGTCACCCATGCCCGTAGAACCCACTTACATATAAACAATCATACTTAGGATCTTACCAAACCTCTTACATTAACTCATTGAAAACATTAAATGAATACCATTAATTGCGGAAGACTTAGGATAAATCATTACATATAAAATCCATAAGGAAAATAATATATATCAATAAGTATCAATCAACAATTCCCGGAGCATCTAATAATAAGACTTCATAAAAATTGTATTATTGATAACTCGGACAAGGAATTCCCCAAGCGAAGTAGAATGCTTGAGCCATCACCTTGCCTCCTCACAATTGCTCACTTGGAACCACACAAAGAAAAAGGGGTGAGATAGATGATCTCAATGAGTAAATGAAAAGGCACATACATTATCACATATTCCTTTGAAAGGAAACGCATAACTTATACACATAGTTCATGATTTATAATTCATGAATCAGGTTGCAATTTAGCAAGGGTTCAATTTGGCAAGTTTGCAGAAATCACACTTATAACATGTAGTGAGTGAAGGCTATTGCTTTATCACTCGAACACATAGAGGAGAGGTGGCCTTATACCAAATTCCAACTCCTATCACGTAGAAAGCGTGAAGCTGATCAGGCTCCACGGCTAGAACCGCTCCTTCTAACTGAGGTGGATACACTACCCCTATCCATCGGGTTAAGACTGTGTGCACAGATTTCGATGATTACCCGCACTAGCATGAGGATTCTGCATAAAGGTAAAGGTACCATAGCTAGAGCTAATGGTAATCACGATTAACAAATATCACATAAGGCAACAATAACATGTATTTCAATAACAATAGTGGTTTAGCCTTTAAACAATGATACAATGATAGTGTAGTTCTAGAAAGAATACAAGTTAGGGTGTTAATCATAAGAAATTCTCATTGGATAAACAAAATAGTTTTGGACCAAACGTCCTTTGGCAACCCAAGCTTGACAAAGAAATCATGTAATAATATTTAGAATAGAAAGAACTTGGGTTTCAAAGATCACAAGCCTCACATAACAATATATCACATTAGTAACATAACAAAATGTTACTTGCACTTATAAAATGAATGTGGCATTTGCCCACACTTGAAGAATGAATACGCTGTTTACTCACCTTGTCACCTTGGGGTTCCTTTGCCCCTAGTACACGTAGTCCCTTTGCACTTCTAAAGCTCCTCAAACTCTAACATAATATTTGATTTAATACTTAGTATTTATTTACTTATGATGCTCCTATCCCATAACTACCCCATTCACATATAGCATACACATACACTTAGAGTTCACATATAGGTGTACTCATCACTTGCATATAGCACATTGACTTTAAAAGTCTTGCATACTTAGGCCTTACAGGCTCACATGAAAACACATTGCAATCATATCAATATCTTTTTAAGGTCATCACCATATTATTACCTCAATATCAATTCACTTTAATAATTAACTTAGTTCACTTCACACTTCCATACATGTCAACTTGACAATTAACCTTTCACGCGTCATGCTTAACTCTTATAATCCTTTTCACTTCATTAACTCATAATCATATGTTCATCATCAATTCATCATAACATCTAGTTTCATATTTCCCAATCAGATTTGTATTCTAGTCACAATATAAGGTTTAGATACCTTAAGTATACCAAAATGCATTTAAGCTTATCTAGGATCATACCTTCAACTAACATGCAATTTTATCATTTATTATACATACATACATGTTAACAATCATCAAAACACATCCCATAAAATTTATAATCATTGGGACAAAATTGTTCATATAGGCCGAATGCATCATCAAGGTAAAAAACCAAATTTTTCTTCTTTTCGTACTTTCCGTCTATTTCAGAAATATGTAAAAACATGGTTTGAACCAAGATTTTTCATGTAAACATAACAAAAATCATTTTAGAACTTAAATCCATAAGAATCGGCCACCATTGGTGTTATTAATATATAAAAATTCAACCTTTTGCATTATAGAACACAAAACCATAAGTTTTCTTATTTTTGGTATTTTCCGGTCATTTCAAAAATATGCAAACAGGTTGTTTAAACCATTATTTTTTATTCAATCATAGACAATATCAGTTTAGAACACATTCCCTCATGAATCGGCAGCCATAGATAGGGTTTATACAAAAAAATTCCAAGTTCAAAGGCTTAGGTGAAAAATCATGAGTTTCTGTGCTTTCCGCGCATTTTGTTCATTTCAGCGATAAACAGACACATGATTCAAATCATTATTTTTCATCTAAACAAAATAAATATCATATTAGCATACTTATTCATACAAATCGGCAGCCATATGACCATGCAAGAATAAAATTTTCCAACTTCCAAGTTCTAACACTAAAATCTTGAATTCCTTTATTTTTTGAAACTTTTCGGTCATCGCAGAAATATGCAGAAATATTATTTAATCCAATATTTTTCATCAAAACAAATCAAAAATCAGTTTAGAATACACCCATGCACAAATCGCCCCCTGCTTATGATGTTTATGCATAAAAATTGTGATTTTAAGCTATAAAATTCACTTTTGGAGAAATCTTGCAGAAAGAATCGTGTTTTCGGTAGAAAATAAATTTTCTCTCTCAAAAATTCACTCAAACAGAATTGAATCTGTAGAAATTAGTAATCAAATAGTTCAAAATAATTTTTCCATAATTTATTTCATAAAAATCAGTTTAGAAATCGAAAGAGAATAAAAACTTATGATTATGGTCATGAAATCGCGAAACGGTAAGGTGTTTTCAATATTTTGGTGGAGAGAAATATTTTGAGAGAATTTTCTACCAAGATATAGAAAGAATAAGAGAATGACTGCTGAAAACCCTTGTTTGGCTGAAATTTAGAATAAATATTAGGGTTGGAGTGGAATTTCCGCTAATACCCTTAATGAATTAGGTTAGGAGGATTTTAGTGTAGTGGGCTTTTGGGTATTTGGGCTTTTCCTTTAAATTTTCAGCTGATTAAGAATTAAAATAAAAATAATATTTTTCTTATTAATTCTGGAATATTTCCCTCAAAAATATTTATTTTAAAATATTTTAAAAATACCCATAAAATTATTTTATGCTTAAAAATTGTCTTATGCATGAAAATTCATTTTATTTAAAATAAATTCTTTTATGCAAATACACTTCATGTAAATTATTTATTTCACAATAGCAACACATATTATGCATATTAAAATAAATTTAATATGCCACATACTTATCAATCACTTAGATCACAAATTTTCACACAAGCATACACTTAACCATATTAGTTCTAAATCAAGCAATTGATCACGAAAATTCCTAGGGTGGGTGTGGGTTGTTACAGTAAATATGGATTTGACCTTCCAACGAAACAAGAAATAGAAATACGAATAAGACGGAATGAACGAAGGAACAAATGAACAAAGAAAAAAAAGGTAAAATGATTTGGACTTTTTTTCTTTTTGAATTTTCAGACTTGAAACAATAACAAACAGAATTAACAAGATGAAAATGAAGGAATTTAACAAAAATGAAAAGAAATGAAAATAAGAAAATAGAAAACACAAACAAAATGAAAAGATATAACCTGATTTAGAGCCTAAGCTCTAATACCAAACTGATATAAACCCCAAGTATATTAAACTTGAGACCCCAATCATCTTTATGCTTGGAAGTAACTCCTTGGAAAGCCAAATAAGGTTTTCTCCAAGTCTATCAGATAGATCAAATAGAGCTTAGGCTCTGATACCAATAAGGGAAGCTAGCGCAAGAGAATGAGATATCTAAGAAGAACAGATAACAAGCAAACTAACATAGGAAAGTATAAATTGAAAGTCCAAATCAAATATAAAACAATACAAATTTGTAATAAAATAGACGTAAATTTTATTACTTACAGAAGATGAATTGAATAGGGATTGAATAATAAGATAGAGGAAGATCACTCTCAATCTTATATTCTTTCACACACTCAAACTAAATTAAAAATATATTTTATAGGATACACACTTAAAAACCTTAGAGAAACTAAGCAAATACAAACTTATAAAACTCGATGATTACAAATGAAAATGAAACACTCTTATATAGAAAACTAAAAGTTATTTTAATAATTACAAAGATGCTGGTGGAGTGAGCTGGCACACATTATGGATTGAGCTGAAAAGATGTGCACTCCCAAAAGCAGAATTATTGCCTAAATAAGGCACATGATAAAGGTGGACAGCTGGAACGCACTTCTGAAGATAAGATTGCGTACTGAGGCTAAAGATAAGCTAAGACAGCTGTAAGGCACTAAGGACCAAAATCAAATGGGTCCTACAAATCCTCTTATGGCAGACAATCCTTTGACATGCAATCATCATCATCAGAACTGTCTTTATCAATTATTCGATCATGTCTACTTTTAGTTCTGGTCCTACTTGAGGATCCCACCTCTTCTTCTTTCTCAGCTAGGGCTGATAAAAATTGAGTTTTAATTTTGTCTTTTGGAATATTTTCCAAAAGATCTCTAAATAAACTGAATAAGTTTGCAGATGATAATTGTCCTGGTATAAGGTACTTGTGAGCTTCTTCCTGATTAGGTTTTTCTTTTTTATCTTTTTTATTAAGAATTATAATTCCTTTATCTACATAAACTGAGGAGTCATCAAAAAAGTTAAATTTGTTCCACCATTTTATTAGGACTCTTTTGGTTAACCAAGGAATATTTTTGCTAGAGTCTCAACAAATTTTGGATTTTTTTGCTTAATATTTGCCAATCCCATTTAATAATTCACGGAATTTTATACCATATGGCAAATGATAAGCGGTGATTTTTTTGTTTTGGATTTTCTTTGACAAACTGTTCATAAATAGTTCTTACCTTGTCAAGGAGCATAATTGGAAAAATTCCACAGTTAAAGAACTAATCAATAAACTAAGTGGAGATTGCGTTATGACCTTCCAGCTAGAATTGAGCCCACCAATTGTGTTTTCTCTGATATTGTCATATAATAATGCTTCAGTCCAGGCATGCATATAATCAAAATAATTAAAGGCCTTGTAATGAGAATACCAACAAATTTCCTTGACAAGGAAAGGGTCATTGCCCCATTCTTCTAAAGTGATAATTTTCTTGATTATGAATTTGCTATAAGCAAACTCTCCTTCTGATCGTTTTGTGGAAGAGAAAATAATAGAACCTATTTTGATCAAGATTTTCTGAAAATAATCATAATATTTTGGAATTGTTGTGAAATTTTTTGTATAAATTTCAGCCACCTCATAAGGTGTAAGCCCTGCATGTTTTGTATCCACAATAAGCAAAAAATAATAAGAAATAGGAATATAAGGGAATATATTTTCTTTTTTAGATGTTGCTTTGACGCTAATTTTATAAGTATCACTTCTCAGGCGGTCCTCTTGAGCATAACAGTCAATGGAGGACTCATAGGTCCTCGTAGAGGGAGTTGCTGGTCCCTTTCCTTTTGAACTCATTTCCTGTTAAAAATTCACGAGTTAAAAAGTCAGGTAAAAAGTTAGAGGAACCATTAATAAATTCAATATCAAAATCAAATATAAATAAAATAGCCTACCATCTTGCAAAGATTTGTTTTGAAGTAATATTTTTAACATCTTTTAATAAGATGTCTTTAGCAAATTTACAGTCTACTCTAATAAGGAATTTTTTATTTAATAAATTAGATTCAAATTTTTGAACACATGGAACTATGGATAATAGTTCTTTTTTCATAGTAGAGTAATTTACTCTAGGTCTAGTCCAGATACCATAGATAAATCAAACTAATTGTTCTTTTTCATTTATCCTCTGTTTAAGAATACCTCCATACCCTTTATCAGAAGCATCAGTCTCAACTATCTTAAAAGCTTCAGGGTGAGGAATGGCTAAACAAGGTAATTCTTTTATTTTGGACTTTATTCTCTATACAGTTAAAGTATGAGCTATAGACCAGTCAAGTGGATTCTTTTTTAACCTTTCAAATAAAGGTTTTGCATCTTTGGCAAGGTCTTTGTAAAAATCTGCAACATAGTTTAAACTCCCTAGAAATCTTTGTAACTGGGTTTTGTCTCTAATCTCATTAGGGAATTTATTTGCAAATTGAATAGCCCTATCTATTGGAATAATAGTGCCTCATTCAATGTTGTGACCTAAAAATCTAATTTTGGTTTGACACAGCTTAATCTTCTTAGTGGACACAACTAGACTTGCATGCTTAATAATCTTAATAAAGATATTTAGATGTTTAAAGTGTTGATCTAGATTGCTAGAGAATACTAGCACGTCATCAATATAAACTATCATGAATGCTGAATAAGCATTAAATGTCATTCATAATTCTTTGAAATTCTGATGGAGCATCTTTTAACCCAAAGGGCATGACGTTCCATTCATAATGCCCAAACAGAATAGTAAATGCCATCTTATAACAGTCACTTTCATTGATCTGGATATGCCAATAGCCTAACTTCATGTCAAACTTTGAAAAGATACTGGCTCCATAAAGCCTGTTTAGCAAATCTTTTTTTTATTGGGAAGAGGGTATCTGATCCATCTTAAAGCTTTATTAAGTGGCTTGTAATTAATAACAAGCTTGGGGACACCTCTTTCTAGTTCAACAACATTTTCTACATAAAATGCTGGACAACTCAAGGACTATAACTCTTTTAAATAAGTCCTTTATTTTCCAACTCAAATATTTCCTTTTTACAAATTTCAAGATGCCTAGGTCCCATAGCAATAGGATGGTCTTTAGTGGGAATATACCTTTCACTAAAGTCTGGTTCATAAGGCAGCTGTATCACATGCTTCTCAGCATAGATATTTTGTATCATATCGTTTTGAATTTTTTCTATTTTTTCTTTAACAGCTGGCAATAATAATTGCTGCTCAATTTTCTTTTAACTAATCTCCTGAGATAAGGAAGTGAGAAATTCTTTTTTTATTTTTTATCTTATTTAATGTCTATTTCCTTTAATCTCGGCTGAGATATAAAAGAAAAGTGTATCTCTCTACCCCCCTTTTCTGAGGTTATACCTTTCTCAGAGATCTCTTTTATAGGGTATAACATGTGCAGAAAAGGATTTCCTAAGATAATGGGATGTGATAATCCCTTAACCATTATAAATGGTATTTGGAAACATATTCCTTTATTGCATACTGCAGCATCAGATAATTTATACTTGATTTTTAATTTTGAACCATCTGTAGTGTTTAATACTTCAGTAGTTTTATTGAAGTATTTTGAAGGAACAATACCTTCATTGATGCAGTTGAGATCAACACCTGAATCAATAAGGGCTAGAGTTTTAAACATAAACTCTTTATTGACTACCACTGTAATATAAGTGTGCCATTTATGAGTTATAACTTAATCCACCAAATTTAAAAACTGAAGATTATTAATTTTGTCTTCATTTAATGGATCCCTCTCAGCTTTGTTAAGAGCAATCTCTTCTTCATCCTTGTGATCTATCATTTCTCATTTTCTGATTAATTCAAGAAAAGAAACTCTGTGTTTTAGCTCTTGTAGCTCCGATTTGACAGAACTGATTTTAGCTTTTAATTCACTGACTGTAGGTTTATGAGCTTTAGATTTCTTGGCATGTTTGACTCTTTCCATTATCTCTTTTAAATCATAAGGCCTATCTGCCTTTTTTGAAAGTTTCTTTTCTAGTGAGCTTGATGAAGACTCACTATCTTTTGTTTGATAAATTTGCAAATACTTTTGTATTTGCCTCTTCTTTTCTTCTTTATCTTGGATCAGATCAATAAGATCCAAAATCATATTGTCTTCTTTGATCAGAACACATAAGCCATTCATCTGACATAAAGCTTTGTAATAATCACAATCTCCTTCACAATCTGCTTTTGGAGAAGAAGGACTAGATGACTCTGAACTTGAACTTGAAGTAGATTCACAATCTATGGCATTGATTTCATAATCTTCTTTCTCAGAATCTATTTAAGTAATAAACAGATTAATTAATATTTTTTAAGACCTTCGTCTATAGATAAGGCCTGAATCTGCTGTTTGACTTTACACCAATTGGCATAGTGACCTGGTTTTCCACATTTGTAACAGATGATAGTCTTTTTAGACTTTGATTTTCCTTTAGCCTTAAAGTTAGGCTTTCTTTTCTTTTCTTCATCTTCTTTTTTATAATTTCTTCTTTTCTGCCTTGTAGGATAATATTTTTCCCTTTTATAAGGCTTTTTCTTTTAATGAGAAGAAAATAATGGTTAATATCCAAACTGCTTGTAGAAATCTCCTAGTAGTTTTCTTCTTGTTGCCTTATTTTTCTTGAGTTTATTGTGCAGCTTCATTTCATTACATAATGAAATTCCTTTTGCTATAACTTCAGCTGCCAATTCACCATAGGTATACAGGTTATAAGGGATTCCTCCATCCCATTTTATTCTGTTTCTAACCCTTTCAGCAAATAAGGGTGGTAGACCAGATATAAATTTTTCTTTCCAAATATCATTTCCATTGTCTTCTCTAGTATAAACTGTGGAGAAGAAGACATCTTTGTACCATTTGAAATGAGATAAATCTAGACATCTAAGATTCATTAATTGCTCATGAGATTTGTCTAAATAAGACATAGTTGAGCCAATAAAATGTATCCCTATAGTATATAATAGGGTATTAACAGCATTTGCCGTGGTCCTTAAACTAGTAACTGATTAAGCTCCTGGAGTTTGCGGTTGTTGGACCATTGCTTTTGTTTTCATGGCTGTTGATATTTGAACTCTTCCTTCTTGAGTTAAATAAAAATCCCACCAACCTTTAAGTTGGCCTGTGAATCCTGCTACTATTGCTTTAGCTACCATGTCGTCAGCATTTCCTTTAGTCTTAGCAGCATTTGCATACATAGTCATATAATGTATGACATTTTTAATTTGATATTTAGATAGACCATCAATATTCCATTCAACTATGGATGTCCCATCATAAGAGACATAATTATACAAAGTGTCTTTGTATTGGAGGTCTACCAGAGATGGCCTTGGATAATAAGGCTTTAGTGGCATACTGGAATTCTTTTTAGGATAAGTTATCCTATTGACTTGACTTGTATCTCCAGCTTCCATGAACATGGCTTCAAGGTTGTTAATAAACCCTTGTTTAGATTTTTGAGAATTATTATTTGATTCAGTTTCAGAATCTGATTCTTGAATTTTTTTCTTCCTTTTGTTCTTCTCTTATAAGAGGAGTTAGACTTTTTTCCATATCTTCTTTTGCCTTTTTTGCTTTCATTCCTAAGGTAGTAAGTCTTTTAACTAATTCATCTACCATCTCTATAGACTTATCTTCTTTTGCTAACTTTGTATCTAGCTTAGCAGATTCCATAGGTTTAAATAAAACCCTCTTCTCATAAGAAGTGGAAGGGACAGATAATTCTTTTCGAGGAATACAATCAACCTGTTTTAAAGTAGATATTTCAGTTTCTATTCTGGTCAACTATTTTCCCATCGAATCAAGAGATAAATTTGAAAAATTATTTTGCTGGACAACATCTTCTAGACTCCCCTCTCCCCCCTTAAAAGGAGAACACGTAATTTCTATTCCCTTTTTAGTTTAAAAGGAAAAATCTGTGGAAGGAGGATGCATGCTTTTAATAAGCTTTCCTTAGGGAGTAAAATAATTTTTATATGCAGTTTCTAAGGTATTAAGAAACTGAAGATTTGAGAAATTTGGATAAGATTTGCCTATCAACATAAAATAATGTTGTAGAAATTCAAGAAAATTTCTTATTCCATCTTTAGCTTTATAAAGCCAATATTTGTTTCTATACTTTTGTTGTTCCTTTTCAGAGAAATTAATAAGGAACCATTTATCAAAAGGATCTTCTTTAGTTGAAATGATAACTAGATTTAAGCTATCTAAATTGAGGATACTTTCTTTATCATATCCCATATCAAAAGGAGTAGGACTCTAGGAAGGTTTCATGCACTTTCGATGTGGGAAAAGTGCACAGAATGAAGAAAAATGGAAAAAATATGGAAAACTCGACTATTGCCTCTAGAAGTCCTGCGGCAGCTGCAGGCTTCTTAGCGGTAGCTGCAAGTCAGCATGAGGTAGCCATAGGCATTTTGGCGGTAGCCGCTAGGCCTTCCGTGGCTGCAAGTTGAATTTAGCCTATTTTGCTATTTTTGGCCTGTTTTCGCCAGTTTCAGCTTCAATTTAAGCTCAGTTTGATTCTACGAATTCATAATTGAGTGTCGGTTGTTTGGAGGTATAAATTTGAGGGTTCATAGTTATCAACCTTTATTTTCTTCTTATAAGAAGAAAAGAAAAGAGCCTATAAAAAGGATAATTACTATCCTTCAAAGCAAAAGAGAAGAAATTATAAAAGATTTAATGAAAAAAATAGAAAAAAGCCTCCTTCAAGGGCATCCAAGGGAAACCAAAGTTTAAAAAGATACAATTTGGTATAAATGTGGAAAACCAAGACATTACGCTAAGAGGTGTAAAGTCCAACAACATATTCAAGCCTTATCAATAGATGGTCTTAAAAGATCTTTAATAAATTTGTTTATTATTGAAACAGATTATGAAAAGGAAGACTATGAGATAAATGCTATAGATTATATATCTAATTTTAATTCAAGTTCAAATTCATCAAGTTCTTCTCCACCAAAAGAAGAATGTGAAGGAAATTGTGACTATTATAAAGCCTTATGTCAAACGAATGGCTTGTGTTTTAACTAAAGAAGAAGATATTATTTTGGATCTTATTGATCATATCCAAGATGGAGAAGAGAAAAAGAAGCAACCACAAAAATATTTGCAAATTTATCAATCAAAAGAAACTGCTTCTTTATCAAGTCCTTTAGAACAGAAGCTTTCTGAAAAGGTAGAAAAATGCTATGATCTTAAAGAGATTATGGACAGGGTTAAAAATGCTAAAAAAATCAATCCTCAAGAGCCTATGATCAATGAATTAAAAGTTGAAATTAATTTTGTTAAGATAGAATTAAAAGACATTGCTTCTTTCTTAGAATTAATTAAGAAAGAGGAATTGGAAGGAGAAGAAGAAGAAGAAATTTCTCTTAATAGGGCAGAAAGGGATCCATTAAATGAAGATGAAATCAACAATCTTCAATTTTAAAATTAGTGGATCAAGTTATAACTCATAAATGGCACACTTATATTACAATGGTTGTCAATAAAGAATTCATGTTTAAAACAATTGCCCTTATTGATTCAGCTCCATATTTAAATTGCATCAATGAAGGTATTGTTCCTTCCAAGTACTTCACTAAAACTACTGAAGTACTAAACACAACAGATGGTTCAAGATTGAGGATTAAATATAAATTATCTGATGCTGCTATATGCAATAAAGGGCTATGCTTGTAAATACCATTTATAATGGTTAAAGTATTATCTTATCATGTCATATTAGGAAATCCTTTTATGCATATGTTATACCTTTTGTAAAAGAAAATTTTGAACAGGGAACAACATCAAAAAAAGGGGGGAGAATAATACAGTTCTCTTTCATATCTTAGCCAAGATTAAAAGAGATTGATATTATTCAAAGTAAAATAAAAAATAAAGAGAAATTCCTTACTTCTTTATCATAAGAAGTCAATCAAAAGAAAATAGAAAAGCAATTATTATTGTCAGCTGTAAAAGAAAAAATAGAAAAATTTCAGCAAGAAATGATTAAAGAAATTTGTGCTGAGATTCCTAACTCTTTTTGGGACAAACAAAAGCACATGCTACAGCTACCATATGAACCTAATTTCGATGAAAAGCATATTCCCACTAAGGCTAGACCTATTGCAATGGATCCCAAGCACTTAGAAATCTGTAAAAAAGAAATTACTGAATTGGAATCCAAAGGACTTATTAGAAAAAGTCATAGTCCTTGGAGTTGTCTAACATTTTATGTAGAAAATACTGTTGAGCTGGAAAGAGGAGTTCCTAGACTTATTATTAATTACAAGCCTTTGAACAAAGTGATACAGAAGCTCCAAGAATAAGCCTAAGAACCCCTTTGATTATTATGAACCCCTACAGCATTAACTTGAAAAACCCAATAGCCAATTTAGTCTTAACTCCTAAGAAAGGTTAGAACTTAGATTACTTAGATAAATTGATCAAGAATTAGAATAAAGAAAACTCAGTTTTTAGATTCCAATTTTGAAACACTCCACAAGCAGGAGATCAATCTACTTGAATGTTTTTTAAGCATGCATTCTACACAAGAACACAAAGATAAATGCTAACAGCTTTTTGGTTTATCATTAACAATTCAAATCTAATCTTTTCATTACAAAAATTTGCCCATTTTAATCTTGGAACATCCCTCCAAGAATAGGAAAAGCTAAAAGGCAACAATTTAAGACCATTAATACCTATCATCAATTCCTAGTAATAAAAGGTAATCAATACCTAACAATTAAAGACAATTAAAACTTAATTTAACATCTGACCTTTGAGCTTAGAATCATCAATACCTAACAATTAAAGGTCATCATTACCTTTAGTGATGTGCATTAAAGATAATTTAAACTTAACTTTAGATAAACTTTAACAAACTGAATTTTGGCTTAATACTTAACATGGACAGCCCAAATAATAATGAACTAAATAAAAACTAAATAAAATTAGTGGATTCTAAATGATGAATGGCCGACCCTTTTAGGAAACCCATTAACATTCTTAACTAAGCCCATTAGTAACATTGACTTGGCTTAAATTATATTAGTCTTGATCTGAACTAAGCCTAAAACTTTGTTGGCCTTGTAAACCTCCACTATCTGAATTCACCAAGCCTTGTAGATGATGGATTAAGGCTTGTTGAAGCTTCTTCTACCCAAACCTTGTTATGGATCTTTTAGGCATGCTAATTGGACTAGAAGCCTTTTGAACTTGAATCCTCGGAACTTGATGTGGCTAATCCATAACACAAAGCCTTAAGGTGGATTAGGTATCCATTACCTAATAAAAAAGATTTACTAAATAGGCTTTATGATGCTAGTATATTCTCTAAGTTTGTTATGAAATCTGGATACTGGCATATCCAGATCGATGAAGGAGATCGTTATAAAATAGTGTTCACTGTTCCTTTTGGGCATTATGAATGGAATGTTATGCCCTTTGAATTAAAAAATGCTCCTTCTGAATTTCAGAGAATAATGAATGGATACATTCAATGCTTATTCAGCATTCACCATCATCTATATTGATGATGTGTTAGTGTTTTCTAGTAATCTAGATCAGACTTTAAACATTTAAATATCTTTATTAAGATTATTAAGAAAGCAGGATTAGTCGTGTTGGCAAAGAAAATAAAATTGTGTCAAACAAAAGTTAGATTTTTAAGACACAATATAGAAAAGGGCACCATTATTCCTATAGATAGAGCCATCCAATTTCCTGATAAATTCCCTGATGAAATAAAAGATAAAACTCAATTACAAAGATTTTTGGGGAGTCTAAATTATATGGCAGATTTTTATAAAAATCTTGCCAAAGATGCTAAACCTTTATTTGAAAGGTTAAGAAAAAATCCTCCTAACTGGTCTAAGGCTCATACTTTAGCCGTACAAAAAATAAAAACCAGAGTAAAAGAACTTTCTTGCTTAGCCATTCCTTATCCAAAAGCCTTTAAAATTGTTAAAACAAATGCTTCTAACAAAGGATATGGTGGAATCCTTAAACAAAGAATAAATAATAAAGAACAATTAGTTAGATACACCTTTGGTATTTGGACTGGACCTAGAGTTAATTACTCTATGGTAAAAAAGGAACTATTATCTATAGTTCTATGTATCCAAAAATTTGAATCTGATTTATTAAATCAAAAGTTCCTTATTAGAGTAGATTGTAAATCTGCTAAAGATATCTTACTAAAAGATGTAAAAAATATAGCATCAAAACAAATATTTGCTAGATGGCAGGCTATATTATCTATTTTTTATTTTGATATCAAATTTATTAATGGAACAACTAATTCTTTGCCTGATTTTCTAACTAGAGAATTTTTAATAGGCAATGAGTTCAAAGGGAAAAGGACCAGCAACTCCCTCTAAGAGGACTTATGAGTCCTCCATGAGTGACTTTATTCCTGAAGATCGCTTAAGAGAAGATGCTTATAAAATTAGCATCCAAGCTACCTTAGAAAAAGAAAATTTATATCCCTATATTGTAATATCTTATTATTTTCTGCTTATTATTGATGCTAAACATGCAAGGTTAACACCTTATGAGGTGGCAGAGATTTACACCAAACATTTCTCAACAATTCCTAAATATGATTATTATCAAAGGATTTTAGGAGAAACAGGTTCTGTAGTCTTTTTAGCTACAGAAAGGTCTGAAGGTGAGGTTGCTTATAGCAAATTCATTATTAAAAAGATAATTAACTTGGAAGAATGGGGTAATGATCCTTTTCTTAACAAAGAAATAAGGTATTATTCCCATTATAAAACTTTCAATTATTTTGATTACATGCAAGCATGGACAGGTGCCTTATTGTATGATAATAGGCAAAGGAAACATAGTTGATGGGCTCAATTTCAGCTCGAAGGTCACAATCCTATCCCCACATGGTTCATTGATTGGTTCTTTAATTGGGGAATCTTTCCAATAATGCTTCCTAATAAAATAAGAACTATTTATGATCAGTTTGTAAATGAAAACAAAAAACAAAAGCACCACAGACTTTCATTTGCCATCTGGTACCGTATTCCTTGGATTATTAAATGGGACTGGCAAATTATGAGTAAAAGACACCCAAAATTTGGTGAAACTTTAGACAATATTCCTTGGCTAACTAGAAGAGTTTTAACAAAATGGTGGAATAAATTTAACATCTTTGACGACTCTTCAGTTTATTCAACCAAAGGAATTATAATCTTAGATAAAAAATCTAATCAAGAATCAGCTCATAAGGACTTTATTCCAGGATAGCGAACATTTGCTAATTTATTTAGCTTATTTAAAGATCTTTTTGATAATATTCCAAAAGAAGAAATCAAATCTCAATTTCTTTTAGCTTTAGTAGAAAAAAAAAAAGAATCTGAGTTCACTAGTAAAGCCAAACCGAAAGAAAGACATGATCGCATAAAAGACAAATGCTTGAAGATGGTCTGCCAATAATTGAATATCAGGACCCATATGAATATGACCCCTAAAACATTATCAAGCCAGTGACTTATTTTCAGTCCATTATTGTTACTTTAAAAGATTCTCTGCTCATGTAAGCAATGATGTAATTATTTTTGTGATGTAAAAGATTTTCTTTTCTATTTAAGAAGTGTGTGTTCAATTGTTTAGGCATCAGAAAATTTTCAAGTGTGTTTTGAGTGTTCTAAGAGTGTGCTTACTAAATATTTCTATCTTCTATAATCACTACTATTTTCAAAAAGTAATATATGCTTTTGAAGTTTCTTATTAACATATAGTTACTCTTTACATTCTGTTTATATTGTTTAGATTATTATTTGATAATATATATTTTAGTTGTTACTTTAAAGCTTTTAGTTATCTTGTGCTAGCTTCCCCTACTGGTATCAGAGCTAATTACTTTACTTGTTCACAAAATACCAAGGTTCCTGGACATAGGTTCGTCATTGAGTTGAGGTTTTTTCTTGAGTAGAGGTTTTTCCTTGCAAACTTGATTTGACTTTCCAAGGGAGTCGCTTCCAAGCATAAAGGTATTGGGTCTCAAAGTAGGTTGTTTGGGGTTTGTATCACAAAGCTATAATTTTTGAATTATCATGTTTGCTTTATTAATAGAATAGCTAAGTATTTATAGTATCTTAACTAGGTTACAAAACCCTAAAGTTAATAGTTGTTTAAGGAAAATCAGTTTCCTAAACAACTTACTAACAAAGTCAGTTTTGGCCTTAATTTAAATAGACTAAAAGCCCAAATAACCAATTATAATGCTTAAAATAGAAAATGGATAGATATAGACTTAATTAACAAAATTAGCCCAATGACAATATGAATTTCAAACTTGAGGTTAAATTGATTGAGCCATTCAAAATTGGTATGAAGCTTGCATCATGCTTGACTTGGCTTCCAATTATCAATTGAATCCAACAGTATTGTTTTATCATCATTTGAAATCCATCCTTGAAGTTTGAACCTTTATAAAAGTCTTATAGCACGTAAATCAAATTAATCAAATCTGAATTTGAATCTTGAATCCCCAATTTGATATTTGACTCCTCTTTGCAATCTTCAATTGTGGATGGATTGTTCCACATGCCTTGCATCAAGCCTTGAATTACTTCTTTGAACTTCTTTGGCCTTGCTCTTGTAATTGGTCCATTTGGCAAAGTTATTACGTCCTTGCTATTAGCTACTTGGATTGCATCACTCCCTCCATCCTCAAAAGGATTCGACCTTGAATCTTCACCTACATCAAAAGGAGAAAGATCACTTACATTGAAAGTAGCACTAACATTATACTCACCAAGAAGGTCCAATTTGTAGGCATTATCATCGACTCTTTCCAAAACTTGAAAAGGTCCACCTCCTTTTGGATACAACTTAGATTTTCTTTGACTTGGAAATCTTTCCTTTTTCGTATGCACCCAAACCCATTCACCTAGCTCAAAGATTACTTTCCTCCTTCCTTTGTTAGCTTGATTTGCAATTTGTTGATTTCTTTTCTCTGTATTCTTTCGCACATCCTCATAAAGTTTTTTTACCATTTCAGCTTTCTTCCTTCTACCTAAATTACTCCCTTTATGAATAGGTGAAGGAACCAAATCCAAAGGAGTTAGTGGATTAAGACCGTAAACAATCTCAAATGGTGAGCAACCTATACTTGAATGCACAACATGATGCAAATTCAACAAATGGCAAACAATCTTCCCAATTTTTCAAGTTTTTTTGAATGATAGCATGCAATAAAGTACCTAAAGTTCTATTCATACCTCAGTTTAGGGATGACAAGCAATAGAAAACAATAATTTAGTCCCCAACTTATCCCATAAAACTTTCCAAAAGTAGCTTAAAAACTTTATATCTCTATCACTTACAATAATCCTAAGAATGCCATGGAGTTGTACTATGAACCCTTAATTTTGCACCCTCCAGTATGCATTTGAACCTTAGAATCACTTAGACTCGAAAAACAAACCTCCAGAAGCTGAAAACTATCAAAACAAAAAAATTGAGAAAACCAAAACATGTCTTTTTGACATTTAAACCCCTTCAAATTATCTAGGACTGAGTAATGAATATAACATAACTGGAATCGTAAAAAATGGACGAGAAACAAGCAAGAACGGTTGAAAACTAGGCCATTGCCGTAGAGCTCTACAGCACTGCCATAAAGCCATATGTGGAACTACAAAGGTCTGTATAACACTACCAAAGAGGGCTTTGCAGTGCTGCAAAGCCGTTTGAGGCAACTCTAGTGAATTCTCCTATTTTCGCGATCCCAGAGCTTGAAAAGCATTAATTTCAAACAAACTACTTTGCATTTGCTCTTTACTTTGCAAAGCAAGTTGGAGGGTTTCTCCTTGATTCCTTCAACTAGTTAAAGGCTTTCTGGCCGCTTGTTTGAGGCAAGTCTATTGCCTAAGGCTCTCATCTACCATCTGAGGCTAGTTGCTGCCTACCATTTGAGGCTAGCCGTCGCCTACTATTTGAGACTCGTGTCTACTGTCTGAGGCTAGCCATTGCCCACCATTCGAGGCAAGTTGCCACACCATTCGAGCCTAGCCGCCACCTGCCATCTAAGGTCAATCACTACTTACCTTCCGAGAGAAGCCGTAGCGCAGTCCAAGGCCAGTCATCATCCACTGTCTGAGATAAGCTTCTTTTCCTTTAATTTTATTTTGTCTAAATTTTCTTGCCCCTTTTAATTAGTTAATTAAATTGATTCATCTAGGTTGCTAGCTAATTAACTCAGTAGTCAATTACATTAATTAATTAACTCAACCCTCTCTTATTCAATCAATCAAAACATGATAAAGTGGCTAGGCTAAACTAATCCCTTCACAAGAAGGGAGAACTGCATGGGTTCTAATTTCCATTTAAAGGGATCACACAGGCATGCTTGGTTCAAGCATCCAATCTAATTAAAACTAACCAACTCTCCCCCTTCTATAACCTTTTTCACTTACTCCTATTTTTTTTCCTTTTTTACTTTTGTTATTAGGTTTAGTTTGGGAAATATGTGACTTCTCTAGAACCCATAAGGGCTAGAGGAGGTATCCCTTAAGTTTAGGGTTTTTGTCATAATGTTAACTTTCTTTCGAACTTTACTTGTATTTACTTTATTATTGAATGTATAGACTGAATGATCATGCATATTATAGATTGTTCATACATTTTAATTTGTTCATGAAATATATTTTGAGTCACTCCTATATTAATTGGCTAAACTTATTTTGTTAAGATAAACCAAAAACCTATCCCAGAATCCTCTTTGGTTTCGAGGCTAGTGATCTTTTTCCTTTGAGTAATAATTGGAGTCAAATGGGTTTTTTCCTTATATTTCCCAATAAAAATAAATTAAAGTGGTGACTCTAAGAAACAGTTTTCAAATTAATCAAATATAAACCTAAGGGCTTCCTTGTG
Organism: Reutealis trisperma; assembly: GCA_947687605.1. NCBI lineage: Eukaryota > Viridiplantae > Streptophyta > Magnoliopsida > Malpighiales > Euphorbiaceae > Reutealis > Reutealis trisperma. Next base: position 619,484 of record CANTUT010000104.1, on the reverse strand, counting down.
AGTTTTTTCCCAAATGAGCATTTTGATTTCCTTTACCATATCGGACAGGTGCTCGAGCGAGGTCTCACATGTACTATCTCCTAAAGAATAAATCAACAATGTTTATTGCATCATTAGTTTTACTACAAGATATAAAATGTGCTATTTTAGAAAACCCATCAACAACAACAAAGATTGCATCCCTCCCCTTTTCGACCTAGGTAAACCTAACACAAAATCCATTGATATATCAACATAAGGTTCATTAGGTATAGGTAAAGGGGTATATAAACCATGTGGTAAAACTTTAAACTTAGCTTGTTTACAAGTAACACATCTATCACATATTTTAATTACATCCCTTTTCATTTTAGGCTAATAAAAGTGCTCACTCAAAGTATCCAAAGTTTTTGCAATCCCAAAATGCCATATTAAACCACCCCCATGAGCTTCTTTTATAAGCAATTCACACATAGAACACATAATTATACATAATTTATTTTCTTTAAGCAAATACCTATCCATTCTATAAAACTTACCATGAGCCATTTTCTCACATGCAACATAAATACTAGAAAAATCAGAATCCTTGCCATGCAAACCTTTGATGTGCTCGAATCCCATCATTTTTACATTCATGGTGTTATATACCTTCTAGATAAGGCATCATCTACCACATTCTTTTTACCTTGTATTTTATCACATATGGGAATGTTTCAATGAAATCACTCCACTTGGCATGCCTTCTATTTAACTTACCTTCCCCTTTGAGATATTTCAATGATTAGTTGTCCGTGTGGATCACAAACTCCTTGGGCCAAAGATAATGTTGCCAAGTTTCCAATGCCCTCACCAAAGCATAAAGTTCCTTGTTGGGTAGTTCACAGTAGCACCATGGAGTTTTTGACTAAAGTAGGCAATCGCCCTCCTTTCTTGCATTAAAACAACTGCAATTCCTAAACCTGAAGCATCACATTAAGTCTCAAAAGTTTTTGCAAAGTTAGGCAAAGTTAGAATAGGTGTCATACTCAACTTATCCTTAAGTGAATTAAATGGTAAGTCTTGCTCATTACCCCTAATGAGAATCCATATACCTTGCAAGAAGCTCACAAATACATGCATGATAAAGATTTCAAGAAGGTTCTTTAAGGTTGTTATTTCTATCAAGATAGCTTACAAAAGGCATGCAATACAACCATTGTGCATCATTGATCGATCATTCAAGAAGAAAATAAGGTTGTATGAAGTTTCCTGTAAATCAATCAAGGATATTTGGATCATGAGCTTTGCATATGGATTCAATTGTATTCAAGGAAGCTTCAAGGGCTTAATCAATCTATTCAAGCCTAATGTCAAGATGAAGAGGCCAAATTACATTCCAATTTGCTTGGGCCTAATCTATTCAAGTGTTTACAAGGCTTCCATTCTTTATTCAAATTGGAACTTCCATATTTGGCTTTTCAAATTCAATTTATCATGTTTTATTTAGTGTTTGGGCTGCATAGTTATGTATACAGCCCAAGAGTTGTTTAAACTACTTTATTTTCATTTTTTAATTAGTTTTGGGCCTATTTTATTTTAGGTCAAAGGCCCATCAGAATTTTATAGTTTAATTAATTAGATTTCAGTTTGTAGTTAGGAAATAACTTCTCTTGTATAGGAAGGATTCCTAACTTGTTTTAGAATTCAGTTCTAGCTTAGTTATTATTTAGGAATTAGTTTCTAATTAGGAATCTTCAATCCTTGTTTAGGAAGATTTCCTATTCCATAGTTGATTCTAATTTAGGGTTGAGCTTCCATATAAACTCAACCATTCATGTAAAAAGAAGTTATGTTATGATAAATAAAATTCAGTTTTCTTAAGAGTGTGATCTCTTGGTTTTGATTCTTGCTTGAATCAAATTCATATAATCAAAGCTAATTATTTTGTGCATATTTATTCCAAGGTTCTCTTTTACGAGTTAGTATTGTGTCGCAGAGATCATCATCCAAAGGTGATCATATTCCAAGGTGCTCTATCAATGGTTGGATTTGGGTTGCGGACTTAGGGAAAAAGAGTTGCTTCCAAGCATAAAGATAATTGGGTCTCAAGTTTAATATACTTGGGGTTTGTATCAGTTTGGTATCAGAGCTTGGATCTAAATCAAGTTACATCTTTTTATTTTGTTTGTGTTTTCCATTTTTGTTTGTTTTTGTTTTCATTAAATTCCTTCATTTTCGTCTCATTAATTTTCTTTATTATTGTTTCAGGTCTGAAAATTCAAAAAATAAAGAAAAAAAATTCCTAGATCATCTACCAATTATGTTTGTGTCTTTTTGTTTCTTTGTTTTCTATCCTATTCATATCCTTTGTGTTTCATTGAAATTCAAGTGTTGGAAGGTCAAATTCATCTATACTTGGGAACTAATTCGAATTCAAGAAGAAAGAAGGGAGGATTCACCTAAGCTTGAAGACTTCAATTTAGTTTGGCTTCTTGTATTTAATCTTTAATTTGTTTGTTAATTTTCCTTTAAATTTTCTGCTGTAATTATAAGAGAGAGAGAGAGAGAGAGAGAGAGAGAGAGAGAGAGAGAGAGAGAAATCAGCAAAGAAAAGAAAAAAAAAGAAGGAAAATTCGTCCAAAAAGAAAAGAAGAAGCAAAAAGTGTTGAAATCTGACTTTTTGGTGTATTTATAGAAGTTATTTAGTTTCTAGAGTGAAGAGGACAAGGAAAGAAGCTGATTTTCAAGATTACACAAGGAGAATCAATGATTTCAGCATTCTACAAAGAGTTTGACCAAATTTAAGCATCCTTCCAAAACAAGCTAGGATTGGTTTTCTACTCCTTTCCAAATTTTGGTTTGACTTTTCTAATCCTATTTTCATTATGATTTCTTGCTAATTTAACTATTTCCTTACTCGTTTTGGTTTTCTTTTTATTTCAATCCTTGTTCATGTCTAATTTGGTTTCCTAATCCCATCAAGATTCCTATATTGTTTTCCTAGTTCTATTAGGATTTCAACTTTTCTTTTCTAATTTCAATTAGGATTTCTAATTTTTATTTTTTGAATCAAATTCTAATTTTGTTTTGCTAGTTTAATTAGGATTCTCGTACTTGTACTGTCATTGGGAATTCTTATTTCTTGTTTCATTTTAAGTCTTTGAACTTTGAAATTTATTCACATTGTAATTTAGTAAAAATTGTATTAATTTGATTTTTGCAACTGATCTTGGCAAGAGATTTGAGTGGTAAAAGGCTAAGTGTGAGCTCATAAAGAGAAAAACCATAACAAATTGAGTTAACCATGAGTGATTGAGTGGCAATACTTGAGTGAAACACGTGAGGCAGTGAAGTGAGGTATTATTCTACTTTACTAACATTCTTTTTAGGTTTTTTACAATGGAAGTTGATCAAGAATTTCAAAAAGAATTAATGGCTATTAGGCAAGAAGTAGTTATGCAGATATTGAAGGATGAAGAAAGTAATGATGTTTTTCAAATAAGATGTTGCATCCACGATAGAGTATGCCATATGATCATTGATTCGAGTGTTGTCAATTTTGCAAGCCTTGAGCTAGTTGAGAAATTAAATTTGTCCACTAGAAAGCATCTAAGGCCACACTCATTGTATTTGTTGAATAAATATGTCAAGATTAAATAGCAAACTTTAGTTTCATTCTCTCTAGGAATGTATAAAAGTGAAGATTGGTGTGATGTTGTACTAATGAATGCAACACAAGTTTTGTTTGGAAAGCCATGGATACATTTTAGTCAAGCAAAACACATCAAATCTACTAACCACTACAAAGTTCCACTAAAAGATGGTAAGCATATTACCCTTACTCCTCTTTCTCAAGAAGAATTGTATGAAGATTGAGTGAACATACTATGAAAAAGAGAGGAAGAACCTCAAAGACAAAATGGTGTTATTGAGCTCATAGTGATAGAATTGAGCGTATCAAAAAGGGAGAATGAAGGTGATGAGAGTTTCAAAAAGGAGGAAAGCAATGTGCAAAATAAAACTGTGGAAGTGACTCATGAAGATGACTTGAAACCTTTGGAGCTTACAAGTGAAGAGTCCTCATTAAAAGGTTGAAGAAGTTATTGAACATGAAGAAATTCCAATCTACTATCCTCCTCAAGTAGTTGTTGAAAATAAAGCTGAGTTTGTTGTAAATAATGAAATTAAAGAAAAAGAGTGCATAAAGAAAGAGAGTGAAAAGAAAAAGAGTGAGTGTGAAAAGAAAGAATTAGTAAGTAAGGAAGAAAATGAACTTTCAAATGAGAGAAAAGAAATAATAGAAAGTTCAAATAAAAAGATTGAGAGTGAAGAGAGAAAACAAGGTTGACTATATTCCTAAAAAAGAAGTGTCAATTCCTTCCACTTCCACTTCAACTTCTTATGAGAAGAGGGTTTTATTCAAACCTATGGATTCTGCCAAGCTAGATATAAAATTAGAAAAAAAAAAGAAGAAAAGTCAAAGATGGTGGACGAATTAGTCAAAAGTCTTACTACCTTAGGAATAAAAGCAAAAAAGGCTCAAGAAGAAAGGGAGAAAAATCTGACTCTTCTTATTAGAGAGGAACAAAAGGAAGAAAAATTTCATAAACAGACTTTCAAACAGAATCAGATAATAATTCTCAGAAGTCTAAACAAGGGTTTATTAACAACCTTGAAGCCATGTTTATGGAAGCTGGAGAAACAAGTCAAGTCAACAGGATAACTTATCCTAAAAAGAATTCCAGTATGCCAATGAAGCCTTATTATCCAAGGCCTTCTCCGGTAGACCTCCAATACGAAGATACTTCAAATAATTATGTCTCTTATGATGGGACGTCCATAGTTAAATGGAATATCAATGGTCTATCTGAATATCAAATTAAAAATGTCATACATTATATGACCATTTATGCAAATGTTGCTAAGACCAAAGGAAATGCTGACGATATGGTAGCCAAGGTAATAGTAGCAGGGTTCACAGGCCAACTTAAAGGTTGGTGGGATTTTTATTTATCCCAAGAAGGAAGAGTTCAGATATTAACAGCCATAAAAATAGAAACAATGGTCCAGCCAGCCACAACTCTAAGAGGCTAACCAGTTACTAATTCAAGGACCTCTGCAGATGCTGTTAATACCCTATTATATACTATAAGGATACATTTTATTGGCTCAACTACCTCTTATTTAGACAAATCTCATGAGCAATTGATGAATCTTAGATGTCCAGATTTATCTCATTTTAAATGGTATAAAGATGTCTTCTTCTCCACAGTCTATAGCAGAGAAGACAATGGGAATGATATCTAGAAAGAAAAATTCCTATCTGGTTTGCCACCCTTATTTGCAAAAAGGGTCAGAAATAGAATTAAAGCCAAATGGGATGGAGGAATCCCTTATAATATGTACACTTATGGAGAATTGGCAGCTGAGGTTATAGCCAAAGGAATTTCATTATGCAATGAAATGAAGTTGCATAATCAACTGAAGAAAAATAAAGCAACAGGAAGAAAACTGCTAGGAGATTTCTGCGAGCAGATTGGATATCAGCCATTATTTTCTTCTTATAAGAAAAAAAAGCCTTTATAAAAAGGAAAAATATTATCCTACAAGGCAAAAAAGAAGAACTTACAAAAAAGAAGATGAACAGAAAAAGAGAAAGCCTAATTCTAAGGCCAAAGGAAAATCAAAGTCTAAAAAGGCTATTATCTACTACAAATGTGGAAAACCAGGTCATTATGCCAACCGGTGTAAAGTCAAACAGCAAATTCAGGCCTTATCAATAGACGAAGGTCTTAAGAGATCATTAATTAATCTATTTATTACTAAAACAGATTCTGAAAAAGAAGATTATGAAATTAATGCCATGGATTATGAATCCAGTTCTAGTTCATGTTCAAAATCATCCGGTCCTTCCTTTCCAAAAACAGATTGTGAAGGAAATTATGATTATTATAAAGCCTTATGTCAAATGAATGGCTTATGTGTTTTAACTAAAGAAGAAGATATGATTCTGGATCTTATTGATCAGATCCAAAATGGAGAAGAAAAGAAAAGGCAAATACTAAAGTATTTGCAAATATATTAGACAAAAGATAGTGCGTCCTCATCATTAGGACCACTAGAGAAGAAGCTTTTAGAAAAACAAGAAAAGCCCTATGATCTTAAAGAGATTATGGACAGGGTTAAAAATTCGAAACATATTAAATCTTGTGAACCTACAGTTTATGAACTGAAGGCTGAAATTAATTCTGTCAAGTCAAAATTACAAGACCTAAAGGATAGAGTCTCTTTTCTTGAATTAATAAGAAAAGAAGAAATGTCAGATCACGAGGATCAAGAAGAAGAAATTGCTCTTAATAGAGCTGAAAGGGATCCATTAAATGAAGATGAGATTAATAATCTTCAATTTTTAAATTTAGTGGATCAAGTTATAACTCATAAATGGCACACTTATATTACAGTGGTTATCAACAAAGAGTTTATATTTAAAACTCTAGCCCTTATTGATTCAGGCGTTGACCTTAATTGCATCAATGAAGGAATTGTTCCTTCAAAATACTTCAACAAGACCACTGAAGTATTAAACACTGTAGATGGTTCAAAATTAAAGATCAAGTATAAATTGTCTGATGCTGCAATATGCAATAAAGGTATATGTTTTAAAATACCATTTATAATGGTTAAGGGATTATCTCATCCCGTAATTCTTGGCAATCCATTTCTGCATATGTTATAGCCCATTAAAGAAATCTCTAAGAAAGGTATAACTTCAGAAAAGGGAGGATGAGAGATGCACTTTTCCTTTATATCATAGCCAAGATTGAAGGAAATAGATCTTATTCAAAATAAGATAAAAAATAAAGAAAAATTCCTTACTTCCTTATCTTAGGAAGTTAGTCAAAAGAAAATTGAGCAGCAATTATTATTGCCAGCTATTAAAGAAAAAATAGAAAAAATCCAAAATGAAATGATTCAAAATATTTGTGCTGAGATTCCAAATGCTTTTTGGAATAGACAAAAGCATGTGGTACAGTTGCCTTATGAGCCAGGCTTAAATGAAAGGCATATTCCAACAAAGGCAAGGCCTATAGCCATGGGGCCTAGACATCTTGAAATCTATAAAAAAAGAAATTGCTGAGTTGGAAAACAAAGGACTTATTCGCAAAAGTCATAGTCCTTGGAGCTGTCCAGCATTTTATGTAGAAAATGCTGCTGAGTTGGAAAGAGGAGTCCCTAGGCTTGTTATTAATTACAGGCCTCTGAACAAAGCTTTAAGGTGGATCAGATACCCTCTTCCTAATAAAAAAGATATGCTAAATAGGCTTTATGAAGCCAGTATCTTTTCAAAGTTTGATATGAAATCAGGATATTGGCATATTCAAATTGATAAAAATGACCATTATAAAATGGCATTCACTGATCCATTTGGGCATTATGAATTGAACATTATGCCCTTTTGGTTAAAAAATGCCCCTTCAAAAATTCAAAGGATTATGAATGACATATTTAATGCTTATTTAGCATTTACCATCATTTATATTGATGATGTGCTAGTATTCTCTAGCAATTTAGATCAACACTTTAAGTATATGAATATCTTTATTAAGATTATTAGACATGCAGGTCTAGTTGTGTCCGCCAAGAAGATCAAATTATGTCAAACCAAAATTAGGTTCTTAGGCCACAACATCGAGAAAGGCATTATTATTCCCATAGATAGAGCCATCTAGTTTGCTGACAAATTCCCTAATGAAATTAAGGATAAAACCTAGTTACAAAGATTCTTGGGGAGTTTAAACTATGTTGCAGACTTTTACAAAGACCTTGCCAAAGATGCTAAACCTTTATTTGAAAGGTTAAAAAAAGAATCCACCTAAGTGGTCTGCAGCTATATTTGACTTATATATAGCAGACGGACTAATAGCTGGTAATTTCAAGTTATACAAAATTTGATCAATATTTTCTAACATAAGAACCTGCTTGTTCTTTGACCTCTTATCATTCTTACTTCCAGAGCTAGATGAGCTAATAGTAAAATTACCCAAACTTTCAAAGAGTGATACGAATCCCAAGTATATTAAACTTGAAACATAATACCTTTACGCTTGGAAGCAACACCTTGGAAAGCTAAATCAGATTTTTCCCAAGTCTGTGATCCAATTCCAACTCGTGATACAGCACCTTGGAATATGATCACCTTTGGATGATGATCTCTGCAACACAATACCAACTTGTGAAAGAGAACCTTGGAATAAATACGCACAAAGTAATTTGATTGTATGAACTTGATTCAAGCAAGAATAAAAAATAAGAGATAACACTCTTAAGAAAAATAAAATTTTTTATTTATCAAAATCTAACTCTATTTTACATGAATGGTTGAGTTTATATAGAGGCTCAACCCTAAATGGGAATAAAACATAGACTAAGGAATCTTTCCTAAACAAGAATTAAAATTTTCTAGTTAGAAACTGATTCCTAGACAACTAATAATTATAGGTTCAACCTAAATGGGAATAAAACATAGACTAGGGAATCTTTCCTAAACAAGAATTAAAATTTTCTAGTTAGAAATTGATTCCTAAACAAGAAATAAATCTAAACTCGTTTTGGGCTTTATACTTAACATAAATAGGCCCAAAACTCACTAATTACATAAGCACACATAATTTATTTGAACTTGGGCTTATATCATATTGATAGGGCCCAAAAACACCAAAAACAAACTAAAGGCCTAGGTACATGCCCATGTTTTGGCCTTCATCCACTTGAATCATTGTCACCAAACTTTGATTTGAGTCTTGAATCCCCATTTTGATGAATGATTCATTCTTGCATTCTTGAATTGTGGCAAGATCATTCCACAAGCCTTGAATCATCCCATTTAGTGTTTCCTTGAATTTCTTCATTCTTTCTCTTGTAATGGGACCATTGGGAAGTTGAATTGGATCCTTGCCTTTGTATGCTTTGTTGTTTGCATCATTCCCTCCCTCAGCAAGATGATTCATCCATGAATCTCCAACACCTACATCAAAAGGAGAAAGATCACTAACATTAAAGGTAGCACTCACATTATACTCACCAGATAGGTCCAGCTTGTATGCATTGCCATTAATATTCTCAACTACTTGAAAAGGTCCATCTCCCCTTGGATGAAGCTTTGTCTTCCTTTGAGTTGGAAATCTTTCTTTTCTCATATGCACCCAAACCCAATCACCTGGTTCGAATACAACATGCCTCCTTCCCTTATTCACTTGGCTTAGTATTTGTTGATTTTTCTTCTCAATATTCTTGCGCACCTCCTCATGTAGTTTCTTCACCAAATCTGCCTTTCTCTTCCCATCCAAACTACTCCTTTCATTACAAGGTACAGGCATTAAATCCAAAGGGGTTAGAGGATTAAAACCATAAACAATTTCAAAAGGTGAGAAACCGATAGTAGAATGCACAACTCTAATATAAGCAAACTCAACAAATGGAATGCATTCTTCCCAATTCTTTAAGTTCTTTTGGACAATAGCACGCAACAAAGTTCCTAAAGTCCTATTAATAACTTCAGTTTGACCATCAGTTTGTGGATGAGAAGTAGTAGAAAACAACAATTTGGTTCCAATTTTACTCCACAAAACTTTTCAAAAATGACTTAGAAACTTAACATCCCTATCACTAACAATAGTTTTAGGAATGCCATGCTAACGTACCACTTCCCTAAAGAATAAATTAGCAATGTTGGTGGCATCATCAGTTTTATTACAAGGAATGAAATGTGACATTTTGGAAAACCTATCAACCACCACAAAGATAGAATCTTTCCCTTTTTTTGATCTAGGCAACCCTAAAATAAAATCCATGGAAATATCAGTCCAAGGGCTACTAGAAACAGGTAAAGGAGTGTACAAACCTTGATTCAAAACTTTAGATTTAGCTTGCTTGCACACAACACATCTATCACAAATTCTATGTACATTCCTTTTCATTTTAGGCCAATAAAAGTATTCATGTAAAGTATCTAAAGTTTTAGTGATGCCAAAATGTCCCATTAATCCTCCTCGATGTGCCTCCTTAAAAAGTAGTTCTCTTATAGAAAAAACAGGTATGCAAAGTCTATTTTCTTTAAACAAAAACCCATCCATTCTATAGAATTTACCAAATGCAACTTTCTCACTTGCTTTGAAAATGCTAGAAAAATCAGAATCATCAACATATAGAGATTTAATATTTTCAAACCCAAGCATTCTTGCATCCAAAGCATTAAGTAAAGCATACCTTCTTGACAGTGCATCAGCCACAATGTTCTCCTGCCATCTTTCTGCCATCTTTCTCAAAAGTGTAGTGATTGGTGTAGCCATTATGCATCACCCTTCTATCAAATTGCCAAGGGCATCCTAACAATACCTACTTGCATAGGCACAACATCAAATAAAATCTCATCATTATACCTGCCTATCTTGAAAGCTACTAGAACTTGCCTTGTCACCCTAATTTCCCCACAATCATTAAGCCATTTTAGTTTAGAAGGGTGAGGATGCTTAGTAGCAGGTAACCCTAGTTTCTCAACTAAAGTGGTGCTTGCTACATTGGTTACACTACCCCCATCTATAATTACATCACAAACTCTATCTTTTACAAGACATCTAGTTTGAAACAGATTTTCCCTTTGTTGCACATTATCATCATGTTGGATTTGGATGTTCAACGATCTCCTTGTGACAAGAGACCTCCCACATTTGGCTATTTCTGGTTGGTTGTCATCCTCTTCATCACTTGCATCCTTAAGAGGTGGTGTTCTTTCTTCTTCAACTTCTTCTTTACTAGCCGAATAGTACTCCCCATCAACCATGATCATTGTTCTTTTATTTGGACAATCCTTCTTGTAGTGACCTACACCTTGACATTAAAAGCATATAATATTTCCAGAACTAGAAGGTGTAGCTTTACCTTTGTCCTTGCTTGGGATGGGTGTCTTTGGAGCTTCCTTGGAATCGGCTCTAGGCTTGGTTGAAAGAGCCTTGTCATCTTTTCTCCAATTTGATTTGAATGTTGCATTGTAAGAGGTAGATAGCCGATTAGTACTCCTCTTCTTCAACTGCTTCTCAACCTTCAAAGCAAGATGAAGCAACTCTTCAAGCTCCATATATGGTTGCAGCTCAACCACATTTGCAGTCTCCTTATTCAACCCATTGAGGAACCTTGCCATTGTAGCCTCATTATCTTCTTCCACATTTGCTCGAATCATGGCTACCTCCATCTCTTTGTAGTATTCCTCAACATTTTTGGACCCTTGAGATAGGTTTTGAAGATGATTGTATAGCTCCCTATAGTAGTGGCTTGGTACAAATCTCCTTCTCATGATTGCCTTTAAGTCCCTCCATTCTTCTATAGGTCTTTCTCTATTTCTTCTCCTCTTTTGCTTGGTATCATCCCACCAAGTAATGGCATATCCATCAAATACAGCCATAGCAAGCTTCAACTTCTTGGATTCGGTGTAGTTAAGACAATCGAACACCAACTCAATCTTCTTTTCCCAATCCAAGTATGCTTCAGGATCTATTCATCCATGAAATGTTGGATTTTTTAGTTTAATTCCACAATTGCTGTTATCTTGTCTAGCTCTTGGCCTTACTTCTTCTTCCTCCTCATTATCACCAAGCGACTTGATTTCATCCTCATCTTCATTCCATACTCTTCTTTGGATTCGCCTAGCTTGCCTAGGAGCATTGGGTGGCTGTCCCCTTGTAACTGAAACTTCTAATCTTTTGATCCTTTCATTGCTTCTTTGCTCCATTTGATCCAATCTATCATTTGTCCTTCTCTCCATAGCTTGGAGTAAGTCATGCAAGGCTTGGAATTTATCTAGTTTCCCATGTGGATTCCCTTGGGTTCCACTCATCTTGAAGCTGCAAAACAAAGTTAGTAAAGTAGAGAATCGTTTCCTCACTTCACTCGCTCACGTGTTTCACTCAAGTAGTTTTGATACTTCAGTTCACTCGTGTTTAGTTTTACACGCAATCAATGGCTTTTCTCTAGATGTGCTCACACTTAGCCTTTTTCCACTTAATCTCTTGCTAAGATTAGTTGCAAAAATCAAATTAATATGATTTTTACTAAATTACAATGTGAATAAAATTCAAAGTTTAAAGACTCAATGAAACAAGAACTAGAAATCCTAATAGAACTAGGAAAACAATATAGGAATCCTGATGGGATTAGGAAACCTAATGAGAAACGAATAAAGATTGAAAATAATTAAATACGAAAAGAAAAAAAAACAAAACAAATAAGGAAATAAGAAATCAGAATGAAAATAGGATTAGAAAAGTCAAACCAAAATTTGGAAAGGAGTAGGAAAACAATCTTAGCTTGTTTTGGAAGGATGCTTAGACTTTAGTCAAACTCCTTGTAGACTGCTAAAATCTTTGATTCTCCTTGTATAATATTGAAAAAAAAAATCAGCTTCTTTCCTTGTCTTCTTCACTCTAGGAACTAAATAACTTCTATAAATACTCCAAAAAGTCAGATTTCAACACTTTTTGCTTCTTCTTTCTTTTTGGACGAATTTTCCTTCTTCTTTTTTTTTTTTACTTTTTTTTTCTCTTTTTTTTTTAAATTCTGATTTTCTTTACTCTTCTTCTTCTTCTTCTTTTTTTTTTTTAAATTCAATTGCAGCAAATAATTTTAAGGACAAATACTGAAGATTAACAAGATAAATCGAAGATCAAGTACAAAAATCCAAACCGAATTAAAGTTGACAATTTAGGAGCTGATTCCTTCCTTCTTAACTTCTTGAATTTGAATGATTGCAATAGGTATGACCTTCCATCATTTGATTTTTGATGAAACACAAAGAATAGAAATGGGACAAAAATAATACAAAAAGGTAGGAAACAAAGAGACAAACTAAAGAAGATGATAACAAGACACTAATAAAGGTAGATGATTTTAGGATTTTTTTTTTTTTGAATTTTTGACCTGAAACAATAGCAAACAAAATTAACAAAATGAAAACAAAGGAATTTAACAAAAAGGAAAATAGACAAAAAAAAAAAAGAAACGAAAAAAATGGAAAATACAAATGAAACGGAAAGATATAACCTGATTTAAAGCCTAAGCTCTGATACCAAACTGATACGAACCTCAAGTATATTAAACTTGAGACCCAATATCTTTACGCTTTGAAGCAACTCCTTGGAAAGCTAAATCAGATTTTTCCCAAGTCCGTGACCCAATTCTAACCCGTGATAGAGCACTTTGGAATATGATCACCTTTGGATGATGATCTCTGCAACACAATACCAACTTGTGAAAGAGAACCTTGGAATAAATATGCACAAAGTAATTAGCTTTGATTGTATGAACTTGATTCAAGCAAGAATCAAAAACAAGAGATAACACTCTTAAGAAAAACTGAATTTTTTATTTATCAAAATCTAACTCCATTTTACATGAATGGTTGAGTTTATATAGAGGCTCAACCATAAATGGGAATAAAACATAGACTAAGGAATCTTTCCTAAACAAGAATTAAAATTTTCTAGTTAGAAATTGATTCCTAAACAAGAAATAAATCTAAACTCGTTTTGGGCTTTATACTTAACATAAATAGGCCCAAAACTCACTAATTACATAAGCACACATAATTTATTTGAACTTGGGCTTATATCATATTGATAGGGCCCAAAAACACCAAAAACAAACTAAAGGCCTAGGTACATGCCCATGTTTTGGCCTTCATCCACTTGAATCATTGTCACCAAACTTTGATTTGAGTCTTGAATCCCCATTTTGATGAATGATTCATTCTTGCATTCTTGAATTGTGGCAAGATCATTCCACAAGCCTTGAATCATCCCATTTAGTGTTTCCTTGAATTTCTTCATTCTTGCTCTTGTAATGGGACCATTGGGAAGTTGAATTGGATCCTTGCCTTTGTATGCTTTGTTGTTTGCATCATAAAGCTTCCTTGAATACAATTGGATCCATATGCAATGCTCATGATCCAAATATCCTTGATTGATTTATAGGAAACTTCATACAATCTCATATTCTTCTTGGATGATTCACCAATCATGTACAATGGTTGGATTGCATGTCTTTGTAGGCTATTTTGATAGAAATGACAACCTTGAAGAACCTTCTTGAAATCTTTATCATGCATGTATTTGTGAGCTTCTTGCAAGGTATATGGATTCTCATCAGCTATGAACAACCCTATTATAAGCACACTCCACAAATGGTAGACAAAGATCCTAAGTCCTAATGTTCTTGTCTATGATTGACCGAAGTAAGGTAATCAATGTCCTGTTAACTACTTCAATTTTCCCATCAATTTGAAGATGACAAGTAGTAGAAAATAGCAACTTAGTACCTAACTTTCCCTACAACACATGCCAAAAATGGCTCAAAAACTTAACATCCGTATCACTAATAATGCTTTTAGGTATGCCATGTAAACGCACCACTTCTTTGAAAAACAAATTAGCAATCAACTTAGCATCATCAGTTTTATGACATGGTATAAAATGAGCCATTTTACTAAATCTATCAACCACAACAAAAATACTATCATGGCCTTTCCTAGTTTTAGGCAATCCAAGCACAAAATCCATAGACAAATCAGTCCAAGGTTCACTAGGAACAGGTAATGGTGTATATAACCCATGTGGTTTCAACCTAGACTTAGTCTCTCTACATGTTATACAATGCTCGCAAACCTTGTGCACATCATGCTTCATACCAGGCCAAAAAGAAATGTTCTAACAGCATATCATAGGTCTTACTTACCCCAAATTGCCCCATTAAGCCTCCTCCATGTGCTTCCTTAATCAACAATTCTCTTATAGAACACTTAGGAATGCACAATCTATTTTTCCTAAACAAGAAACCATCAACTAAGTAAAAGTCATCTGAAATAGTCCTATTATCACAAGATGCGTATATATCTCCAAAATCATCATCATTAAGATACAAATCCTTAATATGCTCAAAACCAACAATTTAGCACTAAGAGAATTAAGCAAAGTGTACCTTCTTGACAATGCATTAGCAACCACATTCTCTTTACCTTGCTTGTATTTAATCACATATAGGAATGTTTCTATGAATTCCACCCATTTGGCATGCCTATAGTTCAGCTTGTCTTGACCCTTCAAATGCTTTGAACTTTTATGGTCAGTGCGTATCACAAACTCCTTAGGCCACAAGTAATGTTGCCATGTTTGTAAAGTTCAAACCAAAGCATATAATTCCTTGTCATATGCTGGATACTTCAAGGCTACCCCACTTAACTTCTCACTAAAGTACATTAGTGGCTTTTAATCTTGCATTGGAACAGCTCCAATCCCTATGCCACTTGCATCTCATTCTATCTCAAAAGTCTTATCAAAGTTAGGTAAAGCAAGCAAAAGGTGCATTATACAATTTATCCTTAAGTTCATTAAATACATGTTCTTGTGCATCACCCCAAACAAATCCAACATTTTTCTTAACTAACTCATTCAAAGGTCTGTAGCTATAGTGATGAAATCTCTAATGGATCTCCTATAAAAACTAGCAAGCCCATGAAAGCTCCTCACCTCACTAGCATTTTTAAGGTCTTGGCCACTCCTTAATAGCCCTAACCTTTTCCTCATCAACCTCAATACCTTGACTAGACAATACAAAACCAAGAAAGTTAACCCTTTCCATGCAAAAACTACACTTCTTAAGGTTAGCATACAACTTTTCATGCCTTAATATGTCTAATACAAGACATACATGTATAACATGATCATCTAAGCACTTAGAGTAAATCAAAATAAACAACAACAAATTTACCCAAGTACTCACGCAACACATGGTTCGTCAATCGCATGAATGTGCTAAGTGCATTAGTAAAACCATTTGGCATAACAAGCCACTCATATAACCCATATTTAGTCTTAAATGTTATTTTCCATTCATCTCCAACATTCATTTGAGTTTGATAATAACCATATTTCAAATCAATTTTGGTGAACAAACAAGAACCATATAACTCATCAAGCATGTCATCTAATCTAGGAATAGGATGATGATACTTTATAGTGATTTTATTGATGGCTCTGCAATCCACACACATCCTCTATGTTCCATCCTTCTTTGGCACAAGAATAATAGGAACTGAGCAAGGACTAAGACTTTCCCTCACACACCCTTTAGCTAGTAACTCCTCTACTTGTTTTTGTATCTCCTTTGTCTTAATTGGATTAGTTCTATATACAAGTCTATAGGGTATGGAAGCTCCAGGAATGAAGTTAATGTGGTGTTCTATGCCTCTAATTGGTGGCAAACCATTGGGTATCTCCTCTGGAAACACATCTTAAAATTCCTGCAAAAGAACAACGAACACACTAGGCAAAGATGGGTTAAGATAATTAGTTGCCAAATAAGCCCCTTTGTACAAGAGTACAAATGTAGGCCGATTCTAGTACAAAGCATGTCTAACCTCACTTGCCCTAGCTATCAAACTCACATTCTTTTCTTTTTTCTCTTTAGGCCGAATTTGCTCTTTTTTTTTTCTCTTCCCTCTTTCTTTTCACTCTTTTTATTTTCACTCTCTAAAGGACTTTGTTTACTATCTTTTTCTTTCTTTTTGGCCTCAACTCTCATCCTTTCCATTTTACATTGGTCTCCTTACACTTCTTTTAAGGAAAGTGGTGTTAAGATTGTCTTTCTACCATCCTTGGTAAATGAATACCTATTAAGGTACCCATCATATATAGCCCTTCTGTCAAATTGCCATGGTCGCCCAAGCAATATTTCTCCAGTATGCATAGGCATTACATCACATAACACCTCATCATGATATTTTCCAATTGAAAATGAAATCATGGCTTGTTTATTCACCTTTACCTCACCACAATCATTAAGTGATGCAAACAACAAAGCATACAAAGGCAAGGATCCAATTCAACTTCCCAATGGTCCCATTACAAGAGCAAGAATGAAGAAATTCAAGCAAACACTAAATGGGATGATTCAAGGCTTATGGGATGATCTTGCCATAATTCAAGAATGAAAGAATGAATCATTCATCAAAATGGGGATTCAAGGCTCAAATCAAAGTTTGGTGATAATGATTCAAGTAGATGAAGGCCAAAACATGGGCATGTACCTAGGCCTTTAGTTTGTTTCTGATGTTC
Source organism: Reutealis trisperma (assembly GCA_947687605.1). Classification (NCBI taxonomy): domain Eukaryota; kingdom Viridiplantae; phylum Streptophyta; class Magnoliopsida; order Malpighiales; family Euphorbiaceae; genus Reutealis; species Reutealis trisperma. The sequence continues at coordinate 602,364 of CANTUT010000104.1, read as the reverse complement.
TTGTGCCCCTATCAATATGATATAAGCCCAAGTTCAAATAAATTAAGTGTGCTTATGTAATTAGTGAGTTTTGGGCCTATTTATGTTAAGATTAAAGCCCAAAACGAGTTTAGAATTATTTCTTATTTAGGAATCAATTTCTAACTAGGAAACTTCAATCCTTGTTTAGGAAGATTCCCTAGTCTATGTTTTATTCCAATTTAGGTTGAACTTATAATTATTAGTTGTCTAGGAATCAATTTCTAACTAGGAAACTTTAATTCTTGTTTAAGAAAGATTCCCTAGTCTATGTTTTATTCCAATTTAGGGTTGAACCTATAATTATTAGTTGTCTAGGAATCAATTTCTAACTAGGAAAATTTAATTCTTGTTTAGGAAAGATTCCTTAGTCTATGTTTTATTCCCATTTAGGGTTGAGCCTCTATATAAACTCAACCATTCATACAAAATGGGGTTAGATTTTGGATAAATAAAAATTCAGTTTTTCTTAAGAGTGTTATCTCTTATTTTTTATTCTTGCTTAAATCAAGCTCATACAATCAAAGATAATTACTTTGTGCGTATTTATTCCAAGATTCTCTTTCATAAGTTGGTATTATGTTGTGTAGATCATCATCCAAAGGCGATCATATTCCAAGGTGCTCTATCACGGGTTGGAATTGGGTCACGGACTTGGGGAAAACCTAATTTAGCTTTCCAAGGAGTTGCTTCCAAGCGTAAAGATATTGGGTCTCAAGTTTTATATACTTGGGATTTGTATCAGTTTGGTATCAGAGCTTAGGCTCTAAATTAGGTTATATCTTTCTTTTTGTTTGTATTTTCCATTTTTCATTTCTTTTTTGTCTATTTTCCTTTTCATAAATTCCTTTGTTTTCACTTTGTTGATTTTGTTTGCTATTGTTTCAGGTCTAAAATTCAAAAAAAAAAAATCCTAAAATCGGTTACCTTTATGAGTGTCTTGTTATCATCTTCTTTAGTTTGTCTCTTTGTTTCCTACCCTTTCGTATTATTTTTGTTCCTTTTCTATTCTTTGTGTTTATAAAAAATCAAGTGTTGCAAGATTATACCTATTGCAATTATTCAAATTCAAGAAGTTAAGAAGGAAGGAATCAGCTCCTAAATTATCAACTTTAATTCAGTTTGGATTTTTGTACTTGATCTTCAATTAATCTTGTTAATCTTCCATATTTGTCCTTAAAATTACTTGCTGCAATTGAACTTAAAAAAAAAAAAAAAAAAAAGAAGAAGAAGAAGAGTAAAGAAAATCATAATTTAAAAAAATAAAAAAAAAGAAGGAAAATTCGTCCAAAAGGAAAAGAAGAAGCAAAAAGTGTTGAAATCTTACTTCTTGGAGTATTTATAGAAGTTATTTAGTTCCTAGAGTGAAGAGAACAAGGAAAGAAGCTAATTTTCAAGATCACATAAGGAGAATCAAAGATTTTAGCACTCTACAAAGAGTTTGACCGAAGTCTAAGCATCCTTCCAAAACAAGCTAGGATTGTTTTCCTGCTCCTTTCCAAATTTTGGTTTGACTTTTCTAATCCTATTTTCATTCTGATTTCTTATTTCCTTGTTCATTTTGGTTTTCTTTTTGTATTTAATTATTTTCAATCTTTATTCGTGTCTCATTAGGTTTCCTAATCCCATCGGGATTTCTATATTGGTTTCCTAGTTCTATTAGGATTTCTAGTTCTTGTTTCATTGAGTCTTTAAACTTTCTATTTTATTCACATTGTAACTTAGTAAAAATTGTATTAATTTGATTTTTGCAACTAATATTGGCAAGAAATTGAGTGGGAAAAGGCTAAGTGTGAGCACATCTAGAGAAAAGCCATTGATTGCATGTAAAACTAAACATGAGTGAACTTGAGTGTCAAAACTACTTGAGTGAAACATTTGAGGGAGTGAAGTGAGGAAACTATTCTCTACTTTACTAACTTTGTTTTGCAGCTTCAAGATGAGTGGAACCCAAGGGAATCCACATGGGGAACTAGATAAATTCCAAGCCTTGCATGACTTACTCCAAGCTATGGAGAGAAGGACAAATGATAGATTGGATCAAATGGAGCGAAGAAGCAATGAAAGGATCGAAAGATTAGAAGTTTCAGTTACAAGGGGACAGCCACCCAATGTTCCTAGGCAAGCTAGGCGAATCCAAAGAAGAGTATGGAATGAAGATGAGGATGAAATCGAGTCGCTTGGTGACAATGAGGAAGAAGAAGAAGTAAGGCCAAGAGCTAGACAAGATAACAGCAATGGTGGAACAAAATTAAAAATTCCAACATTTCATGGACGAATAGATCCCGAAGCATACTTGGATTGGGAAAAGAAGATTGAGTTGGTGTTCGATTGTCATAATTACACCGAATCCAAGAAGTTGAAGCTTGCTGTAGCTATATTTGATGGATATGCCATTACTTGGTGGGATGATACCAAGCAAAAGAGGAGAAGAAATAGAGAAAGACCTATAGAAGAATGGAGGGACTTAAAGGCAATCATGAGAAGGAGATTTGTACCAAGCCACTACTATAGGGAGTTGTACAATCGTCTTCAAAACCTATCTCAAGGGTCCAAAAGTGTTGAGGAATACTACAAAGAGATGGAGGTAGCCATGATTCTAGCAAATATGGAAGAAGATAATGAGGCTACAATGGTAAGGTTCCTCAATGGGTTGAATAAGGAGATTGCAAATGTGGTTGAGCTGCAACCATATATGGAGCTTGAAGATTTGCTTCATCTTGCTTTGAAGGTTGAGAAGCAGTTGAAGAAGAGGAGTACCAATCGGCTATCTACCTATTACAATGCAAGATTCAAATCAAAATTAGAGAAAAGATGACAAGGCTTTTTCATCCAAGCATAGAATCAATTCCAAGGAAGCTCCAAAGACGCCCATCCTAAGCAAGGACAAAGATAAAGTTACACCTTCTAGTTTTGGAAATATTATATGCTTTAAATGTCAAGGTGTAGGTCACTACGAGAAGGATTGTCCAAATAAAAGAACAATGATCATGCTTGATGGGGAGTACTATTCGGCTAGTGAAGAAGAAGTTGAAGAAGAAAGAATACCACCTCTTAAAGATGGAAGTGATGAAGAGGATGACAACCAACCAGAAATAGCCAAATATGGGAGGTCTCTTGTCACAAGGAGATCATTGAACATGCAAATCCCACATGATGATAATATGCAACAAAGGGAAAATCTATTTCAAACTAGATATCTTATAAAAGATGGAGTTTGTGATGTAATCATAGATGGAGGTAGTGTAACCAATGTAGCAAGCACAACTTTAGTTGAGAAACTAGGGTTACTTGCTACTAAGCTTCCTCACCCTTATAAACTAAAATGGCTTAATGATTGTGGGGAAATTAGGGTGACAAGGCAAGTTCTAGTAGCTTTCAAGATAGGCAAGTATAATGATGAGATTTTATTTGATGTTGTGCCTATGCAAGTAGGTATTGTTAGGATGCCCTTGGCAATTTGATAGAAGGGTGATGCATAATGGCTACACCAATCACTACACTTTTGAGAAAGATAGCAGAAAGATAACTCTTGGACCACTTTCACTTAGAGAAATCTATGAGAATGAGCTGAAAAGAATTCAAAAGGAGAGAGAAGACAAGAGTGAAAAAAAGAGTGTAAATGATCTACCAAAAGAAAGAGAGAGTGTAAAAGAAAAAAGTGGCAAAAATCTTAAGAAAGGAAAGAAAGTGAGCTCGAGTGAGAAAATTGAGGGAAAAGAAATTGTTGAAAGTAAAAAGAAACATGTGAACTTTTATGCAAAGGGAAGTGATGTTAAGGAAGCTTGGTTATCAAAGAAAAGTATACTTGTACTCATGTACAAGGAGCTTTATTTTAACACTAATGAGCTTAATGTTTCTTTGCCTAGTGTTTTTGTTTCTCTTTTACAGGAATTTGAGGATGTCTTTCTTAAAGAGATACCCAATGGATTGCCACCCATTAGGGGTATTGAGCATCAAATCAATTTTATTCTTGCTACTTTGATTCCAAATAGACCAGCCTGTAGAAGTAACCCCGAGGAAACAAAGGAGCTTCAAAGGCAAGTTATGGAGTTGTTAGCTAAAGGACATGTTAGAGAAAGTATGAGTCCATGTGCTATGCCCGTTTTGCCAGTACCTAAGAAAGATGGTTCTTGGCGTATGTGTGTTGAATGTCATGCAATTAATAACATTATGGTAAAGTATTGCCATCCTATTCCTAGGTTAGATGATATGCTTGATGAGTTGCATGGTTTTGCTATCTTTGGCAAAATTGATTTGAAAAGTGGATATCACCAAATTAGAATGAAGGAAGGTGATGAATGGAAAACTGCCTTTAAAACAAAATATGGTTTGTATGAATGGTTAGTTATGTCTTTTGGCTTGGCTAATGCACCTAGTACTTTTATGAGACTTATGAACCATGTATTGAGAAATTTTATTGGTAAGTTTGTTGTTATATATTTTGATGATATTCTTGTCTATTCTAAAAGCATAGATAAGCACTTAGAACATTTAAGGTGTGTGCTTGATGTGTTGAGAAATGAAAAATTGTTTGCTAACCTTAAAAAGTGTTCTTTTTGTTTAGATAGGATTGCGTTTTTAAGATTTGTGGTTAGTGCTCAAGGTGTTGAAGTTGATGAAGAAAAGGTAAGTTCTATAAAAAATTGGCCTATTCCTACATTGGTAAGTGAGGTAAGAAGTTTTCATGGTTTGGCTAGTTTTTATAGACATTTTGTAAAAGATTTTAGCACCGTAGCTGCATCTCTAACAGAGGTAATTAAAAAGAATTATGTTTTTAAGTGGGGAAAAGAACAAGATGCATTTAATTCATTGAAAAATGAGCTATGTAAGGCACCTATTCTTGCTTTGCCTAACTTTAATGATATTTTTGAGATTGAGTGCGATGCATTAGGTGTAGGTATCGGGGCTATCCTTATGCAAGGAAAAAGGCCAATTGCCTATTTTAGTGAAAAGCTTCATGGTGCCTCATTGAAGTACCCCACTTATGACAAGGAGCACTATGCTTTGGTTAGAGCTTTGGAGACTTGGCAACACTACCTTTGGCCTAAGGAGTTTGTAATTCAAGCTGACCATCAATCCTTGAAAATTCCTAAAGGGGCAAGGTAAGTTGAACAAGAGGCATGCCAAATGGGTTGAGTTCATTGAGAACTTTCCATATGTGATCAAATACAAGCAAGATAAGGAGAACATTATGGCCGATGCACTATCAAGAAGGTATGCTTTACTTAATGCTTTGGATGCAAGAATGCTTGGGTTTGAAAATATTAAATCTCTGTATGTTGATGATTCTGATTTTTCTAGGATTTTCAAAGCAAGTGAGAAAGTTGCATTTGGTAAAATCTATAGAATGGATGGGTTTTTGTTTAAAGAAAATAGACTTTGCAGACCTATTTGTTCTATGAGAGAATTGCTTGTTAAGGAGGCACATGGGGGAGTTAATGGGACATTTTGGCATCACTAAAACTTTAGATACTTTACATGAACACTAGCCTAAAATAAAAAGGGATGAACATAGAATTTGTGATAGATATGTTATGTGCAAGCAAGCTAAATCTAAAGTTTTGAATCAAGGTTTGTATACTCCTTTACTTGTTTCTAGTAACCCTTAGACTGATATTTCCATGGATTTTATTTTAGAGTTGCCTAAATCAAAAAAAGGGAAAGATTATATCTTTGTGGCGGTTGATAGGTTTTCCAAAATGTCACATTTCATTCCTCGTAATAAAACTGATAGTGCCACCAACATTGCTAATTTATTCTTTAGGGAAGTGGTACTTTGCATGGCATTCCTAAAACTATTGTTAGTGATAGGGATGTAAAATTTCTAAGTCATTTTTGGAAAGTTTTGTGGAGTAAAATTAGAACCAAATTATTGTTTTCTACTACTTGTCATCCACAAATTGATGGTCAAACTGAAGTTGTTAATAGGACTTTAGGAACTTTGTTGCGTGCTATTGTCTAAAAGAACTAAAAGAATTGGGAAGAATGCATTCCATTTGTTGAGTTTGGTTATAATAGAGTTGTGCATTCTACTACTGGTTTCTCACCTTTTGAAATTGTTTATGGTTTGAATCCTCTAACCTCTTTGGATTTAGTGCCTTTACCTTGTAATGAAAGGAGTAGTTTGGGTGGGAAGAGAAAGGCAGATTTGGTGAACAAACTACATAAGGAGGTGCGCAAGAACATTAAGAAGAAAAATCAACAAATAGCAAGCCAAGTGAATAAGGGAAGGAGGCATGTTGTATTCGAACCAGGTGAGTGGGTTTGGGTGCATATGAGAAAAGAAAGGTTTCCAACTCAAAGGAAGACAAAGCTTCATCCAAAGGGAGATGGACCTTTTCAAGTAGTTGAGAAGATCAATGACAATGCATACAAGCTGGACCTACCTGGTGAGTATAATATGAGTGCTACCTTTAATGTTAGTGATCTTTCTCCTTTTGATGTAGGTGTTAGAGATTCATGGACGAATCATCTTGAGGAGCGGGGGAATGATGCAAACAACAAAGCATACAAAGGCAAGGATCCAATTCAACTTCCCAATGGTCCCATAAAGAGAGCAAGAATGAAGAAATTAAAGCAAACACTAAACGAGATGATTCAAGGATTGTGGGATCATCTTACCATAATTCAAGAATGCAGGAATGAATCATTCATCAAAATTGGGATTCAAGTCTCAAATCAAAGTTTGGTGACGATGATTCAAGTGGATGAAGGCCAAAACATGGGTTTGTACCTAGGCCTTTAGTTTGTTTTTGATATTTTTGGGTCCCTATCAATATGATATAAGCCCAAGTTCAAATAAATTAAGTGTGCTTATGTAATTAGTGAGTTTTGGGCCTATTTATGTTAGGATTAAAGCCCAAAACGAGTTTAGAATTATTTCTTGTTTAGGAATCAATTTCTAACTAGGAAACTTCAATCCTTATTTAGGAAGATTCCCTAGTCTAAGTTTTATTCCAATTTAGGTTGAACTTATAATTATTAGTTGTCTAGGAATCAATTTCTAACTAGGAAACTTTAATTCTTGTTTAAGAAAGATTCCCTAGTCTATGTTTTATTCCAATTTAGGATTGAACCTATAATTATTAGTTGTCTAGGAATCAATTTCTAACTAGGAAAATTTAATTCTTGTTTAGGAAAGATTCCTTAGTCTATATTTTATTCCTATTTAGGGTTGAGCCTCTATATAAACTTAACCATTCATGTAAAATGGTGTTAGATTTTGGATAAATAAAAATTCACTTTTTCTTAAGAGTGTTATCTCTTGTTTTTCATTCTTGCTTGAATCAAGTTCATACAATCAAAGATAATTACTTTGTGCGTATTTATTCCAAGGTTCTCTTTCACAAGTTGGTATTGTGTTATAGAGATCATCATCCAAAGGTGATCATATTCCAAGGTGCTCTATCATGGGTTGGAATTGGGTCACGGATTTGGGGAAAATCTGATTTAGCTTTCCAAGGAGTTGCTTCCAAGCATAAAGATACTGGGTCTCAAGTTTAATATACTTGGGGTTCATATCATTAAGCCATTGGAGCTTGTATAGACCTGAGTATGGTATAGTAGGCAGCCCCAACCTGTTAATCAAAAGTGTACTCACTACATTGGTGCAACTCTGATGCAAACAACAAAGCATACAAAGGCAAGAATCCAATTCAACTTCCCAATGGTCCCATTATAAGAGCAAGAATGAAGAAATTCAAGGAAACACTAAATGGGATGATTCAAGGCTTGTCGAATGATCTTGCCACAATTCAAGAATGCAAGAATGAATCATTCATCAAAATGGGGATTCAAGACTCAAACCAAAGTTTGGTGACAATGATTCAAGTGGATGAAGGCCAAAACATGGGCATGTACCTAGGCCATTAGTTAGTTTTTGATGTTTTTGGGCCCTATCAATATGATATAAGCCCAAGTTCAAATAAATTAAGTGTGCTTATGTAATTAGTGAGTTTTGGGCCTATTTATGTTAAGTATAAAGCCCAAAACGAGTTTAGATTTATTTCTTGTTTAGGAATCAATTTCTAACTAGGAAACTTCAATCCTTGTTTAGGAAGATTCCCTAGTCTATGTTTTATTCCAATTTAGGATGAACTTATAATTATTAGTTGTCTAGGAATCAATTTCTAACTAGGAAACTTTAATTCTTATTTAAGAAAGATTCCTTAGTCTATGTTTTATTCCAATTTAGGGTTGAACCTATAATTATTAGTTGTCTAGGAATCAATTTTTAACTAGAAAATTTTAATTCTTGTTTAGGAAAGATTCCTTAGTCTATGTTTTATTCCCATTTAGGGTTGAGCCTCTATATAAACTCAACCATTCATGTAAAATGGAGTTAGATTTTGATAAATAAAAAATTTAGTTTTTCTTAAGAGTGTTATCTCTTGTTTTTGATTCTTACTTGAATCAAGTTCATACAATCAAAGCTAATTACTTTGTGCGTATTTATTCCAAAGTTCTCTTTCACAAGTTGGTATTGTGTTGCGGAGATCATCATCCAAAGGTGATCATATTCTAAGTTGCTCTATCACGGGTTGGAATTGGGTCACGAACTTGGGAAAAATCTGATTTAGCTTTCAAAGGAGTTGCTTCCAAGCGTAAAGATATTGGGTCTCAAGTTTAATATACTTGAGCTTCGTATCAGTTTGGTATCAGAGCTTAGGCTCTAAATCAGGTTATATCTTTCCGTTTCATTTGTATTTTCCATTTTTTTCGTTTCTTTTTTTTTTCTGTCTATTTTCCTTTTCATTAAATTCCTTTGTTTTCATTTTGTTAATTTTGTTTGCTATTGTTTCAGGTCAAAAATTCAAAAAAAAATCCTAAAATCGTCCACCTTTATTAGTGTCTTGTTATCATCTTCTTTAGTTTGTCTCTTTGTTTCCTACCTTTTCGTATTATTTTTGTCCCATTTCTATTCTTTGTGTTTCATCAAAAATCAAATGTTGGAAGGTCATACCTATTGCAATCATTCAAATTCAAGAAGTTAAGAAGGAAGAAATCAGCTCCTAAATTGTCAACTTTAATTCAGTTTGGATTTTTGTACTTGATCTTTAATTTATCTTGTTAATCTTCAGTATTTGTCCTTAAAATTACTTGCTGCAATTGAATTTAAAAAAAAAAAAGAAGAAGAAGAAGAGTAAAGAAAATCAGAATTTAAAAAAAAAGAGAAAAAAAAAGTAAAAAAAAAAAAAGAAGGAGGAAAATTCGTCCAAAAAGAAAGAAGAAGCAAAAAGTGTTGAAATCTGACTTTTTGGAGTATTTATAGAAGTTATTTAGTTCCTAGAGTGAAGAAGACAAGGAAAGAAGCTGATTTTTTTTTTCAAGAATATACAAGGAGAATCAAAGATTTTAGCAGTCTACAAGGAGTTTGACTAAAGTCTAAGCATCCTTCCAAAACAAGCTAAGATTGTTTTCCTACTCCATTCCAAATTTTGGTTTGACTTTTCTAATCCTATTTTCATTCTGATTTCTGATTTCCTTATTTGTTTTGGTTTTTTTTTTTTTCGTGTTTAATTATTTTCAATCTTTATTCATTTCTCATTAGGTTTCCTAATCCCATCAAGATTCCTATATTGTTTTCCTAGTTCTATTAGGATTTCTAGTTCTTGTTTCATTGAGTCTTTAAACTTTGGATTTTATTTACATTGTAATTTAGTAAAAATCGTATTAATTTGATTTTTGCAACTAATCATAGCAAGAGATTGAGTGGAAAAAGGCTAAGTGTGAGCACATCTAGAGAAAAGCCATTGATTGCGTGTAAAACTAAACACGAGTGAACTGGAGTGTCAAAACCACTTGAGTGAAACACGTGAGCGAGTGAAGTGAGGAAATGATTCTCTACTTTACTAACTTTGTTTTGCAGCTTCAAGATGAGTGAAACCCAAGGGAATCCACATGGGGAACTAGAAAAATTCCAAGCCTTGCATGATTTACTCCAAGCTATGGAGAGAAGGACAAATGATAGATTGGATCAAATGGAGCGAAGAAGCAATTTACTAACTTTGTTTTGCAGCTTCAAGATGAGTGAAACCCAAGGGAATCCACATGGGGAACTAGATAAATTCCAAGCCTTGCATGATTTACTCCAAGCTATGGAGAGAAGGACAAATGATAGATTGGATCAAATGGAGCGAAGAAGCAATGCAAGGATTGAAAGATTAGAAGTTTCAGTTACAAGGGGACAGCCACCCAATGCTCCTAGGCAAGCTAGGCAAATCCAAAGGAGAGTAAGGAATGAAGATGAGGATGAAATCGAGTCGCTCGGTGATAATGAGGTGGAAGAAGAAGTAAGGCTAAGAGCTAGACAAGATAACAGCAATGGTGGAATTAAACTAAAAATTCCAACATTTCATGGACGAATAGATCCCAAAGCATACTTGGATTGGGAAAAGAAGATTGAGTTGGTGTTCGATTGTCATAACTACACCAAATCCAAGAAGTTGAAGCATGCTGTGGCTGTATTTGATGGATATGCCATTACTTGGTGGGATGATACCAAGCAAAAGAGGAAAAGAAATAGAGAAAGACCTATAGAAGAATGGAGGGACTTAAAGGCAATCATGAGAAGGAGATTTGTACCAAGCCACTACTATAGGGAGCTATACAATCGTCTTCAAAACCTATCTCAAGGGTCCAAAAATGTTGAGGAATACGACAAAGAGATGGAGGTAGCCATGATTCGAGCAAATGTGGAAGAAGATAATGAGGCTACAATGGCAAGGTTCCTCAATGGGTTGAATAAGGAGATTGCAAATGTGGTTGAGCTGCAACCATATATGGAGCTTGAAGAGTTGCTTCATCTTGCTTTGAAGGTTGAGAAGCAGTTGAAGAAGAGGAGTACTAATCGGCTATCTACCTCTTACAATGCAACATTCAAATCAAATTGGAGAAAAGATGACAAGGCTCTTTCATCCAAGCCTAGAGCCAATTCCAAGGAAGCTCCAAAGACACCCAGCCCAAGCAAGGACAAAGGTAAAGCTACACCTTCTAGTTCCATATTATATGCTTTAAATGTCAAGGTGTAGGTCACTACAAGAAGGATTGTCCAAATAAAAGAACAATGATCATGGTTGATGGGGAGTACTATTCGGCTAGTGAAGAAGAAGTTGAAGAAGAAAGAACACCACCTCTTAAGGATGCAAGTGACAAAGAGGACGACAACCAGCCAGAAATAGCTGAATGTGGGAGGTCTCTTGTCACAAAGAGATCGTTGAACATGCAAATCCAACATGATGATAATGTGCAACAAAGGGAAAATCTGTTTCAAACTAGATGTCTTGTAAAAGATAGAGTTTGTGATGTAATTATAGATGGGGGTAGTGTAACCAATGTAGCAAGCACCATTTTAGTTGAGAAACTAGGGTTACCTACTACTAAGCATCCTCACCCTTATAAACTAAAATGGCTTAATGATTGTGGGGAAATTAAGGTGACAAGGCAAGTTCTAGTAGCTTTCAAGATAGGCAGGTATAATGATGAGATTTTATTTGATGTTGTGCCTATGCAAGCAGGTCATCTATTGTTAGGACGCCCTTGGTAATTTGATAGAAGGGTGATGCATAATGGCTACACCAATCACTACACTTTTGAGAAAGATGGAAGAAAGATAACTCTTGCACCACTTTCACCTAGAGAAATCTATGAGAATGAGCTAAAATGAATTCAAAAGGAGAGAGAAGACAAGAGTGAGAAAAAGAGTGTAAATGATGTACCAAAAGAAAGAGAGAGTGCAAAAGAAAAAAGTGGCAAAAATCTTGAGAAAGGAAAGAAAGTGAGCTCGAGTGAGAAAAATGAGGGAAAAGAAATTGTTGAAAGTAAAAAGAAACATGTGAACTTTTATGCAAAGGGAAGTGATGTTAGGGAAGCTTGGTTTTCAAAGAAAAGTATACTTGTACTCATGTACAAGGAGCTTTATTTTAACACTAATGACCTTAATGTTTCTTTGCCTAGTGTTTTTGTTTCTCTTTTACAGGAATTTGAGGATGTCTTTCTTGAAGAGATACCCAATGGATTGCCACCCATTAGGGGTATTGAGCATCAAATCGATTTTATTCCTGGTGCGTCGATTCCAAATATACCAACTTCAAAGGCAAGTTATGGAGTTGTTAGCTAAAGGACATGTTAGAGAAAGTATGAGTCTATGTGCTGTGCCCGTTTTGCTAGTACCTAAGAAAGATGGTTCTTGGCGTATGTGTGTTGATTGTCGTGCAATTAATAACATTACGGTAAAGTATCGCCATCCTATTCCTAGGTTAGATGATATGCTTGATGAGTTGCATGGTTCTGCTATCTTTAGCATAATTGATTTGAAAAGTGGATATCACCAAATTAGAATGAAGGAAGGTGATGAATGGAAAACTGCCTTTAAAACAAAATATGGTTTGTATGAATGGTTAGTTATGCCTTTTGGCTTGACTAATGCACCTAGTACTTTCATGAGACTTATGAACCATGTTTTGAGAAATTTTATTAGTAAGTTTATTGTTGTATATTTTGATGATATTCTTGTCTATTCTAAAAGCATAGATAAATACTTAGAACATTTAAGGTGTGTGCTTGATGTGATGAGAAATGAAAAATTGTTTGCTAATCTTAAAAAGTGTTCTTTTTGTTTAGATAAGATTGTGTTTTTAGGATTTGTGGTTAGTGCTCAAGGTGTTGAAGTTGATGAAGAAAAGGTAAGTGCTATCAAAAATTGGCCTATTCCTACATCGGTAAGTGAGGTAAGAAGTTTTCATGGTTTGGCTAGTTTTTATAGACGTTTTGTAAAAGATTTTAGCACCATAGCTGCACCGCTAACAGAGGTAATTTAAAAAGAATTGTGTTTTTAAGTGGGGAAAAGAACAAGAAGATGCATTTAATTCATTGAAAGATAAGCTATGTAAGGCACCCATTCTTGCTTTGCCTAACTTTAATGATATTTTTGAGATTGAGTGTGATGCATCAGGTGTTGGTATTGGGGCTGTCCTTATGCAAGGAAAAAGGCCAATTGCCTATTTTAGTGAAAAGCTACATGGTGCCTCATTGAAATACCCCACTTATGACAAGGAGCTCTATCCTTTGGTTAGAGCTTTGGAGACTTGGCAACACTACCTTTGGCCTAAGGAGTTTGTAATTCACACCGACCATCAATCCTTGAAATTCCTAAAGGGGTAAGGTAAGTTGAACAAGAGGCATGCCAAATGGGTTGAGTTCATTGACACCTTTCCATATGTGATCAAATACAAGCAAGGTAAGGAGAACATTGTGGCTGATGCATTGTCAAGAAGGTATGCTTTACTTAATGCTTTGGATGCAAGAATGCTTGGGTTTGAAAATATTAAATCTCTGTATGTTGATGATTCTGATTTTTCTAGCATTTTCAAAACAAGTGAGAAAGTTGCATTTGGTAAATTCTATAGAATGGATGGGTTTTTGTTTAAAGAAAATAGACTTTGCATACTTGTTTGTTCTATGAGAGAACTACTTGTTAAGGAGGCACATGGGGGAGGATTAAAGGGACATTTTGGCATCACTAAAACTTTAGATACTTTACATGAACACTTTTATTGGCCTAAAATGAAAAGGGATGTACATAGAATTTGTGATAGATGTGTTGTGTGCAAGAAAGCTAAATCTCAAAACTAAATCAAGGTTTGTACACTCCTTTACCTGTTTCTAATAGCCCTTGGACTGATATTTCCATGGATTTTATTTTAGGGTTGCCTAGGTCAAAAAAAAGGGAAAGATTCTATCTTTGTGGTGGTTGATAGGTTTTCCAAAATGTCACATTTCATTCCTTGTAATAAAACTGATGATGCCACCAACATTGCTAATTTATTCTTTAGGGAAGTGGTACGTTTGCATGGCATTCCTAAAACTATTGTTGGTGATAGGGATGTTAAGTTTCTAAGTCATTTTTGGAAAGTTTTGTGGAGTAAAATTGGAACCAAATTGTTGTTTTCTACTACTTGTCATCCACGAACTGATGGTCAAACTGAAGTTGTTAATAGGACTTTAGGAACTTTGTTGCATGCTATTGTCCTAAAGAACTTAAAGAATTGGGAAGAATGCATTCCATTTGTTGAGTTTGCTTATAATAGAGTTGTGCATTCTACTACCAGTTTCTCACCTTTTAAAATTGTTTATGGTTTTAATCCTCTAACCCCTTTGGATTTAATGCCTTTACCTTGTAATGAAAGGAGTAGTTTGGATGGGAAGAGAAAGGCAGATTTGGTGAAGAAACTACATGAGGAGGTGCATAAGAATATTGAGAAGAAAAATCAACAAATAGCAAGCCAAGTGAATAAGGGAAGGAGGCATGTTGTATTCGAACCAAGTGATTGGGTTTTGGTGCATATGAGAAAAGAAAGATTTCCAACTCAAAGGAAGACAAAGCTTCATCCAAGGGGAGATGGACCTTTTCAAGTAGTTGAGAAGATCAATGACAATGCATACAAGTTAGACCTACCTGGTGAGTATAATGTGAGTGCTACCTTTAATGTTAGTGATCTTTCTCCTTTTGATGTAGGTGTTGGAGATTCGTGGATGAATCATCTTGACAAGGGAGGGAATGATGCAAACAACAAAGCATACAAAGGCAAGGATCCAATTCAACTTCCCAATGGTCCCATTACAAGAGCAAGAATGAAGAAATTCAAGGAAACACTAAATGGGATGATTCAAGGCTTGTGGAATGATCTTACCACAATTCAAGAATGCAAGAATGAATCATTCATCAAAATGGGGATTCAAGACTCAAATCAAAGTTTGGTGACAATGATTCAAGTGGATGAAGGCCAAAACATGGGCATGTACCTAGGCCATTAGTCTGTTTTTGATGTTTTTGGGCCCTATCAATATGATATAAGCCTAAGTTCAAATAAATTAAGTGTGCTTATGTAATTAGTGAGTTTTGGGCCTATTTATGTTAAGTATAAAGCCCAAAACGAGTTTAGATTTATTTCTTGTTTAGGAATCAATTTCTAACTTGGAAACTTCAATCCTTGTTTAGGAAGATTCCCCAGTCTATGTTTTATTCCAATTTAGGATGAACTTATAATTATTAGTTGTCTAGGAATCAATTTCTAACTAGGAAACTTTAATTCTTATTTAAGAAAGATTCCTTAGTCTATGTTTTATTCCAATTTAGAGTTGAACCTATAATTATTAGTTGTCTAGGAATCAATTTTTAACTAGAAAATTTTAATTTTTGTTTAGGAAAGATTCCTTAGTCTATGTTTTATTCCCATTTAGGGTTGAGCCTCTATATAAACTCAACCATTCATGTAAAATGGAGTTAGATTTTGATAAATAAAAAATTCAGTTTTTCTTATGAGTGTTATCTCTTGTTTTTTATTCTAATCAAGTTCATACAATCAAAGCTAATTACTTTGTGCATATTTATTCCAAGGTTCTCTTTCACAAGTTGGTATTGTGTTGCGGAGATCATCATCCAAAGGTGATCATATTCCAAGGTGTTCTATCACGGGTTGGAATTGGGTCACGGACTTGGGAAAAATCTGATTTAGCTTTCCAAGGAGTTGCTTCCAAGCGTAAAGATATTGGGTCTCAAGTTTAATATACTTGTGGTTCGTATCAAACTCCCACTATCAATTATCACACTACAAGCCTTGCCTTGAACATGACATCTTGTGTGAATCAAGTTGTCCCTTTGCTCCTTATGACACTCCTCCTTCAATTAAGTACTAAGAGCACACCTTGTGACTAGTAAATCACCTTTTATTGGCTCCTCTATCTCCCCTCGTTACAATCCTCTAATTCGAGCATCGCTTCCTCATCACTATAATTGCTGCCCCTTTCATCATTTGTCACTATTTCTCCATTCCTAATGACCATAGTTCATCTATTAGACACTCCCTGCTTATATGACCTACTCCTTGGCACTTCTAACACTTAATATCTCTATTTCTCCCATTAGGCTTTTCGGGTTTGGATTTTTCTTTGGAATTCGAATATGCCCTTTCTTTTGCAACATCATAGACAGCCTTGTTTCCACCTTTAAATTCACCCTTTCCATCCTTTTTCCAAGTAGAATTAGAGTTGGAAAAATTCTTAGAAACATACCTTGCTGGTCCTCTTCTTTGGAGTTGTTTTTCCACCTTGACTGCAATGTGCACCATCTCCTCTAACTCCACATATGGTTGCAAATCAACTTGGTCAGCTATGTCTTTGTTCAAACCAGCAAAGAAACATGCCATGGTAGTCTCCCTATCCTCCTCTATATCAGCCCTAGTCATAAGCAATTCCATCTCCTTATAGTAATCATCCACACTCTTACTACCTTGTCTAAGAACTTGAAGTTTTTGCACAAGTTCCCTATGAAAATGTCTAGGCACAAACCTCTTTCTCATTGTAGACTTAAGGTCATACCAAGTCTCAATTGGGTACTCCAAGTTTCTACTTCAACTAGTCACTAATTGTTCCCACCAAGCTATGGCAAAATCTACAAATTGTGAAACAACAAGCTTGACCTTCTGTTCCTCACTAAAATGGTGACAATCAAATATAAGATCCACCTTCTTTTCCCATTGTAAATAAGCCTCTAGATTTGTTGTACCTTGAAAGGTAGGTATCTTAAGTTTAATACTCCCCAAATTCCTATCTACAAAATCTTCATTACCTTAGTTTCTACTATAGTATGGATTCTCTGGCCTTCTCCCTCTATCTCTACCTAAACCTTGGCCTTCTCTACCTCTATTTCTACCCATCCCAACAATAGAACATCTTCGTCATCATGGTAGCCAAGGTCTTCATCTTCCCAGTCATCTTGAGGTATTTGGTTTCTACCTCCCCTTTGCACCTCATTGCGGTTTGGAGTTGCTCTTTCAACTGCTTGCAACCTTATGTCCATGCATTCTAAGGTGTCCCTCATAGCCTCCATGGTCCTATTAAAACGTGCAAACTCTCCTTATTGAGCCTCACGTAGCCTAGCTTCATCAACATGACCACTAGATTCTCCACTTTCGTGTGACATTGCTGCAATAGAAAGGTTAGAAAACAAAGAAAAAAAAACAAAATATGTATTAGAAACCTCACAAGCACTCCCTCACGTGTTTATACTCAAAAGATGGGGATAGTCAGTTGTGTATCACTTAAGAAATTAATCTCACTCACGGCTTTCCTCACACCACTCTACCTAATTCTTTTATGTTCTTAGGTGAATCACATTTTATAATAAATCAAATAGCTGGAATTGTGTAGAATTCCAAATTTGGAATTTTCAAAACAAGTTTGAAGTAATTCAGCTAAAACAAGAAAATTTAATAAACTAGAAGAAAAAAAATTATGAAAACTCAAA
The DNA here is from genome assembly GCA_947687605.1 of Reutealis trisperma. Taxonomy (NCBI): domain Eukaryota; kingdom Viridiplantae; phylum Streptophyta; class Magnoliopsida; order Malpighiales; family Euphorbiaceae; genus Reutealis; species Reutealis trisperma. Next base: position 585,038 of record CANTUT010000104.1, on the reverse strand, counting down.
TAGAAGCAAAAGTCATATGAAAGAATAACAAAGATCTACCTAGAATATGAAAAGACACAAATTTAGAAGGTAGTTTAAAAGAAAACCCAAACAGCCCCAAAGTACTATATTACTTAATGAGTAAAGACTATAATAAATGGTAAACACAACAAAAGATAAGACCATAATTTCAAGAGTTAAGCATAATTCAGATCTGATTAGGAAGATCTAAAGCCCAAACCTCCAATTTTTTTTTTAATCAACCTTTTTTTTGAATTTTTTTTTCACTTTTCTTTTGAATAGCAAATTTCTTTTTGGACGTATTTATTTATTTCTTTTTGTTTTTTTTAAACTACAAACACCAAAATCTGATTTGTAAACACTAGATTTGATGAAAAGAAATAAGATCAAACAAACTAACAAGAACAGAATTCAAAGAAACAATAACCCAAATGAAAAGAACAAAGAAAACACAAGAATACCAACAGACAAACTTAGAAGAACAAAAGAAAAACAAGAAATCAGAATCAAAAACACAAAATTGTTAAGGATAAAACCTGATCTAGAGCCAAGGCTCTGATACCAAATGATACGGAACCTCCAACAGTAAGCTTGAGAACCCCTTTGATTATTATAGACCCCCACAACATTAACTTGAAAACCCCAATAGCCAATTTAGTCTCAACAACTAAAAAAGGCTAGAAATCAAATTGCTTAGAAAGATGATCAAAGATCTAGAGTAAAGAAAACTCAATTCTGAATTCCAAATTCAAAACACTCCACAAGAAGATGATCAGTCTACTTGAATGTTCCTTAAGCATGTATTCTACACAAGAACACAAAGACAAAAGCAAAACAGCTTTTGGGTTTGTTTTTTTATCACTCATCCAAGGTTTTTTTTTTTAAAACCACGTTTTTTTGGCCATATATAGCCTTTTCAAGACCTAAAAAACATAAACTAAATAAACAAACTCAAACTAATGGGCTTTTAAATTAACAAGTTTGGACAGTCCATTATGAAAAATACTAACACATAATTGCCCCCAATTAACAAGGCTTATAACTAAACACAAACTTAAGTAAGCCCATTATGAATTTGGACTTGAGTTAAGTTGTAGTGAACTTGAGCTGCAATTGTTATCTAAGTAATCTGAGTTCTAACCTTTCTTAGGGGTTGAGACTAAATTGGCTATTGGGGTTTTCAAGTTAATGTTGTGGGGGTCCGTAATAATCAAAGGGGTTCTCAAGCTTATTCTTGGAGGTTCCATATCATTTAGTATTAGAGCCTAGGCTCTAGATCAAGTTTTATCCTAGTTCAAATTCATGTTCTTTAACTCTAAATTTCCTACCTGATTGTTCTTTTTGTGTTTAATTATTCTAGTCTTGTTCTCACTTCCTAGACTAAACTCTTTGTTTTTAATTTTGCATTTCATCAAATTCAGATTCAAATTCGTGTTTTCACCAAAAAAAAAAAAAACTACATATATATATAGAATTCGAAACTCTTGATTGTTAAAGGGTTCATGTTTCTAATTTGATTTCTTGTGTAATTAAGAATCCCACTCTAATTGGAATCTTTACAATTATTATTCAATTTAGGATTTTCATTGCAAATTTCAATTCCTTATCCAAAACATCCTTCAAATTTTGAAAAAAAAAAAAAACTTCTTGTGCTCTAAGTAATTCTTGTGTTTCTTTTATATGTCTTTTGCACCTATTTGAGTTTTCTTGATTTATTGCTTCTTGATTGTTAAATTTTCTTGTTGACTGAAATGCATCAAACTTAGTTTTGAAAATTTTAGTTTTAGAATTCTACACATTGCAAGCTATTTGAATTTTTTTTTTTTAAAGTGTGATTCACCTAAGAACATAAAAGAATTAGCTAAAGTGGTGTGAGGAATACCTTGAGTGAATTCATTACTTGAGTTATACACGAGTGATAACCCCATCTTTGGACTACAACCATGTGAGGGAGAGTTTGTGAGGTTCCTAATTCATATTCTGTTTTTCTTTGTTTTCTAACCTTTCTATTGCAGCCATGTCAATTAAAGGTGATTTGCTTGTCATAAGGCATGCTTTTAGCACTCAATTGAAGGAGGAGTGCCATGAGGAGCAACGGGACAACTTGTTTCATACAAGGTGTCATGTTCAAGGCAAAGTTTGTAGTGTGATAATTAATAATGGGAGTTGTACCAATGTAGTGAGTACCCTTTTGATTAGTAGGTTGGGACTGCCTACTATACCACACCCATGTCCATACAAGCTTTAATGGCTTAATTATTGTGGCAAGGTAAAGGTGAATAGACAAGCCATGATTTCATTTTCAATTGGAAAATATCATGATGAGGTGTTGTGTGATGTAGTGCCTATGCATACTAGAGAAATATTGCTTGGGAGACTATGCAATTTGACAGAAGCGCTATATATGATGGGTACCTCAATAGGTATTCATTTACCAAGGATGGTAGAAAGACAATCCTAACACCACTTTCCTCAAAAGAAGTGTATGAAGACCAATGTAAATTGGAAAGGATGAAAATGGAGGCCGAAAAGAGGGAACAAAAGAGTGAGAAGAGTGTTTTAGAGAGTAAAAATAAGAAGAGTGAAAAAGCATGAAGGAAAAGAAAAAGAAGGACAAATTAGGCCTAGAGAGAAAAATGTGAGTTTCATAGCTAAGTCAAGCGAGGTTAGGCATGCTTTATATTCCAAAAAGCCTATATTTGTACTCTTGTACAAAAGGGCTTGTTTTACTACTAATGAGCTTAACACATCTTTGCCTAGTGTGTTTGTTGAACTTTTGTAGGAATTTGAAGACATATTTCGCGAGGAGATGCCAAGTGGTTTACCATCAATTAGAGGCATAGAGCACCAAATTGACTTCATCCCTGGGGCTAACATACCCAATAGGCTAGCCTATAGAACAAATCCAAGTGAAGCAAAAGAGATCCAAAGACAAGTGGAGGAGTTGCTATCCAAGGGATATGTGAGGGAAAGTCTAAGTCCTTGTTCAGCCCCAGATGGAACATGGCGAATATGTGTAGACTGTAGAGCCACCAATAAAATCACTGTTATGCTTTGGATTCAAGGATGAATCCTTTTAAGGAGAGGGGGAATGTTATGGAGCAGCCTACACATCAAGTTCCAAGGGTTCAAGTTCAAAAGGCTTCTAGTCCAATTAGCATCTACGAGGCTTGATAAATTCAGCTAGTGGAGGTTTACAAGGCCACCAAAGTTTTAGGCTTAGTTCAGATCAAGCCCAATACATTTTAAGCCAAGTCAATGTTACTAATAGGCTTAGTTAAGAATGTTAATGGGTTTCAAAAGGGTTGGCCATTCAACATTTAGAATCCACTAATTTTATTTAGTTTTTATTTAGTTTATTATTATTTGGGCTGTCCATGTTAACTATTAAGCCAAAATTCAGTTTGTTAAAGTTTTTAGCTAAAGTTAAGTTTAAATTATCTTTAATGCACACCATTAAAGGTAATGATGACCTTTAATTCTTAGGTATTGATGATTCTAAGCTCAAAGGTCAGATGTTAAGTTTTAATTGTCTTTAATTGTTAGGTACTAATTACCTTTTATTATTAGGAATTGATTATAAGTATTAATGGTCTTAAATTGTTGTCTTTTGGCTTTTCCTATTCTTGGAGGGATGGTCCAAGATTAAAATGGGCAGATTTTTGTAATGAAAAGTGAGATTTGAATTGTTAATGATGAACCAAAAAGCTGTTAGCTTTTATCTTTGTGTTCTTGTGTAGAATGCATGCTTAAAGAAACATTCAAGTAAATTGATCTCCTACTTGTGGAGTGTTTCGAAATTGGAATATAGAAATTGAGTTTTCTTTATTCTAATTCTTGATTAATTTATCTAAGTAATTTGAATTCTCTAACCTTTCTTAGGGGTTGAGACTAAATTGGCCATTAGGGTTTTCAAGTTAATATTGTGGGGGTCCGTAATAATCAAAGGGTTTCTCAGGCTTATTCTTGGAGGTTCCGTATCATTCGTGATCCACATGAACCATCAATCATTGAAATATCTCAAAGGGGAAGTAAGTTAAATAGAAGGCATGCCAAGTGGAGTGAATTCATTGAAACATTCCCATATGTGATAAAGTACAAGCAAGGTAAAGAGAATGTGGTTGCCGATGCCTTATCTAGAAGGTATACTCTCATTAACACCATGAATGCAAGAATGATGGGATTCAAACACATCAAAGGTTTGTATGGTAAGGATTCTGATTTTTCTAGTATTTATGATGCATGTGAGAAAATGGCTCATGTTAAGTTTTATAGAATGGATGGGTATCTATTTAAGGAAAATAAATTATGTATACCTTTGTGTTCTATGAATGAATTGCTTATAAAAGAAGCTCACAGGGGTGGTTTAATAGGGCATTTTGGGATTGCAAAAACTTTGGATACTTTGAGTGAGCACTTCTATTGGCATAAAATGAAAAGGGGTGTAATTAAAATATATGATAGATGTGTTCCTTGTAAACAAGCTTAGTCTAAAGTTTTACCACATGGTTTGTGCACCCCTTTACTTTTACCTAATGATCATTGGTTTGATATATCAATGGATTTTGTTTTAGGTTTACCTAGGTTGAAAAAGGGAAGGGATGCAATCTTTGTTGTTGTTGGTAGGTTTTCTAAAACGGTACAGGTTATATCTTGTAGTAAAACTGATGATGCAACAAACATTGCTAATTTTTTCTTTAAGGAGATAGTACGACTCCATGGCTTTCCTAGGAGTATTGTAAGTGATAGAGATGTAAAGTTTTTGAGCTACTTTTGGAAAGTTTTATGAGGTAAGTTAGGAACTAAATTATTGTTTTCTACTACTTACCATCCCCAAACTAATGGAAAATTTGAGGTAGTGAATAGAACTTTAGGTACTTTATTACATGCTATCATATAAAAGAATTTGAAAAATTGGGAAGATTGTTTGCCATTTGTTGAATTTGCTTATATATTGTGTGATGCATTCCACTACAGGTTACTCACCATTTGAGATTGTTTGTGGTTTTAATCCACTAACCCCTTTGGATTTGATTCCTTTACCTATTCATGAAGGAAGTAGTTTAGATGGAAAGAAGAAAGTTAAGATGGTAAAAAAAAATTTCGTGAGGTTATGCAAAAGAACATTGAGAAATGAAATCAACAAATTGCCAATCAAGCTAACAAAGGAAGAAGGAAAGTAATCTTTGAGCCAGGCAAATGGGTTTGGGTGCATATAAGGAAACATTTCCAAGTCAAAGAAAATCTAAGTTGCATCTAAGAGGAGATGGACCTTTTCAAGTTTTGGAAAGAGTAATGACAATGCCTACAAATTGGACCTTCCTGGTGAGTATAATGTTAGCGCTACTTTCAATGTAAGTGATCTTTCTCCTTTTGATATAGGTGAAGATTTGAGGGTGAATCCTTTTGAGGAGGGAGGGAATGATGTAATCCAAGTGGCTATAGCAAGATCCAATGACTTCGCCAAATGGACCAATTATAAGAGCAAGGACAAAGAAGTACAAAGATGCAATTCAAGGCTTGATGCAAAGCTTGTGGAGCAATCTATCCACAATTGAAGATTGCAGGGACAAGTCAAATATCAAATTAGGGATTCATGATTCAAATTCAGATTTTATTAATTTGATTTAAGTGGTAGAAGACGAAACATGAAGATTCAAGCTTCAAGGATGGATTTTGCATGGATCAATCAATTTAAATTCATGTTCGAAATGCATTTTGTCATTGGGCTAATTTTGTTAATTAAGCCCATATCTATCCTTATTCTATTCTAAGTATTTTAATTAGTTATTTAGGCTTTTTAGTTTGTTTAAATTATGCCCAAGCCTGAATTTTGTTAGTAAGAATTTTAGGGTTTGTAATCTAGCTAAGATGATATAAATACTTAGCTAATCTAGGAATAGGAGGCAAACTTGATAACTCAAAATTATAAATTTGTGTTTTGTAAGAAAATTTCTCAATTTTGGTTCTTGCCTTGAGTCAATAATCTGAACTTCCAAAGTTAATTACTTTATTTCGTTCATAATATACCAAGGTTCTTTGACACAGGTTGATCATTGGGTTGAGGTTTTCTTGTTCAAACCTGATTTGGCTTTCCAAGGAGTCGCTTCCAAGCGTAAAGGTATTGGGTCTCAAAGCAAGTCATTTGAGGTTCGTATCAAGTCACTTATGGAGGACTCATAAGTCTTCTTAGAGGGAGTTGCTGGTCCCTTTCCCTTTGAACTCATTGCCTATCAAAAATTCTCTGGTTAGAAAATCAAGCAAAGAATTAGATGTTCCATTTATAAATTCTATGTCAAAATTAAAAACAGATAATATAGCCTGCCATCTAGCAAAAATTTATTTAAAAGCTATATTTTTCACATCTTTTAATAAGATATCTTTAGCAGACTTACAATCTACCCTAATAAGGAATTTTTGATTTAATAAATCATATTCAAATTTTTGAACACGTAGAACTATAGATAATAGTTCCTTTTTACTATCGAGTAATTAACACTAGGATCAGTCCAAATACTAGATGTACATCTAACTAATTGTTCTTTATTATTCATTCTTTGTTTAAGAATTCCTCCATATCCTTTATCAGACACATCTATTTCAACAATTTTAAAAGATTTTAGATGAGGAATGGCTAAACAAGGATGTTCTTTTACTCTGGCTTTTATTTTTTGTATAGCTAAAGTATGAGCCTCAGACCAATCAGGAGGATTCTTTCTTAACTTTTCAAATAAAAGTTTAACATCTTTGGCAAGATTTTTATAAAAATCTGCCACATAATTTAGACTCCCAAGAATCTTTGTAATTGAGTTTTATCTTTTATTTCATAAGGGAATTTGTCAGCAAATTGGATGGCTCTATCTATAGGAATAATAGTGCCTTTTTCAATGTTGTGTCCAAAAAATCTAACCTTTGTTTGACACAATTTAATTTTCTTTGTCGACATGACTAATCCTGCCTTTTCAATAATCTTAATAAATTTAAATGTTTAAAATGTTGATCTAAATTGCTAGAAAATTCTAGCACATCATCAATATTGATGATGGTGAATACTGAATAAGCATTGAATATATCATTCATTATTCTTTGAAATTTAGAAGGAGCATTTTTTAATTCAAAGGGCATAACGTTCTATTCATAATGCCCAAAAGGAACAGTGAACGCTATCTTATAATGATCTCCTTCATCTATTTGGATCTACCAATATCCATATTTCATATCAAATTTAGAAAATATACTAGCATCATAAAGCTTGTTAGGTAGATCCTTCTTATTAGGTAATGGATACCTAATCCACCTTAACGCTTTGTTCAAAGGCTTGTAATTAATAACAAGTCTCAGAACACCTCTTTCCAACTCAGCAGCATTTTCTACATTCCGGACAACTCTAAGAATTGTGACTTTTTCTAATAAGTCCTTTTGATTCTAATTTAACAATTTCTTTTTTTACAGATTTCTAAGTGCCTGGGACTTATTGCAATAGGTCTGGCCTTAGTGGGAATTTGCTTTTCATTGAAATTAGGCTCATATGGTAGCTATACCACATGTTTTTGCTTGTCCCAAAAACCATTCAGAATCTCAGCATAGATTTCTTTAATCATTTCTTATTGAATTTTTTTAATATTATTCATAATGGGCTATCCAGACTTGTTAATTTAAAAGCCCATTTGTTTGAGTTTGTTTATTTTAGTTTATGCTTTTTAGGTCTTGTAAAGGCTATATATGAGCCTTAAATGTGTTTTAGAGCGGAAATGATTCGATGAATGATAAAAATAGACTTAAAAGTTGTTTTGCCTTTGTCTTTGTGTTCTTATGTAGAATACATGCCTAAGGAACATTCAAGTAGACTGATCATCTTCTTATGGAGTGTTTCAAATCTAGAATTCAGAAACAAGTTTTCTTTATTCTAGATCTTTGATCACCTTTCTAAGCAATCTAATTTCTAGGCTTTCTTAGGGGTTGAGACTGAATTGGCTATTGGAATTTTGAAGTTAATTTTGCGGGGCTCTGTAATAATCAAAATGGTTCTCAGGCTTATTCTTAGAGGTTCTATAACAATAACATACATCTCTTAATAGAGCATCCTTCCTTTGAATGATCCAATCTACCATAGGCTACACATAAATGCTCAGGAAATGTCAGCATCATGTCTTAGAGAGGCGAGATCGATTTTATTCTTGGTTTTTTGTGCACAAAGTTGACTTAGGCCAATTCCCATTTCATATCACCAATCATTCTTCTCATACTTCATACTTCTTTTCTTAATACACGAAGCTCCCTCATTGCTTCTTCATACTATGCTTTCATCCTCACTACCTAAACTGGGTCAAGATCCCCCTTTGGATCCATCTCCTCGAGTCTAGGCGAAGCAGCCAATGGAGCATTTGAGACTTCCCTTTCTCTAATAGGATTACAGATTTGTGGCATCTACATTCCATAATCAAGCAATATAATATAATAATACAATAATGTACACATAAGTCACAAGGTTGAGGGAATGATTTATCATTTAATGTTAATGCAGATCTACCTTAACAATACAATTTGACAATGTCAAGAAATTCTATGCTGTATGGTTTGACCTGAAGTTCATACAGTTATTAAGTATAAGTAAGACATAATCCTTTGGCTCTGATACCAACTCTGTCATGATCCAACTTTTAGGCTGTGATGGTCCAAGAACTTAGGGAGACAAAAGGTCACCTAATCTTATAAAACCATATCGATCTTATCATTAGTTAGCATATTTCATATTGTATCTTATCACAAGATCATAACCCAATTACTCTTTACAATTTCCATTATTATTTATCCATTCACTTATAGCCAATACATTTTAATGCCATTTCGTAACCATAAATTGAGGTATCATTCTCAAAAATTAATTAGCACTATCCATACATTTCTTATTTACTATCACAAATATGTATGTAACAATTAGTACTATTCATTTACAATACCTTTCAATTCATTACATTTTAGTACTAAATCTTCAAACATCATAGAGCTTTAGATCAATTATCCTTAAAGTAACATATACAAAACTCAAAATATGGCAATTTAGTAGATCAGTTCCTAAGCAGAGAATTATAGCTCCGAATTTACCTTGCTAATGAGTCACCCTAACATGAAAAATTTTAAACAACTATGGAATGAGACAAGCTCAGTGAGTACATAATGATATAACATAATATGAAGGCAATATAAGATGTTATCACTTAGATAGGTTCAAGATGGCAATGGAGTGATGTTTATCAAAATTTAATTTTAGAATTTATTTTAGCAGAAATAATAGTGTCTTGGAAGCAAAAAGCTTCCTATACATGAATATCAAAGAGTGTTGGTCTAACCTTTGCTCACTCATATGCATCACACTACGCAAGAATGATTAGGCCTTGTGGTTAGGCATTCCTCCAACAGAGGTTGGGTACTCTTGCCCTACCTATGGGCTTATACCAAGTGCGCAAGTTCTGATGTATTTCCTCACCCCATAGAGGATTTCTGCTTAATCATAGGTATCAACAAAAGACACATACAAGGTCTATATTAGGAATTCAATGGAAAATAGTTTGGCATATCAATCTTTCTCATCATGCAGCATAATATAGAACCAATGTAGGAGGTAGATAATGGTCTAATACCATATGTAAGAAGGATATGAAATTCCAAAGGTTCAACAATTAATCGACAAACACATGTTCAATGTCACTTCAAGGTACATGTTAGAGGATAATAATTCAAGCAATGGTTTGTGAATAATATGGCTCAATTACATCATTTTATTAAGTACTCACCTTGAACACCTTTACTCCTATTAACATTTCACTCTAATTATAATAGTGTCATTCACAATCTTGAGAAAAGTCCTTGCCCTTGACTTGAGGTACTACACCCATGTTATTTTAATTATATATCAATTAGTAACTTATAATGTTACCAATCATAACTTATCTATCTTATACTTGTTTTATTATTATTTCAACTCACAATGGAGGTATATTAATAATGCTATATTTTTACCTCTTCTCATTTCCCATCATTTCCAAGCTCAATTCATTATTCAATTTAATGAATTCAAGTCCAAATTTATAATGGGCTTACTTAAGTTTGTTTTTTAGTTATAAGCCTTGTTAATTGGGGGCAATTATATGTGTTAATATTTTTCATAATGGGCTGTCCAAACTTATTAATTTAAAAGCCCATTAGTTTGAGTTTGTTTATTTTAGTTTATGTTTTTACAGTTCTTGTAAAGGCTATATATGTGCCAAAAACGTGTTTAGAGGGGATGATCGGATAAATGATAAAAAACAAACCTAAAAGCTATTTTGCTTTTTGTCTTTGTGTTCTTATGTAGAATACATGCCTAAGGAACATTCAAGTCTACTGATCATCTTCTTGTGGAGTGTTTCGAATATGGAATTCAGAAATGAGACTCGGGGATCTACTGGAAGTGCGACACCACAGGTTACAGTAGTGAATTAAAATGCAGTGGCAATGACAAAGGAGATTGTGACTGCAGTGAGGACAGGATGACACTACATTGGAGGTTTAGGGAAGGACTACTGCAATTAAGGTAGAGAGGAGGACTGCATCTTCTAAATTATAGAAGAGGATTTTTGGGAATAGTTTCAAAACTACTAGTACTTAAGAGAGGGTTTTTGATATTGTTGTCATGAATAGTTCTAATTCTGTTGATACCTCTACTGTTGCAGTAGAAGGAGCTACAGAGATCTAGAGGAAGGGTATGCCTATTTGAGGAGATTGTGGCAAACTTTGATTTTGATAAGGATATGAGAGATGCACACCTTAGGAGGTAGAGGAGGACTGGCTAGACCGATACTTGCAGGTTGATAGGACTACAGGATAAGCTATAGAAAACATTGAAAGGGCTATCTTTTTTGTCATGGGTTTGTATTTTGCAAAATTTTATCATCATTAAATTGGAAAAAAAAAATTTTGACTCTAATTTTTGCCTAAACTACCATTTGGGTTTTTAGCTTAGCGAGCATTCTTTTTCTTCTTTTTTCTTTTTTCTTCTCTTATATCATAATTTGGACCGCACTCAAGTCAGGCTGCCTATGTATCCCTTATATCACTTTTTATTAGTCATTTCTTTTAGAGAGAATCAGGTCCACATAGTTTTGATTACATATGCATGAAAAACATAAATGAAATGAAGATGTCATCTTTAGATGATGCATCGTTTTAGCTTATTCAAGTTGCTAGGATGGGAGAATTTGCTTTCATCCACATCCACGAAGATGGTGCCTCCATCAGATAGGATCTTCTTGAGCATATACTGTCTAGCTCAGTTTAGTTTGAACTTCCTCTTGGATCATGAATAGGGGCTTGGATTTCTTCCAAAACTAGATTTCCTTCTTCGAACCCTTATCTCTCACCTTTTAGTTGAAGTGCTCAACTAGTCTTCGTTGATAACACTAAATTTTGTATTGGTCATCGATTCTCTTTTCCTCGAAGGCATTTAACTGATCATGATACCTTTCAGTCTATTATGTTTTCATTCTCCATAGCTTCTCTTTAACAAATTTCTTGTGTGTGTAGGTAGGGATTTTGTGAACTGCGATGCTTGGATCATCCCTATCTTGTCTTGTATAGAATAGTCCATGAGCTTTTAAACTACTGCCATGCAAATGCAATGTATGGGATTTTGGATTTTTTTCCTCTATGCCATAATTAATTAATCCTTTTGCCTTTTTCATCTTTTTTTTTTAATTTTTTTTTGTATTATTGATTTTTTTTGTTCCTTTTTTTTAAGATGTCCAATTTAAAGATGAATAAAAAAAATTAAAACAAATCAGAATGTTTAAACTTTTTATTACTGATAAAAGTCCCATCATGAGTACATTAAAGAATAAGCCTAGAAGGTGAAATGCATACTCAAAAGGGCAAGACTTGACAGACTCAAATTCAAAAAAAAAAATTGATAGAAAATAGACTCAAAAGATTTCAATTCAGGTGACTTAGACACAGACCCAAATGACTCAGACATAGACTTAAAAGACTTGAAGAGGGGCACATAGCATTGGCACTTTCCTCAAAATACCGATTATTAGGAGGAGCTTACTATGGTTAGGTGAGCTCAGTGGTTTAGAAGAGGATTTGAGAGCAATGATGTCTCCACTATCAATGAAGTCTTGAATTCTATGCTTCAGAGCCTTGCATGCATCAGTTTTGTGCCCTAGCCCTTGATGATAGTCACAATGCTTATTGGCATTATAGTTCTTAGGCAATGGATTCAAAGGTGCTCTTAGTTCTAGAGGCTTGATAAGATGGGCAACTAAGCCTTCTTATAGACAGTCCTTAGGGGCATGCCTAGCTCAAATTAAATCCTCCTTGTTACTAACTTTATGGGCTAGTGACAGTAGATAACATTTACCTCCCCCTCCCTTTGGGTGGCGTAGTTAGTATTCTTGCAATACCTTAAACTAGAGGATTCATCCTTGATTCATCCTGATTGAATCAAATCCTCAATCTTGGTGGCAGTGGCAATGAGAGCTTTGAAGTAGGGAGGTATTGTGTTTGCAAATGCATATGGTATTAGGGGAGGAGGTTCTTAACAATGATGTCAATTTGCTCTACTTCATATGGATAGTTCACCATTTGTACTGCTTTTGACCTCCACCTTATAAGGAACACGGTGAAGGATTCTCTTTACCTTTGTTTAGTGGTTTCCAAATCTCGATAGGTGACATCCACCTTGATGTTGTAGTGGTATTGCTTGACAAATGCATTGCATATGTCATCCCAAGTCTTCTTGTGATTTTGGTCAAGATTTAACAACCATCTAATAGTGGCTCCAGTTAAGGACTATTGGAATAATTGAGTAAGGAGCTCATAATCCACACCAAAGGATCTCATAGTGCCCACATACATTTTAAGGTGAGTTTTGGGGCATGTGATGCCATTAAACTTATCCATGACTGGCATATTAAATTTTAGAGGAACCCCGTGCATTCAGCATTTTAGATTTTCTCCACCTGATACGAACCCCAAGTATATTAAACTTGAGACCCAATATCTTTACGCTTGGAAGCAACTCCTTGGAAAGCTAAATCAGATTTTTCCCAAGTCCGTGACCCAATTCCAACCCATGATAGAGCACCTTGGAATATGATCACCTTTGGATGATGATCTCCGCAACACAATACCAACTTATGAAAGAGAACCTTGGAATAAATAGGCACAAATTAATTAGCTTTGATTGTATGAATTTGATTCAAGCAAGAATAAAAAACAAGAGATAACACTCTTAAGAAAAACTGAATTTTTTATTCATCAAAATCTAACTCCATTTTACATGAATGATTGAGTTTATATAGAGGCTCAACCCTAAATGGGAATAAAACATAGACTAAGGAATCTTTCCTAAATAAGAATTAAAATTTTCTAGATAGAAATTGATTCCTAGACAACTAATAATTATAGGTTCAACCCTAAATTGGAATAAAACATAGACTAAGGAATCTTTCTTAAATAAGAATTAAAGTTTCCTAGTTAGAAATTGATTCCTAGACAACTAATAATTATAAGTTCATCCTAAATTGGAATAAAACATAGACTAGGGAATCTTCCTAAACAAGGATTGAAGTTTCCTAGTTAGAAATTGATTCCTAAACAAGAAATAAATCTAAACTCGTTTTGGGCTTTATACTTAACATAAATAGGCCCAAAACTCACTAATTACATAAGCACACTTAATTTATTTGAACTTGGGCTTATATCATATTGATAGGGCCCAAAAACATCAAAAACAAACTAAAGGCCTAGGTACATGCCCATGTTTTGGCCTTCATCCACTTGAATCATTGTCACCAAACTTTGATTTGAGTCTTGAATCCCCATTTTGATGAATGATTCATTCTTGCATTCTTGAATTGTGGCAAGATCATTCCACAAGCCTTGAATCATCCCATTTAGTGTTTCCTTGAATTTCTTCATTCTTGCTCTTGTAATGGGACCATTGGGAAGTTGAATTGGATCTTTGCCTTTGTATGTTTTGTTGTTTGCATCACCACCAATTTCTTAGCTTCGATAAAGCTAGAGAAATCTTCACTTTGAAAAGGATTCACAGTGGGAGAGAGAGTGGTTGCATTCAAGTCCACGGCAAGATAGATTGGAGATTCATGTGTTTTCCCATTATAAGTGAGATTGATAAAAGGAGGAGTAAAAGTAGGGCATAGCTAGTCCCGACTTAGGCAGATGCAAGCTCAACACAAGCAAGAGGAGAAATGACAGTGGCATTAGTCATTTACTTGACCTCATTATTGATTGACTAGTGTTGGGAGTTGAGGGCATTAGTAAAGGTGGCAGATGGGAATTGAGAGCATTGGTAAAAGTTTCAGCTTGGGTCTTAAGAGCAGTGGTGAGTATGGCGTAGAAAGTCTCCTCTTATTTCTTAAGGAGGTTGGCAAAAAACTTCTCATCACATTTTGGTCGAAAGAGCTAGAGGTGTTGGCCATTGGTACCTTGAAAATAGAAAATAGAAAAACAGGCAAGAATATAGAACTATGAAGGAAAAAGGGAAGGTATGTCAAGAAAAGGATTCCTTCCATGTGATTGGTCATCGATTTTTCATATTGACAAGTAAGTGTGTGAGGTTACTATGTTTTGGGGTGACAGATCACCGATTTAAATCTTTGATGTGTTTAAGGGTTTACTGTGTCGAGCTTTTCATGTTATGTATGCATGATCATGAAGTGATCCTTATTGAAAAGGGTTTCATGAACATGCAAGAGTATCAATTATTATAGTACATAGAGCCTAAGGTCAAAAGATAGGATAGCTGTATGTACAAGGGTAAAGGGTGGTTTGATTAAGGGTTCTTATCCCACTGCAGCATCGATATACCTAATCACATGTGAGGCAAGGAGCCTCACATGGGTCCAATAGTATTGATTGCTCATTACACCATTGAAATAATTGGGGATTCATCTCGAGGTGAAATGCTTTCGCTATCTCCTGACATACTTCAAGAGAGTTCTTGAGCCAATGCTACTCACCATCCAAAATTTTTTTCTAAAGTTAAGGTTAGGTAAGGAGCCTCCATTATATAGAGTGATGCATGAAAGTCAAATTATACTTAATGAGCCCAATAGAGATTATTTTGGAAAAATCTTCCTTAACCAAATAGTAATCCGCTTATTTTCCCTTTTCATTTAAAAAAGGTGGCAACTAGTCCCTAGTGGAGTCACCAACTGTGAGGTCTCGCCTGAACAGCGGCCCGATCTGGTAGAGGGAATCGGGATATTCATTCAGGTTTAGACTACGATGAAACCCTCGAGTTCAGATTGATTGATTTTGAAAATGATTTTGGGAGTCACCACCCTAATTTATTTTTAAATGGAAAAATTAAGGAAAAACCCAATCGACTGCAATTCATTAATTTTCAATTAATTTACTTATGGATAAAATCGCTATCCTCAAACTAGGTTGAGTTCAAGGACTAGTTTTTTAGTTTTAAATAATCTAAATTTGGTTCTTAAGTTTAATTTGACTTTGAAAATTTAATTTCATGAATGACAGTTATAAAATGACAATTATAATATCATGATTCATGCATTAGCATGGTATGAGTACAATGAGAAAATTAAAATGAAACATCCACAAATTAAATTAATTAAAAAGGGAAAAGGAGAATATTTGGGAATGATTTGAGGTTTGGATTTAGATTCTAAACGTGCCTACATACCCCATTGAATGGGGATCAAAACCCACAAAGTTCATTCCATGATTGAGTGGAGGGGTTTAGGGGTTGATCAGATTGATTGATTTGATTTAGGTTTATAGGAGAGAGGAAAATACTGATACCTTTGCTTTTGGCTGGCGAAGGGTTTTTACTAGATCGAAGTTCTATTTTATTGGGATCGGGTGATTGGACTGATCAGGAGATTAAATAATTAATTAAAATGATTAATTGAATAATTAATATGATGAAAAGGATGGATTAATTAATTAATTAAAAAGATTAATTAATTAATTTGGATAAAGGGTGGATTAAAAAATGATTAATTGATTTTAAAAAAGTGATTAATTAATTAATTAAAAAGATTAATTCATTCATTAATTGAGTGATTAATTTTAATTTAAAAAAAAAGAGTTATAGTTAATTAAAAAGATTAATGAACTTGGTTATAGTGAGATAATTAATTAATTAATTAATTAGAGAGTAGTTGGAGGGAGAATAAGAGAGGAATTATTAGATAGCTATCAATACTAATTCAAGAGGTGTGTGAAATGGGAGAACGGAGGGGGGTATTTATAGGAAAAGTGGATGAGGGTAGTTTAGGAATTGAAAAAATGAAAAGACAATAAGGGCTAAGGCTAGAAAGGGCTAAAAATTGGGTTAAAGGGATATTTTGGATATTTTTCTCCATCAAAGGGGGACCACCCACACCAAAGGCACTAGTGCAGCGCCGCACTAGAGTACTGCAACAGGCCGCAAGTTGGACTTACGGTGCCACATCCCTGCCTCTCGACACCTGACATGGCGGCCTTTTTTTTTTTTTTTTTTTTTTTTTAAGAGATTAGTTGGTATGGAGTTTAGAAAATTTAGATGTTCGGTAGCAATGTAATTGAAAGATAAAAAAATTTACTCCCACCCGCTAACCGGCTAGTGGGGCAACCATAATGGCTCCACATAGCATGTTAAACTTAGCAAGTGCTAAGGCTATAGTTGGATGATGAGGGTCCAAAATTGAGGGTTTGCAAATACTCCTTGATGGCATTTGACTATTGTGAACCTTTCACGTTAAATTCATAATGTTATCATTGAATTTCTTATTGTGAACCTTATATGAACCTTTTTATTGATATCTATTGATAAGTAGAAATACCCTTCTGATGTGGGATAATATATTGAAAATTGTGCACTTAGTAAAAGCCTGCAGGTAGGGTGAGAGTACCCAACCTCTATTGGAGGGAACGCTTAACTGTAAGACCTGATCAGTCTTGCATAATGTGATGTATGTGAGTGAGTACGGCTTAGACTAACACTCAAATTTTCATGTGTAGGAAGCATACTGCTTCCAAAAAATTACTATTTCTGCTAAAGATATTATTCCTATCTTAAATGAGAAATTGATCCATAACAATAATTTTGTTTAACACTGCTTCACTGCTATAATGAGCCATCTTGATAATGATCCTTATACTCCCAATATATTATATTATTATGTACTCACTGAACTTTGTCTCATTTCCTAGTTGTTTAAATTTTTCAAGTAAGGTTGACGAGTCAGCTGGGTAAATTCTAAGCCCTATTCTTTTGCTTAGAAGTTGTTCTACTAATTTCAAGTGTTGTAATTCTTGATTATGAAGACCATTGTTTTAAAGCTCCACGGTTACAGAAGGTTTAATAATAAAATGACAATAGGTTTATATGTATTGTAAATTGTATTGTAATTACTATTATAAATAGTGTATTAAGTGATGAATATTTGGATAATGACATGAAATGCAAATCTGGGAATTTTATGAGTTGAGTATATAAATGGTACTAGTAAATAAGTATATGGTAATATGTAAAATGATAAACAAGTAATGGGCAATAAGGAAAAGTAATCAGGTTTAAATTTTGGGATAAAGTCCAACATGATAAACGGTGAAGAATTATAAGTTAAAGGGGTTTTACAGGTTTAGGTGACTTTATGTCTCCCTATACCCTAGAACCATCATGGCTTAATAAGTGGGTCGTGACATAAAACAAGTAAAGTAAACATCCACAAGTTAAGGAGAGTGCTCTCTCTAGTCCTTATGGATACTAGAAGTACCAAATGATCACTTCTTAACTCTAAAATAATTAAAATTACATTACAAGACGGTGGGATGCCTTCTCTAGCCCTTATAGGTTATAAGAAGGCCACAAATTCCCTTACAAAATATATGAATAATTACATTTTAAAAATGAAAGGGGAAAGTAGTTTGGATTTGGATTTGTGATTTAGATTTAAATTCTAGATTTGCCTACATACCCCATAGAATGGAAATCAAAACCCACTGTTATGAAGCAGCCTACACACCAAGGTCCAAGGATTCAACATCAAGATGATGAGCATGACTAGGGAGGCAAGGATCAAATTCAGGAAGTTTCTAATCCAATTAGCATGCCTCAAGGACCTATAACCAGATCACGGGCCAAAAACATTCAACAAGCTTTAATTTGTCATCTACAAGATTTGGTGAATTCGGCTTGTAATGGGTTGCAAGGACTCCAAGTCTTTGAAACAATTGCAGCTCAAGTTCACTA
Source organism: Reutealis trisperma (assembly GCA_947687605.1). Taxonomy (NCBI): domain Eukaryota; kingdom Viridiplantae; phylum Streptophyta; class Magnoliopsida; order Malpighiales; family Euphorbiaceae; genus Reutealis; species Reutealis trisperma. The sequence goes on along the minus strand of CANTUT010000104.1, from coordinate 566,773 downwards.
CAATTTAACTCAAGTCCATATAGGGCTTACTTAAGTTTGTATTTAGTTATAAGCCAGAATGCACAATCTATTTTTCTTAAACAAGAAACCATCAAATAAGTAAAAGTCATCCGAAACAGTCCTATTATCACAAGATGCATATATACTACCAAAATCATCATCATTAAGTTACAAATCCTTAATATGCTTGAAACCCAACAATTAAGCACTAAGAGAATTAAGCAAAGTGTACCTTTTTGACAATGTATCAGCAACCACATTCTCTTTACCTTGCTTGTATTTAATCACATATGGGAATGTTTATATGAATTCCACCCATTTGGCATGCCTATGGTTCAGCTTGTCTTGACCCTTCAAATTCTTTAAACTTTTATGGTCAGTGTGTATCGCAAACTCCTTAGGCCACAAGTAATCTTGCCATGTTTGTAAAGTTTGAACCAAAGTATATAATTCCTTGTCATATGTTGGATACTTCAAGGCTGCCCCATTTAACTTCTTACTAAGGTACATTAGTGGCTTTTGATCTTGCATTAGAATAGCTCTAATCCCTATGCCACTTGCATCACATTCAATCTCAAAAGTCTTATCAAAGTTAGGTAAAGCAAGTAAAGGTGCATTATACAATTTATCCTTAACTAACTCATTTAAAGGTGCAGCTATAGTGCTAAAATCTCTAATGAATCTCCTATAGAAACTAGCAAGCCCATGAAAGCTCCTCACCTCAATAGCATTTTTAGGTCTTGGCACTCCTTAATAGCCCTAACCTTTTCCTCATCAGCCTTAATACCTTGACTAAACACTATAAAACCAAGAAAGTTAACCCTTTCCATACAAAAACTACACTTCTTAAGGTTAGCATACAACTTTTCATGCCTTAGTATGTCTAATACAAGACATACATATATAACATGATCATCCAAGCACTTAGAGTAAATCAAAATATCATCAAAATAAACAACAATAAATTTACCCAAGTACTCATGCAACACATGGTTCATCAATCACATGAATGTGCTAGGTGCATTAGTAAGACCAAATGGCATAACAAGCCACTCATATAACCTATATTTAGTCTTAAATGCTATTTTCCATTCATCTCCAAAATTCATTCGAAGTTGATAATAACCAGATTTCAAATCAATTTTGGTGAAGAAACAAGAACCATATAACTCATCAAGCATGTCATCTAATCTAGGAATAGGATGATGATACTTTATAGTGATTTTATTGATGGCTTTGCAGTCCACACACATCCTCCATGTTTCATCCTTCTTTGGCACAAGAATAATAGGAACCGAGCAAGGACTAAGACTTTCCCTCACATACCCCTTAGCTAGCAACTCTTCCACTTGTTTTTGTATCTCCTTTGTCTCTGTTGGATTAGTTCTATATGCAAGTCTATTAGGTATGGAAGCTTCAGGAATGAAGTTTATTTGGTGTTCTATGCCTCTAATTGGTGGTAAACCATTGGGCATCTGATACAAACCCCAATTATATATTAAACTTGAGATCCAATTATCTTTACGCTTGGAAGCAACTCCTTGGAAAGCTAAATCAGGTTTTTCCCAAGTCCGCGACCCAAATCCAACCCATGATAGAGCACCTTAGAATATGATCACCTTTGGACGATGATCTCCGTGACACAATACCAACTCGTGAAAGAGAACCTTGGAATAAATACGCACAAAGTAATTAGCTTTGATTGTATTAACTTTATTCAAGCAAGAATCAAAACCAAGAGATCACACTCTTAAGAAAACTGAATTTTTATTGATCATGACTTAACTTAATTTTACATGAATGGTTGAGTTTATATAGAGGCTCAACCCTAAATTAGAATCAGCTAAGGATTAGGAAATCTTCCAATATAAGGATTGAAGATTCCTAATTAGAAACTAATTCCTAAATTTCTAAAACAAGTTAGAAATCCTTCCTATACAAGAGAAGCTATTTCCTAACTAGAAATTGAAATCTTATTAATTAAACTATAAAATTCGGATGGGCCTTTGACCTAACGTTAAATAGGCCCAAAACTAATTAAAACATGAAAATAAAGTAGTTTAAACAACTCTTGGGCTGTCTACATAAAATAATTAGTCCAAACACTAAATAAAACATGATAAATTGAATTTGAAAAGCCCAAATATAAAAGGTCCTATTTGAATAAAGAATGGCAGCCTTGTAAACACTTGAATAGATTAGGCCCAAGCAAATTGGAATGTAATTTGGCCTCTTCATCTTGACATTGGGCTTGAATAGATTGATTAAGCCCTTGATGCTTCCTTGAATACAATTGGATCCATATGAAAAGCTCATGATCCAAATATCTTTGATTGATTTATATAAAACTTCATACAATCTCATATTCTTCTTGGATGATTCATCAATCATGTACAATGGTTGGATTGCATGTCTTTGTAGGTTATCTTGGTAGAAATGACAACCTTGAAGAACCTTCTAGAAATCTTTATCTTAAAAATATTTGTAGGATTCTTGCAAGGAATCTTGATTCTCATCATTCCCTCCCTCCTCAAATGATTTGAGCTCAAATCTATACCTACATGAAGGAAATAGGAATTAGAATTAAAATTTGAAGAGATATCACAATACTCACCTTGAGATTGCAACTTGAGGGCCAATTCATCAAAGCTTAAAACTCTATGCCTATAGATAGGAACTTGTACAATCAACACATGTAAACAAGTCTTTCTAAACACAATTCCTATCTTAGCTCCATTCTCTTTGGTTATCAAGAATATAGAATTTACATCTTGTTTGCTTCATGACAATCCTTCCTTGAAATCCTGAAAGAAAGAAACAAGAAAACTAGGCAAAGAAAAAGTAAGTTTGTTAGTAAACAAAGCCATCTTTTCTTTTTCACTCATACAAATTTGTTTTTCTTAATTCAAATCATCACTCTTTCTTTTTCTTTCCTCCAATTTTTTTTCTTTTTAATTTTGCACTCTCTTTTTCTTTTGGCATATCATCACTCACACTCTTTTCTTCACTCTTGTTTTCTCTCTCTTTCTGAATTCTTCTGATAGAAATCAAGGAGCTGTGACTAGAAGATCTTCCCAAGATCCTTTGTAAGAAATTGGAAGTCCAATGATGAGGGCAAGAACAAAGAGAATGAAACAAGCATTGCAAGGATTGATCATGGAAATGCAAGATGAAGAATCAACTTTAGAAGGCCTCCATACTATCCAAAAAATGCCAAAACCTTCCCAAAGACTGATCACCTACTCTTGGCTACAAAATGGAGGTGAAGAAGAAGACAGTGGTGAAGACTGAAGGTGTCATGATCGCGACACTTGTCACGGTCACGACGAGCTCAGGCTACGTACCATGGTGTGGGCACACCAGCAGTGCGGGCATAACAGAGAGCTTCCAAGCTATCACGTCACGGGCGCAAGGGGTTGCCAGTTTCGTTTCTTTCAAATTTTTACGAGTTTTATGTTTTAAATGCACTCTTTGCAATTATGGACCCTGAACTTGATATATTAATAGGTCCACATCAGATTTATTTTATTTGGTTTGATTTTAGGAGTTAATTTCTTAATTAGGAGTTCTATTTTCCAATAAAGACTTCTTAATTAGGATCTATTCTCCATAAGGATTCTTATTTCCTTATAGAAATAGATTTCCTAAATCTTAGTTGAATTCTTAGAGTTTTAGCCTCCTTATAAATTAAAAACTCCATTGTAATTGAAGTTAGTTTTATCAATAATAATAACTTTTCTTTGAATTTTCTTCAAGTGAGAGATTCTTCCAAGTTCTTGTTTAGAACTTAAATTTGAGCTTATCAAGGTAACTTGTGGCACTCATCTCCTTATAGCTTTGGTTCTCTTCAACAGGTGTGAATTGGGTTAAGCTTTTCTTTTGTTCTTGTTTGATCGATCTTTGGGTTTTGATTCAATATAATCGGTTTCTAGCTCTCTATAGCTACTGGGTTGCATCATTTGGTATCAGAGCTTTGGCTCTTCAAATCAAGAATACCTATCCCTTATTTTCTTGTTTCTAAATTTGTCAAAAAAAAAAAATAGACCTGTTGCTTTGTCCAACTTCTTGGAGAATCAATTCCATCGAGTTGAAATTTTTGATCTGATTAAAAAAAAAAACCTGCACCTATAATTCTTTCATCACACCTTTTGTCCTTTCTTTAAAATTTCAAACTTCAAATTCTTTTGTCGCTTATTATCTTAGTGAGAGCATTGATAAAGTTCTTTATAAGGGTTAGTGCAAGGATCTAAAAGAGTGGTAAAAGGCTTAAGTGGTGAGCTTAATTCAGAGAAAAGCCATAAAAAGAAGAGTGAAACATGAGTGGAGCAAATGTTTCGTGAGTGAAACATGTGAGTTTAGTTGGTGAGGAACCAATTTGTTTTTTTTTTTTTTTTTTTTACACTAACCTTTTTCTTTGCAGGTAAAATCATAATGAGCAATAGTGGAAGTGAACATCAAGATCTTGAGATGAAGTTGTGGATGAGGGCTATGATGGATCAAATGAAGACACTCAGTTTAAGGAAAGATGATTTGCAAACTCCAAGCAAATCAAAACCTTCGAGAAGTCAGGAGTATGAGGAAGGTGATGAGGTTGAATCGGGTGAGGGAGAGTCTCACTTTAGGAAAGGAAAGAGGGTTGTTGATAAAAGAGACAGCAACTTGGGAAGCATTAAAATGAGGATTCTTGAGTTTCAAGGTAAGAATGACCTTCAGTTGTATTTGGAATGGGAAAGGAAGGTTGAGCATGTATATGATTGCCATAACTATTCCGAGGAGAAAAAGATGAGGTTGGCAGCCGCAGAATTCACTGATTACGCGAGTATTTGGTGGGATGATCTTTAACAAAAAATAAGGAGGAATGGTGAGAGGCCCATTGGAATTTGGGAGGATATGAAGATAGTCATGAGAAAGCAATTTATCCCTAGTCATTACCATAGGGATGTGCAAAGGAAGCTTCAAAGTTTGGTCCAAAGCTCCAAGAGTGTAGAGGATTATTACAAAGAGATGGAGATTGCGATGATTAGAGCTAACATAGATGAGGACTGAGAGGCTACAATGGCAAGGTTTATTAGAGGGTTACATAGAGAGATTGCTGACATAGTGGATTTACAACACTATATGGATATGGAGGAGCTGCTACACAAGGCTATTAAGGTGGAAAGGCAACTCAAGTCTAGGAGCTCAAGAGCTACTTCTTCTTATAGCGAGTCATGGAAGTCGAATTGGAAGGACAACAAAACTATGTTCAAATCAAAGGAGGAACCCAAGTCCAAAGAGTCTAATGCTGTACCCAAAGATAAAATTGATTCAAAAAATCCTACTAAGACTCATGACATTAAGTGTTTTAGGTGCTAGGGTTTTGGGCACATCGTTTCTCAGTGCCCAAACAAGCGAGTCATAGTGGTAAGAGACAATGAGAGATTGAAAGTGCCAGCTCTAGTGGGGATGAAATGCCTCCATTGGAAGATTGTTCAAATATTGAGATTGCAGGACCAATGAAAGGGGACTTATTGGTAGCTAGAAGAGCTTTGAGCATTCAACCAAAGGAAGATAGTGATGAGGAACAAGAGAGCAGATTTTTCATACAAGATGTTTGGTAAAAGATAAAATCTGCACAATGGTCATTGATAATGGGAGTTGCACTAATGTGGTTAGTACTTTATTGGTTACAAATGAAGCCTATGAAGCACCCAACGCCATACAAGCTGCAATGGTTGAGTGACAATGGGGAAATCAAAGTAACCAAACAAGTATTGGTTTCCTTCTCCATTGGGAAGTATGAGGATAAAGTTGTATGTGATGTAGCCCCAATGCATGCTGATCGTATTCTTTTGGGATGTCCATGGCAATTTGACAAGAGGGTCACTCGTGATGGGTACAAAAATCAGTATACTTTTGCCTTTAATAATAAAATTTTTGTACTAACCCCTCTCTCTCCTATGCAAGCTTATGAGGATCAAGTGAGGATAGCAAAAGAATGTAGATTGAGAGAAAAATAGTGGAGTGAAATAAAGGAAAAGAAAAAGAGAGAGAATGTGATGCAAACAACAAAGCATACAAAGGCAAGGATCCAATTCAACTTCCCAATGGTCCCATTACAAGAGCAAGAATGAAGAAATTCAAGGAAACACTAAATGGGATGATTCAAGGCTTGTGGAATGATCTTGCCACAATTCAAGAATGCAAGAATGAATCATTCATCAAAATGAGGATTCAAGACTCAAATCAAAGTTTGGTGACAATAATTCAAGTGGATGAAGGCCAAAACATGGGTATGTACCAAGGCCTTTAGTTTGTTTTTGATGTTTTTGGGCCCTATCAATATGATATAAGCCCAAGTTCAAATAAATTAAGTGTGCTTATGTAATTAGTGAGTTTTGGGCCTATTTATGTTAGGTATAAAGCCCAAAACGAGTTTAGATTTATTTCTTGTTTAGGAATCAATTTCTAACTAGGAAACTTCAATCCTTGTTTAGGAAGATTTCCTAGTCTATGTTTTATTCCAATTTAGGATGAACTTATAATTACTGGTTGTCTAGGAATCAATTTCTAACTAGGAAAATTTAATTCTTATTTAAGAAAGATTCCCTAGTCTATGTTTTATTCCAATTTAGGGTTGAACCTATAATTATTAGTTGTCTATGAATCAATTTCTAACTAGAAAATTTTAATTCTTGTTTAGGAAAGATTCCTTAGTCTATGTTTTATTCCCATTTAGGGTTGAGCCTCTATATAAACTCAACCATTCATGTAAAATGGAGTTAGATTTTGATAAATAAAAAAAATTCAATTTTTCTTAAGAGTGTTATCTCTTGTTTTTTATTCTTGCTTGAATCAAGTTCATACAATCAAAGCTAATTACTTTGTGCATATTTATTCCAAGGTTCTCTTTCACAAGTTGGTATTGTGTTGCGGAGATCATCATCCAAAGGTGATCATATTTCAAGGTGCTCTATCACGGGTTGGAATTGGGTCACGAACTTGGGAAAAATCTGATTTAGCTTTCCAAGGAGTTGCTTCCAAGCGTAAAGATATTGGGTCTCAAGTTTAATATACTTGGGGTTCGTATCAGAGTGAACAAAAAAATAAAGAGAATGAGCAAGAGAAAAGAAAAAGTGAAATTGAAAAAAAGAGTGAGAGTGAAAAGGAAAGTGGGGAAAAAGGAGAGAAACACAAAAGAATGAGTGCATTTTCTGGAAAAAGTGAGGTTAAAAATGTTTTAATGTCAAGGCCACAATTACTTGTACTTATGTACAAGGATGTGTATCTTTTAACTAATGAGCTTAACCCTTCTTTCCAAGTGTTGTTGTTTCTCTATTATAGGAATTTGATGATCTATTTCCCAAGGAGATTCCACATGGTTTACCTCCCTTGAGAGGTATTGAACATCAAATTGATTTCATGCCCAGATGGGCCTTTGACCTAACATTAATTAGGCCCAAAACTAATTAAAACATAAAAATAAAGTAGCTTAAACAACTCTTGTGCTGTATACATAAAATAGGCAGCCCAAGCACTAAATAAAACATGATAAATTGAATTTGAAAAGCTCAAATATAAAGGGTCCAATTTGAATAAAGAATGGCAGCCTTGTAAACACTTGAATAGATTAGGCCCAAGTAAATTAGAATGTAATTTGGCCTCTTCATCTTGACATTGGGCTTGAATAGATTGTTTAAGCCCTTGAAGCTTCCTTGAATACAATTGGATTCATATGCAAAGCTCATGATCCAAATATCCTTGATTGATTTATATGAAACTTCATACAATCTCATATTCTTCTTGGATGAATCATCAATCATGTACAATGGTTGGATTGCATGTCTTTGTAGGCTATCTTGATAGAAATGACAACCTTGAAGAACCTTCTAGAAATCTTTATCTTGCAAATATTTGTAGGATTCTTTCAAGGAATCTTGATTCTCATTAGCATCTCCTCTGGAAACATATCTTCAAATTCCTGCAAAAGATCAACAAACACACTAGGCAAAGATGGGTTAAGATCACTAGTTGCCAAATAAGCTCCTTTGTACAAGAGTACAAATATAGGCCAATTGTAGTACAAAGCATGTCTAACCTCACTTGCCCTAACTATCAAACTCACATTCTTTTCTTTTTTTCTCTCTAGGCTGAATCTGCTCTTTTTTTTTTCTTCCATCTTTCTTTTCACTCTTTTTATCTTCACTCTCTAAAGCACTTTGTTTACTCTCTTTTTCTTTCTTTTTGGCCTCAACTCTCTTCCTTTCCATTTTACATTGGTCTTCATACACTTCTTTTGAGGAAAGTGGTGTTAAGATTGTCTTTCTACCATTTTTGGTCAATGAAGTCTTTCTACCATCCTTGGTAAATGAATACCTATTAAGGTACCCATCATGTATAGCCCTTCTGTCAAATTTCCATAGTCGCCCAAGCAATATTTCTCCAACATGCATAGGCACTACATCACATAACACCTCATCATGATATTTTTCAATTGAAAATGAAATCATGGCTTGTGTATTCACCTTTACCTTGCCACAATCATTAAGCCATTAGAGCTTGTATTGATGTGAGTGTGGTATAGTAGGTAGCCCCAACCTGTTAATCAAAAGTGTACTCACTACATTGGTGCAACTCCCACTATCAATTATCACACTACAAGCCTTGCCTTGAACATGACACCTTGTATGAAACAAGTTGTCCCTTTGCTCCTCATGACACTCCTCCTTCAATTGAGTACTAAGAGCATGCCTTGTGATAAGCAAATCACCTTTTATTGGCTCTTCTATGCTCCCCTCGCTACAATCCTCTAATTCGGGCATCTCTTCCTCATCACTATCATTGCTGCCCCTTTCATCGTTTGTCACTATTTCTCCATTCCTAATGACCATAGTTCATCTATTAGGACAGTCCCTGCTTACATGACCTACTCCTTGGCACTTCCAACACTTAATATCTCTATTTCTCCCCTTAGGCTCTTTGGGTTTGGATTTTTCTTTGGAATTCGAATCCACCCTTCCTTTTTCAACATTATAGGCAGCATTGTTTCCACCTTTAAATTCACCCTTTCCATCCTTTTTCCAAGTAGAATTAGAGTTGGAAAAAGGCTTAGAAACATACCTTGCTGATCTTCTTCTTTGGAGTTGTTTTGTCACATCCCGCTCTAGGGATGGATGGTCCTAGGGATTGGGTAAGCCTAAAGTCACCTAAACTCGTAGAACCCTGGATTATTATATTAAGCAACTAGCATCCACAAAAAAAATACAATAAACATTATGATATTCATTAATATCCATTTAATTTACATATAATTTATACATTTAATATTTATTACAATTCCCAATCTAAACTATACTAAACCACCAAGTACCATGGAGTTTCTAATATTTACAACCATCAAAATAAATACGAATATTACATGATGGGTTCCACGCAGGAGAGAGAAGCTTTGCTGGAACCACTGGTCTACTCACCACCTGAAAATTTATAAACAACTAAAATGATGAGATAAAATCCCAGTGAACAATATATGCATACATACATATACATATAAAAATAAAAGAGCAAGAGAAGCAATAGTTTAATAAAGGTATGAAAGTAAAAGTGACAATCATATTGGCCCTCAAATGATAGACTTCACTTAATCACACATTTGTAATAAGCAGAGGCTACTATCTTGGTAGCATGCTTTTCCCTCATATAGTTGATCAGACTATATGGCTAGGGGCTTAACCCTCCTTAGCTCAGGTTTATAATTCATTGTGCACAATGGCTGATGCAAAATTTATGCTACTCCATCATCTATGAGTAGCTCTGTCATTTGATATCCAATCAAATCACAGGGTTTACTCAATAATTAAATTCAAAGAAAGGGATTAAACAACATAAATTCATTTAGAGAATCAAATTCATTCGAACATATCACAAGGCACTACAAAGCCGAACAATGTAATTACAAAGAAGCAAAATAGGTTTCAAAGGTTTACCATGAACAATTAGAAATTCAATGTAAGTAATAAGGTATTCCAAAGCAAGAAGGAATCAATGAAAAGGAAGCAATTCAGATTCAAAAGGATCATCAAGGAGCATTTCACAAGCAAATATCATATAAGGGTGTAAATTCATTTTGGCATAAACATATATATACATATGCATATATTACTCACCAATGAAAGATAGAACCCGAAGCTTATCCCTTAATCCTCAACCTCCTTTTCTCGATCCTTAGAAGCTAAAGAAGCAAAATACATTGTTTTAATACTAAACATTATTGAGAATACTTAAACTAATAGCATAAAATGCATGATTTATGTTTATTTTTCTGTTTTGAGCATTTAATTTGTTTTCTTTAATTCTTTAGTTTAATTTAACTACATTTATGTTTATTAGCAATTTAGGCATACATAACCTATTTATTACTTTAGGGATGATACATTATGGAATTTACATATTAGGTATTTTCCCGGCAATTTTGTGGCAAGCATTGGTTGGCATTTGGTCATGGATTTTCTTTGGGACATTTTATGAAACACTTGGTGGCCAGGACTTTAGTTGCATTTTAGAAGAGTTTTGGGGCAAATTGGAAGAAGCCCAAATTGCCCTACATAAATTCACATTGCCAACAATATATTCCACAAACTCATTTGGAATTTAAAGGCCAAGCAAAGGGTTCATTTCAGCATGGAAAATCATGAAAAAAAATCAAGCATAAACAAAGGCAATTCTACCTCCTATGGTTCTGCCAAGTATGGTTTCTTCAAGGGAGTTTCTATAATTCAAAATAAGGTAATTTCCATGTTATTTGATACTAAACTAACACATTTAAGCAATAAAATTGGGAAAAAATAGCCTTGAAGTGGGACTTTGAACATATGGGCAGAATTTATGATTTTAAGTAACCTATGTATTTTTCTTCAAATTCAATGATTCCAATTGCTGGAATCCATTCCTTAAGCATTAGATTTAACTATTCTTAAGTCCTTTTTGGTGAATTCAAAGTTTTAGCAACAATTTGATTTAAGGTGCATTTGAAGAGTTATGAAGTTTCCATGCCAAATACACTAATCTATCACATAATTCTCATACTAAATCATCTTTTCCACTCACTAACATCTATTTCTATGAATTAAAATAAAGAAAAGTGGACTAACCTTGCTTTTCTTAAAATGGCAGATTTCTTCCAATCTCTACTTCAATTTCTTGCTTAATTCTTGGTGGGAAGTAATTTGGATGATTAAAAGAGGTTATTTGCTATAGGTTTTCAATAATTTTTCTAAAGAAAATTGAAAGAAAAAAAAGATGGAGAAGAAGGGTTACAGAGGTTCAGCCAAGAGGAGAAGGAAGAAGAGAAAAATCTAATTTTTTGTACAGAAAATTCTGGAGAAATCTGTTATATGGGCGGTTTTTAGCCAAATTACAACTTAGTCCTCCAATTTTTAAGTTATGCAATTTGGTCCTTACAAATTTATAGTTTGGTCCTTCTCCATACATTTTTAAATATTAATATTAAACTTAATTAAGCTTTAATTAATGTATTTATTCACTTTTAGATTATTTTTCAAAAATTATAAATTTCACTAAATGAATTTTAGAAAATATGGTACTTTAAGTACATTTACAATTGATATATATATGGTTTCACTATAGTTTCATTTATGTTTCTCTTTGGTTTTACTTAGGTTTCTTATACTTTTCATATAATCAAATGCTATGCAAAAATTTAATGCAAATCCTTAATATCAACTTTGAATTAAAATTCTAAAATTCACTACGTAACTAAAGCTAATTTCTAGGATGTTACATGTTTTTCCACCTTGACAGCAATGTGCACCATCTCCTCTAACTCCACATATGATTGCAAATCAACTTGGTCAACTATGTCTTTGTTCAAACTAGCCAAGAAATGTGCCATGGTAGTCTCCCTATCCTCCTCTATATCAGCGCTAGTCATAAGCATTTCCATCTCCTTGTAGTAATCATCCACACTTTTACTACCTTGTCTAAGAACTTGAAGTTTTTGCACAAGTTCCCTATGAAAATTTCTAGGCACAAACCTCTTTCTCATTGTAGACTTAAGGTCATACCAAGTCTCAATTGGGTACTCCATGTTTCTCCTTCAACTGGTAACTAATTGTTCCCACCAAGTTATGGCATAATCTACAAATTGTGAAATAGCAAGCTTGACCTTCTTTTCCTCACTAAAATGGTGACAATCAAATATAAGCTCCACCTTCTTTTCCCATTATAAATAAGCCTCTAGATATGTTGTACCTTGAAAGGTGTATCTTAAGTTTAATACTCCCTAAATTCCTATCTACAAAATCTTCGTTGCCTTGGTTTCTACCATAGCATGGATTCTCTTGCCTTCTCCCTCTACTCTACCTAAACCTCGGCCTCCTCTACCTCTATTTCTGCTCATCCCAACAATAGGAACATCTTTGTCATCATGGTAGCTAAGGTCTTCACCTTCCCAGTCATCTTGAGGTATTTGGTTTATACCTCCCCTTTGCACCTCATTGTGGTTTGGCGTTGCTCCATGGTCCTATTAAAATGTGCAAACTCTCTTGTTGAGCCTCACGTAGCCTTGCTTCATCAACATGACCACTAGATTCTCCACATTTGTGTGACATTGCTGTAATAGAAGGGTTAGAAAACAAAGAAAAAGAACAGAATATGTATTAGAAACCTCATAAGCACTCCCTTACGTGTTTATACTCAAAAGATGGGGATGGTCACTCGTGTATCACTCAAGAAATTAATTTCATTCATGGCTTTCCTCACATCACTGTAGCTAATTTTTTTATGTTCTTAGGTGAATCACACTTTACAACAAACCAAATAGCTGGAATTGTGTAGAATTCCAAATCTGAAATTTTCAAAACAAGTTTGAAGCAATTCGGCTAAAACAAGAAAATTTAATAAATGGTAAACATAACAAAAGATAAGACTAGAATTTCAAGAGTCAAGCATAATTCAGATCTGATTAGGAAGATTTAAAGTGCATTCCTCCAATTTTTTTTTTAATCAACCTTTATTTTTTTTTTTTTTTCACTCTTCTTCTTTTTTTTTTTGGTCTTCTTTTGAACAGCAAAATTTTTTTTTGGACGTATTTATTTATTTATTTTTTCTAAAACTACAAACACCAAAATCTGATTTGCAAACACTAGATTTGATTAAAAGAAATAAGATCAAACAAATTAACAAGAATAGAATTCAAAGAGACAATAATATCCCAAGTGAAAAGAACAAAGAAAACACAAGAAATCCGAATCAAAAACACAAAATTGTTAAGGATAAAACTTGATCTAGAGCCAAAACTCTGATACCAAATGATATGGAACCTTTAAGAATAAGCCTGAGAACCCCTTTGATTATTACGGACACCCACAACATTAACTTGAAAACCTCGATAGCCAATTTAGTCTCAACCCCTAAGAAAGGCTAGAAATCAGATTGCTTAGAAAGATGATCAAAGGTCTAGAATAAAGAAAACTCATTTCTAAATTCTAGATTCGAAACACTCCACAAGAAGATGATCAGTCTACTTGAATGTTCCTTAAGTGTGTATTCTACATAAGAACACAAAGACAAAAGCAAAAAGAAAAGAAGAAGCAAAAAGTGTTGAAATTTGACTTTTTGGTGTATTTATAGAAGTTATTTAGTTCCTAAAGTGAAGAGGACAAGAAAAGAAGTTGATTTTCAAGACTATACAAGGAGAATCAAAGATTTTAGCATTCTACAAGGAGTTTGACCAAGTCTAAGTATCCTTCCAAAACAAGCTAGGATTGGTTTCCTACTCCTTTCCAAATTTTGGTTTGACTCTTCTAATCCTATTTTCATTCTGATTTCTTGCTAGTTTAACTATTTCCTTATTCATTTTGGTTTCTTTTTATTTTAATCCTTGTTTGTGTCTCATTAGGTTTCCTAATCCCATTAGGATTCCTATATTATTGTCCTAGTTCTATTAGGATTTTAAATTTTGTTTTCCAATTTCAATTAGGATTTCTATTTCTATTTTTCTGAGTCAAAATTCTAATTTGGTTTTCCTAGTTCAATTAGGATTCTCATTTTCTTAGTGTCATTAGGATTTCTTATTTCTTATTTCCTGTTTCTTGTTTCATTTTGAGTCTTTGGATTTTATTCACATTGTAACTTAGTAAAAATTATGTTAATTTGATTCTTGCAACTAATCTTGATAAGAGATTTGAGTGGAAAAAGGCTAAGTGTGAGCTCATAAAGAGAAAAGCCATAATAAATTAAGTGAAACACAAGTGATTGAGTGGAAATACTTGAGTGAAGCACATGAAGGAGTGAAGTGAGGTATTATTTTACTTTACTAACATTCTTTTCAGGTTTTTTACAATGGAAGTTGATCAAGAATTTCAAAAAGAATTAATGGCTATTAGGTAAGAAGTGGGTATGCGGATATTGAAGGCTGAAGAATGTAATGATGTTTTTCGTACAAGATGTCACATCCAAGATAGGTATGTTGTATGATCATTGATAGATTGAGTGTTGTCAATTTTGCAAGCCTTGAGCTAGTTGAGAAACTAAATTTTCCCACTAGAAAGCACCCAAGGCCACACTTATTGTATTTGTTGAATAAATATGTCACGATTAAAGAGCAAGCTTTAGTTTTATTCTCTGTAGGAAGGTATACTAGTGAAGATTAGTGTGATGTTGTACCAATGAATGTGACACATGTTTTGTTTGCAAAGCCATGGATATGTTTTAGTCAAGCAAAACACATCAAATCTGCTAACCACTATAAAGATTCACTAAAAGAAGGTAAGCATACTACCCTTGCTCATCTTTCTCAAGAAGAATTGTATGAAGATAGAGTGAAGATACAAAGAAAAAGAGAGAAAGAACTTCAAAGACAAAATGGTGATGTTGAGCTTGTAGTGCCAGAATTGAGTGTGTCAAAACGGGAGAATGAAGGTGATGAGAGTTTCAAAAAGGAGGAAAGCAATGTGCAAAATGAAGCTGTGGAAGTTACTCATGAAAATGACTTAAAACCTAAGCTTATGAATGAAGAGTCCTTATTAAAGGGTGAAGAAGTTATTCATGAAGGAATTCCAACATATGATCCTCCTAAAGAAGTTGTTGTAAACAAAACTGACTTTGTTGAAAATAGTGAAATAAAAGAAAAAGAGTGCATAAAGAAAGAGAGTGAAAAGAAAAAGAATGAGTGTGAAAAGAAAGAATTAGTAAGTGAGGAAGAAAATGAACTTTCAAATGAGAGAAAAGACATAATAGAAAGTTCAAATAAAAAGATTGAGACTGAAGAGAGAAAACAAGTGAGCATAGTTGAAAAAGAAAGTATCAAGGATGTTTTGTTTTCTAACTCTAACAAGCTTGAATTTTCTTTGTTTAGTTTTGTTTCTCTTTTTTAGGATTTCAAAGAAGGATTTTCATGGAAGAAAAGAGGTGATAAAAGCAATGCATTTCCTACCAAGTGCTCAAGCCAAGATTCGAGGATGAATCATCCTGAGGAGGGAGGGAATGATGAGAATCCATATGCTTTGAAAGAATCCCACAAATACATATAAGTTAAAGATTTCAAGAAGGTTCTTCAAGGTTGTCATTTCTATCAAGTTAGCTTACAAAGGCATACAATACAACCATTGTGCATGATTGATGGATCATTCAAGAAGAAAATAAGGTTGTATGAAGTTTCTTAAAAACCAATCAAGGATATTTGGATCATGAGCTTTGCATATGGATCTAATTGTATTCAAGGAATGTTCAAGGGCTTAATCAATCTATTCAAGCCCAATGTCAAGATGAAGAGGCCAAATTACATTCCAATTTGCTTGGGCCTAATCTATTCAAATGTTTACAAGGCTACCATTCTTCATTCAAATTGGACCCTCCATATTTGGGCTTTTCAAATTCAATTTATCATGTTTTGTTTAGTGTTTGGGCTGCCTATGTTATGTATGAAACTTCATACAACCTTATTTTCTTTTTGAATGATCCATCAATCATGCACAATGGTTGTGTTGTATGCCTTTATAAGCTAACTTGATAGAAATGACAACCTTGAAGAACCTTCTTGAAATCTTTAACTTGTATGTATTTGTGGGATTCTTTCAAGGCATATGGATTCTCATCAAAAACAGCTTTTAGGTCTATTTTTATCATTCATCCAAAGTTTTTTTCTAAAACACGTTTTTTGGCCATATATAGCCTTTTCAAGACCTAAAAAACATAAACTAAAATAAACAAACTCAAACTAATGGGCTTTTAAATTAACAAGTTTGGACAGCCCATTATGAAAAATATTAATATATATAATTGCCCCCAATTAACAATGCTTATAACTAAACACAAACTTAAGTAAGCCCATTATGAATTTGGACTTGAGTTAAGTTGTAGTGAAGATTCAACAAGCTTTAATTTGTCATCTACAAGATTTGGTGAATTCGGCTTGTAATGGGTTGCAAGGACACCAAGGCTTTGAAACAATTGTAGCTCAAGTTCACTAACTTAATTCAAGTCCAAATTCATAATGGGCTTGCTTAAGTTTTTTTTAGTTATAAGCCTTGTTAATTGGGGGCAATTATATGTGTTAATATTTTTCATAATTGGCTGTCCAAACTTGTTAATTTAAAAGCTCATTAGTTTGAGTTTGTTTATTTTAGTTTATGCTTTTTAGGTCTTGTAAAGGCTATATATGTGCCTTAAACAGGTTTAAAGGGGAAATGATTGGATGAATAATAAAAACAAACCTAAAAGTTGTTTTGCTTTTTGTCTTTGTGTTCTTATGTAGAATACATGCTTAAAGAACATTCAAGTAGACTGATCATCTTCTTGTGGAGTGTTTCGAATATGGAATTTAGAGACAAGTTTTCTTTATTCTAGATCTTTGATCACCTTTCTAAGCAATTTGATTTCTAGCCTTTCTTAGGGGTTGAGACTGAATTGGTTATTGGGGTTTTCAAGCTAATGTTGTGGGGGTCCATAATAATCAAAGAGCTTCTCAAGCTTATTCTTGGAGGTTTTGTAACATTTAGTATCAAAGCTTTAGCTCTAGATCAGGTTTTATCCTTAACAATTTTGTGTTTTTGATTCTAATTTCTTGTTTTTCTTTTGTTCTACTAAGTTTGTCTCTCGGTATTCTTGTGTTTTCTTGTTTCTTTTCATTTGGGATATTATTGTCTCTTTGAATTCTGTTCTTGTTAGTTTGTTTGATCTTATTTATTTGATCAAATCTAGTGTTTGCAAATCAGATTTAGTGTTTGTAGTTTAAAAAAAAATCGTCCAAAAAAAATTTGCTGTTCAAACGAAGATGAAAAAGAAGAAAAGTGAAAAAAAAAAAAAAAAAAAAAAGAGGTTGATTGAAAAAAAAAAAAGAAATTTGGAGGTTTGGGCTTTAGATCTTCCTAATCAGATCTGAGTTATGTTTGACTCTTAAAATTATAATCTTATCTTTTGTTGTGTTTACCATTTATGATAGTCTTTACTCATTAAGTAATATAGTACTTTGGGGCTGTTTGGGTTTTTCTTTCAAACTACCTTCTAAATTTGTGTCTTTTCATATTCTAGGTAGATCTTTGTTATTCTTTCATATGTCTTTTGCCTCTAGTTTGTTAAATTTTCTTGTTTTAGCCAAATTGCTTCAAACTTGTTTTGAAAATTTCAGATTTGGAATTCTACACAGTTCTTTGATTTGTTCTAAAAGTGTGATTCACCTAGGAACATAAAAGAATTAGCTAGAGTGGTGTGAGGAAAGCCATGAGTGAAATTAATTTCTTGAGAGATACACGAGTGACCATCCCCATCTTTTGAGTATAAACACGTGAGGGAGTGCTTGTGAGGTTCCTAATTCATATTCCGTTTTTCTTGTTTTCTAATCTTTCTATTGCAGCAATGTCACATGAAAGTGGAGAAACTAGTGGTCATGTTGATGAAGCTAGGCTACGTGAGGCTCAACAAGGAGAATTTGCACGTTTATACCATACTATGGAGAATGTGAGGGAAACATTAGAGCGTATCGATATAAGGTTGTAGGCTGTTGAAAGAGCCACACCGAATCACAATGAGGGGCAAAGAGGTGGTAGAAATCAAATACCTCAAGTTGATGATAATGAGGATGAATACATAGATTATAATGAGGATTATAATGCACTCTTGTTGGAGGGGGGATACCTAGAGGAGGAGGTAGAGGAGATCATGGTGTTGGTAGAGGTAGAGGGAGAAGGCAAGAGAATCCATTCTATGGTAGAAACTAAGGCAATGAAGAGTTTGTAGATAGGAATTTGGGGAGCATTAAACCTGGGATACCTACCTTTTAAGGTACAACAGATCCAGAGGCTTATTTACAATGGGAAAAGAAGATGGAGCTTATGTTTGATTGTCACCATTTTAGTGAGGAAAAGAAGGTCAAGCTTGCAGTTTCCTAATTTGTAGATTATGCCATAGCTTGGTGGGAACAATTAGTGACTAGTCAAAGGAGGAACTTAGAATAACCAATTGAAACTTGGTATGACCTTAAGTCTAAAATGAGAAAGAGGTTTGTGCTTAGACATTTTCATAGGGAACTTGTGCAAAAACTTCAAGTTCTTAAACAAGGTAGTAAAAGTGTGGTGATTACTACAAGGAGATGGAAATGCTTATGACTAAGGTTGATATAGAGGAGGATAGGGAGACTACCATGGCACTTTTCTTGGCTGGTTTGAACAAATACATAGCTAACTGAGTTGATTTGCAACCATATGTGGAGTTAGAGATGGTTGCGATCAAGGTGGAAAAACAACTCCAAAGAAGAGGACTAGCAAGGTATGTTTCCAAGCCTTTTTCCAATTCTGATTCTACTTGGAAAAAGGATGGAAAGGGTGAATTTAAAGTTGGAAGCAAGGCTGCCTATGATGTTGCAAAAGGAAGGGCAAATTCAATTTCCAAAGAAAAATCCAAACCCAAAGAGCCAAAGGGAGAAATAGAGATATTAAGTGTTGGAAGTGCCAAGGAGTAGGTCATATAAGCAGGGAGTGTCCTAATAGATGAACTATGGTCATTAAGATTAGAGAAATAGTGACAAATGATGAAAAGGGCAGTAATGATAGTGATGAGGAAGAGATGTTCGAATTAGAGGATTGTAGTGAGAGGAGTATAGAGAAGCCAATAAAAGGTAATTTACAGGTCATAAGGCATGCTCTTAGCACTCAATTGAAGGAGGAGTGCCATGAGGAACAAAGGGACAACTTGTTTCATACAAGGTGTCATGCTCAAGGCAAGGCTTGTAGTGTGATAATTGATAGTGGGAGTTGCACCAACATAGTGAATACACTTTTGATTGGTAGGTTGGGGCTACTTACTATACCACATCCACGTCCATACAAGCTTCAATGGCTTAATGATTGTGGCGAGGTAAAGGTGAATAGATAACCCATGCTTTCATTTTCAGTTGGAAAATATCATGATGAGGTGTTGTGTGATGTAGTGCCTATGTATGCTGGAGAAATATTACTTAGGAGACCATGGCAATTTGACAGAAGGGCCATATGATATGAACCCCAAGTATATTAAACTCGAGACCCAATTATCTTTACTCTTGGAAGTAACTCCTTTGGAATATGATCACCTTTGTAGCTGAACCAAGTGTTTCCCAAGTCCATAATGCAAATCCAACCCATGATAGAGTACTTTGGAATATGATCACCTTTGGATGATGATCTTTGTGACACAATACCAACTCGTGAAAGAGAACCTTGGAATAATACGCACAAAGTAATTAGCTTTGATTGTATGAACCTGATCCAAGTAAGAATCAAAACTAAGAGATAACACTCTTAAGAAATTGAATTTTATTAATCAGAACTTAACTTAATTTTACATGAATGGTTGAGTTTATATAGAGGCTAAACCCTAAATTACAATCAGCTAAGGATTAGGAAATCTCCTAAATTAGAATCAACTATGGAATAGGAAATCTTTCTAAATAGGGATTGAAGTTTCCTAGTTAGAAATTGATTTCTAAACAAATAATAAACTATAACTGAGTTGGACTACTAAATATGTTAAGTTTTAAGGCCGAAAACATCTAGAATTAAAGTAAAATAATAAAAATCAGAAAATAAAATGAATTACACAGCTTCAGCTTTTGTTGCGCTTGCAACAGAGGGTTCTCAACTTGTTGTCATAGCAGTCATGACACTCGTCATAGACTGTGATACAAACAACAATGCATACAAAGGCAAGGATCCAATTCAACTTCCCAATGACCATTACAAGAGCAAGAATGAAGAAATTCAAGGAAACACTAAATGGGATGATTCAAGGCTTGTGGGATGATCTTGCCACAATTCAAGAATGCAAAAATGAATCATTCATCAAAATGGAGATTCAAGACTCAAATCAAAGTTTGGTGACAATGATTCAAGTAGATGAAGGCCAAAACATGGGCATGTACCTAGGCCTTTAGTATGTTCTTAATGTTTATGGGCCCCTATCAATATAAGCCCAAGTTCAAATAAATTAAGTGTGCTTATGTAATTAGTGAGTTTTGGGCCTATTTATGTTAGGTTTAAAGCCCAAAACGAATTTAGATTTATTTCTTGTTTAGGAATCAATTTCTAACTAGGAAACTTCAATCCTTGTTTAGGAAGATTCCCTAGTCTATGTTTTATTCCAATTTAGGTTGAACTTATAATTATTAGTTGTCTAGAAATCAATTTCTAACTAGGAAACTTTAATTCTTGTTTAAGAGATTCCCTAGTCTATGTTTTATTCTAACTTAGGGTTGAACCTATAATTTTTAATTGTCTAGGAATCAATTTCTAACTAGGAAATTTTAATTCTTGTTTAGGAAAGATTCCTTAGTCTATGTTTTATTCCCATTTAGAGTTGAGCCTCTATATAAACTCAACCATTCATGTAAAATGGAGTTAGATTTTAATAAATAAAAATTCAGTTCTTCTTACAAGTGTAATCTCTTATTTTTTTATTCTTGCTTAAATCAAGTTCATACAATCAAAGCTAATTACTTTGTGCATATTTATTCTAAGGTTCTCTTTCACAAGTTGGTATTGTGTTGCAGAGATCATCATCCAAAGGTGATCATATTCTAAGGTGCTCTATCACGGGTTGGAATTAGGTCGTGGACTTGGGAAAAATCTGATTTAGCTTTACAAGGAGTTGCTTCCAAGCGTAAAGGTATCGGGTCTCAAGTTTAATATACTTGGGGTTTGTATCATGCTACCAATTTCAGCTTTTGTGCACTTTCATCTTATGGCCATGTTTTATGCTTGACCCTTCATGTAGTTGACCCCAATCACTTAGAATGTGTTTTAGTCTCTTCATTTTCACATTGGATTGAATATTTGAATATGAGTGGATCCATATGCAAAGCTTGTGATCCAAATTTCCTTGATTGGATTATAGGAAACTTCATATAATCTCATATTCTTTTTGGATGATTCACCAATCATGTACAATGGTTGGATTGTACGTCTTTGTAGGTTATCTTGGTAGAAATGACAACCTTGAAGAACCTTTTTGAAATCTTTATCTTATAAATATTTGTAGGATTCTTGCAAGGAATCTTGATTTTCATCATTCCCTCCCTCCTCAAAATGATTCGACCTCGAATCTCATGAAGGAAATAGGAATTAGAATTAAAAATTGAAGAGATATCACAATATTCACCTTGAGATTGCAACTTGAGGGCCAATTCATCAAAGCTCAAAGCTTTATAGATAGGAACTTGTACAATCAACACATGTAAGCAAGTCTTTCCAAACACAATTCCTATCTTAGCTCCATTCTCCTTGGTTATTAAGATTGTAGAATTGACATTTCGTTTGCTACATGACAATCCTTCCTTGAAATCCTGAAAGAAGGAAACAAGAAAACTAGACAAAGAAAAAGTAAGTTTGTTAGTAAACAAAGCCATCTTTTCTTTTTCACTCATACAAACTTGTTTTTCTTTATTCAAATCATCACTCTTTCTTTTTCTTTCTTCCAATTTTTTTCTTTTTACTTTTGCACTCTCTTTTTCTTTTGGCACATCTTCAGTCACACTCTTTTCTTCACTCTTATTTTCTCTCTCCTTTTGAATTCTTCTCATCTCAGTCTCATAGATTTCTCTCGGTGAAAGTGGTGTAAGAGTTTTCGTCCTTCCATCCTTTTCAAAAGAGTAGTGATTGGTGTAGCCATCATGCATCACCCTTCTAAAAAATTGCCAATGGTGTCCTAACAATAGATGACCTATTTACATAGGCACAACATCAAACAAAATTTCATAATTACATCAGCTTATCTTGAAAGCTACTAAAACTTGCCTTGTCACCCTAATTTCCCCACAATCATTAAGCAATTTCAGTTTATAAGAGTGAGGATGCTTAGTAGTAGGTAAACCTAGTTTCTCAACTAAAGTGGTGCTTGCTACATTGGTTACACTACCCCATCAATGATTACATCACAAACTCTATCTTTTACAAGGCATTTAGTTTGAAATAAATTTTCCCTTTGTTGCACATTATCATCATGTTGGACTTGCATGTTCAACGATCTCCTTGTAACAAGAGACCTCCCACCTTTGGCTATTTTAGGTATATTGTCCTCCTCTTTATCACTTGCATCTTCAAGAGGTGGCATTCTTTCTTCTTCAACTTCTTTGTCACTAGCTAAATAGCACTCCTAATCTTACATATATATTATCTTCTTGTTTGGACAATCCTTTTTGTAATGACCTACACCTTGACATTTAAAACATATAATATTTCCAGAACTAGAAGGTGTAGCTTTACCTTTGTCCTTGCTTGGGAAGGGTGTCTTTAGAGGTTCTTTGAAATCAGCCTTAGGCTTGGATGGAAAAACCTTGTCATCTCTTCTCCAATCTAATTTGAATGATGCATTATAAGAGATAGATAACCGATTGCTCTTCTTCTTCAATTGCTTTTCAACCTTTAAAGCAAGATGTAGCAAGTCTTCAAGCTCCATATATGGTTGTAGCTCAACCACATTTGCAATCTCCTTATTGAACCTATTGAGGAACCTTGCCATTGTAGCCTTATTATCTTCTTCCACATTTGCTCAAATCATGGCAACCTCCATCTCCTTGTAGTATTCCTTAACACTCTTGGACCCTTGAGTTAGGTTTTGAAGATGATTGTATAGCTCTCTATAGTAGTGACATGGTACAAATCTTCTTCTCATGATTGCTTTTAGGTCCTTCCATTCTTTGATGGGTCTTTTTCTATTTCTTCTTCACTTTTGCTTGGTACCATCCCACCAAGTAATGGCGTATCCATCAAATACAACAAAAACAAGCTTCAATTTCTTGGATTCAATGTAGTTATGACAATCGAACACCAATTCAATTTTCTTTTCCTAATCCAAATATGCTTCAGGATCTATTCTTCCATGGAATGTTGGAATTTTCAATTTTATTCCACCATTGCTGTCATCTTGTCTAGCTCTTGGCCTCACTTCTTCTTCTTCATCAACATCACCAAATGATTCACCATCATCTTTAATCTCATCCCGCACTCTCCTTGGTACATGCCTAGCTTGTCTAAGAAAATTTAATGGTTGTCCCCTTGTGAATGAAGATTCTAACTGGTCCATTATCTCCATATTTCTTTGCTCAAGTTGGTCTATTCTTTCATTGGTCCTTCTCTCCATCACTTGGAGCAAATCATGTAAGGCTTGGAATTTGTCTATTTCCCTATGTAGATTTCCTTGGGTTCCACTCATTATTAAGCTGTAAAATAAAGTTAGTAAAAGTAAAGAATAGTTTCTTCACTTCACTTCCCTTCCTCACATGTTTCACTCAAGTAATTTTGTCACTCAAGTTCACTCGTGTTTAGTTTTACACTCAATCAATGGCTTTTCTCTAAATGTGCTCACACTTAGCCTTTTTCCACTCAAATCTCTTGCCAAGATTAGTTGCAAAAATCAAATTAACACAATCCTACTAAATTACAATGTGAATAAAATCCAAAGACTCAAAATGAAACAAGAAACAAGAAATAAGAAATAAGAAATCCTAATGACATTAGGAAAATGAGAATCCCAATTGAACTAGGAAAACAAAATTAGAATTTTGACTCAGAAAATAAAATCAGAAATCCTAATTGAAGTTGGAAAATAAAAGTTGAAATCCTAATAGAACTAGGAAAATAATATAACAATCCTGATGGGATTAGGAAACCTAATGAGACATGAACAAGAATTGAAATAAAAAGAAAACTAAAAGGAATAAGGAAATAGTTAAATTAGAAAGAAATTAGAATGAAAATAGGATTAGAAAAAGTCAAACCAAAATTTGGAAAGGAGTAGGAATCTAACCCTAGCTTGTTTTGGAAGGATGCTTAGACTTGGTCAAACTTCTTATAGAATGCTAAAATCTTTGATTCTCCTTGTATAATCTTGAAAATCAGCTTCTTTCCTTATCCTGTTAACTCTAGGAACTAAATAACTTCTATAAATACACCAAAAATTCAGATTTCAACACTTTTTGCTTCTTCTTTTCTTTTTGGACGAATTTTCCTTCTTTTTTTTTATTCTTTTTTTTTTTTGCTTTTCTTTTAAATTCTGATTTTCTCTTTTTTTTTTTTTTGTTTTATAATTACAGCAACAAATTGAAAGGAAAATTAACAAACAAATTGAAGATTAAATACAAGAAGTTAAACAAAATTTGAAGTCTTCAAGCTTGGGTGAGTCCTCCCTTCTTTCTTCTTGAATTTGAATTGGTTCCCCAAGTAAGTATGGCTTTGACCTTCCAACGAAATAAGGACTAGAAATACGAATAGGATAGGAAACAAAGAAACAAAAAGACACAAATACAATTGGGTAGATGATCTGGGAATTTTTTTTCTTTTTAATCTAGGAATTTTCTTCTTCTTTTTTCTTTTTTTTTTGAATTTTCAGACCTGAAACAATAACAAACAAAATTAATGAGATGAAAATGAAGGAATTTAACAAAAATGGAAAACACAGATAAAATGGAAAGATATAACCTGATTTAGAGCCTAAGCTTGATACCAAACTGATACGAACCCCAAGTATATTAAACTTGATACCCAATTATCTTTACACTTAGAATCAACTCCTTGGAAAGCTAAAGTAGGTTTTTCACAAGTTCACGACCCAAATCCAACCTATGATAGAGCACCTTGGAATATGATCACCTTTGGATGATGATCTCTGCGACATAATACCAACTCATGAAAGAGAACCTTGGAATAATGCACACAAAGTAATTAGCTTTGATTGTATGAACATGATTCAAGCAAGAATCAAAACCAAGAGATAACATTCTTAAGAAACTAAATTTTATTTATCAAAACTTAACTTAATTTTACATGAATGGTTGAGTTTATATAGAGGCTCAACCCTAAATTAAAATCAGCTAAAGATTAGGAAATCTCCTAAATTAGAATCAACTATGGAATAGGAAATCTTCCTAAAAGCATGTATTCTACACAAGTACACAAAGATAAAAGCAAACAGCCTTTAGGTTTAATAATTCAATCATAGTCTGTCCAAAAACACACAGCCAAGGCTTATTAATAGCCTTTACAAAGAAACCCTAATAAGCAAGTTCTCATTAATGACAAGAGTTGATAAATCAAACTCTTGGAGAGCAAGATTAAGAAACTAATATGATTTTATTAAAACTAATTAAAACCAGCCCATAACTAATATGGCTCATCACAAACTTAATTAACCCCATTAGTAACTTGGACTTGAATTAAGTTGTAAGGAACTTGGGCTGTACATGCTCTAAAGCTTTGGCGTCCTTGCAAACCTTCACTAACCAAATTCACTAAGCCTTGTAGATGATGGATTAAGGCTTGTTGAAGCTTCTTAGAATGAGATCTTGTTATAGGTCCTTGAGGCATACTGATCGGACTAGAAACCTCTTGAACTTTATCCTTGCCTTCTTGATCTCTCTCATTTTCCTGATATTGAATCCGCTCCACTTGGTGTGTAGGCTGATCCATAACATATGGGATTTTGGATTCTCTATGCCATAATTAATTAATCCTTTTGCCTTTTTCATCATTTTTTTTATTTTTTTTGTATTTTTGATTTTTTTGTTCCTTTTTTTTATAAGGTGTCCAATTTAAAGATGAATAAAAAAAATTAAAACAAATCAGAAAGTTTAAACTTTTTTTTACTGATAAAAGTCTCGTCATGAGTACATTAAAGAATAATCCTAGAAGGTGAAATGCAGACTCAAATTCAAAAAAAAAATTTGATAGAAAATAGACTCAAAAGATTTTGACTCAGGTGACTTAGATACAGACTCAAATGTCTCAGACATGGACACAAAAGACTTGAAGAGGGGCACATAGCATTGGCACTCTTCTCAAAATACCGATTATTAGGAGGAGCTTACTATGGTTAGGTGAGCTCAGTGGTTTAGAAGAGGATTTGAGAGCAATGATGTCTCCACTATCAATGAAGTCTTGAATTCTATGCTTCAGAGCCTTGCATGCATCAGTTTTGTGCCCTGGCCCTTGATGATAGTCACAATGCTTATTGGCATTATAGTTCTTAGGCAA
This sequence comes from Reutealis trisperma, assembly GCA_947687605.1. Classification (NCBI taxonomy): domain Eukaryota; kingdom Viridiplantae; phylum Streptophyta; class Magnoliopsida; order Malpighiales; family Euphorbiaceae; genus Reutealis; species Reutealis trisperma. The sequence goes on along the minus strand of CANTUT010000104.1, from coordinate 540,278 downwards.
TGGATTCAAAGGTGCTCTTGGTTCTAGAGGCTTGATAAGATAGGCAGCTAAGGCCTTCTTATAGACAGTACTTAGGGGCATGCCTAGCTCAAATAAAATCCTCCTTATTACTAACTTTATGGGCTAGTGACAGTAGACAACATTTACCTCCCCCTCCCTTTGGGTGGCGTAGTTAGTGTTCTTGCGATACCTCAAACTAGAGGATTCATCCTGATTAAATCAAATCCTCAATCTTGGTGGCAATGGCAATGAGAGTTTTGAAGCAGGGAGGTATTGTGTTTGCAAATGCATATGGTACTAAGGGAGGAGGTTCTTAATAATGATATCAATTTGCTCTACTTCATATGGAAAGTTCACCATTTGTACTGCTTTTGACCTCCACCTTATAAGGAACATGGTGAAGGATTCTCTTTGCCTTTGTTTGGTGGTTTCCAAATCTCAATCGGTGACATCCACCTTGATGTTGTAGTGGTATTGCTTGACAAATGCATTGCATATGTCATCCCAAGTCTTCTTGTGATTATGGTTGAGATTTAACAACCATCTAATAATGGCTACAGTTACGGACTATTGGAATAACTTAGCAAGGAGCTCATAATCCACACCAAAGGATCTCATAGTGCCCACATACATTTTAAGGTGAGTTTTGGGGCATGTGGTGCTATTAAACTTGTTCATGACTGGCATATTAAATTTTAGAGGAACATTGTGCATTCAGCATTTTAAATTTTCTCCACCAATTTCTTAGCTTCGATAAAGCTAGAGAAATCTTCACTTTGAAAAGGATTCACAGTGGGAGAGAGAGTGGTTGCATTCAAGTCCACAGCAAGAGAGATTGGAGATTCATATGTTTTCCCATTATAAGTGAGATTGATAATGGTAGGAGTAAAAGTAGGGCATGGCTAGTCCTGACTTGGGCAAATGCAAGCTCAACACAAGCAGGAGGAGGAGTGACAGTGGCATTAGTCATTTCCTTGACCTCATTGATGATCGACTGGTGTTGGGAGTTGAGGGCATTAGTAAAGGTGGCAGATGGGAATTAAGAGCATTGGTAAAAGTTTTAGCTTGGGTCTTAAGAGCAGTGGTGAGTATGGCTTGGAAAGTCTCCTCTTATTTCTTAAGGAGGTTGGCAAAAAAATTTCTCATCACATTTTGGTTGAAAGAGCTAGAGGTGTTGGCCATTGGTACCTTGAAAATAGAAAATAGAAAAACGGGCAAGAATATAGAACTATAAAGGAAAAAGGGAAGGTATGTCAGGAAAAGGATTCCTTCCATGTGATTGGTCACCAATTTTTCATATTGACAAGTAAGTGTGTGAGGTTACTATGTTTTGGGGTGACAGATCACCGATTTAAATCTTTGATGTGTTTAAAGGTTTACTGTGTCGAGCTTTTCATGTTATGTATGCATGATCATGAAGTGATGCTTACTAAAAAGGGTTTCATGAACATGCAAGAGTATCAATTATTATAGTACATAGAGCCTAAGGTCAAAGGATAGGGTAGTTATATGTACAAGGGTAAAGGGTGGTTTGATTAAGGGTTCTTGTCCCACTACAGCATCGATATACCTAACCACATGTGAGATAAGGAGCCTCACATGGGTCCAACAGTATTAATTGCTCGTTACACCACTGAAATGATTGGGGATTCATCTCGGGGTGAAATGCTTTTGCTATCTCCTAACATACTTAAAGAGAGTTGTTGAGCCAATGCTACTCACCATCCAAAAATTTTTCCTAAAGTCAAGGTTAGGCAAGGAGCCTTTATTATGTAAAGTGATGCATGAAAGTCAAATTATACTTAATGAGCCCAATGGAGATTATTTTGGAAAAATCTTCCTTAACCAAATAGTAATCTGCTTATTTTTCCTTTTCATTTAAAAAAGGTGGCAACTAGTCCCTAGTGGAGTCACCAATTGTGAGGTCTCGCTTGAGCACTGGCTCGATCTAGTAGAGAGAATCAGGATGTTCATTTAGGTTTAGACTAAGATGGAACCCTCGAGTTCATATTGATTGATTTTGAAAATGATTTTGGGAGTCACCGCCCTAATTTATTTTTAAATGGAAAAATTAAGGAAAAACCCAATCGACTGCAATTCATTAATTTTCAATTAATTTACTTATGGATAAAATCACTATCCTCAAACTAGGTTGAGTTCAAGGACTAGTTTTTTAGTTTTAAATAATCTAAGTTTGGTTCTTAAGTTTAATTTGACTTTGAAAATTTGATTTCATGAATGACAGTTATAAAATGACAATTATAATATCATGATTCATGCATTAGTATGGTATGAGTGCAATGAGAAAATTAAAATGAAACATCCACAAATTAAATTAATTAAAAAGGGGAAAGGAGAATGTTTGGGAATGATTTGAAATTTGGATTTAGATTCTAAACATGCCTATGTACCCCATTGAATGGGGATCAAAACCCACAAAGTTTATTCCATGATTGAGTGGAGGGGTTTAGAGATTGATCAGATTGATTGATGTGATTTAGGTTTATAGGAGAGAGGAAAATACTAATACCTTTACTTTTGGCTGGCGAAGGGTTTTACTAGATTGAAGTTCTATTTTATTGGGACTGGGTGATTGGACTAATCAAGAGATTAAATAATTAATTAAAATGATTAATTGAATAATTAATATGATGAAAAGGATGGATTAATTAATTAATTAAAAAGATTAATTAATTAATTTGGATAAAGGGTGGTTTAAAAAAATGATTAATTGATTTTAAAAAGGTGATTAATTAATTAATTAAAAAGATTAATTCATTAATTAATTGAATGATTAATTTTAATTTAAAAAAAAGAGTTATAGTTAATTAAAAAGATTAATGAACTTGGTTATAGTGAGATAATTAATTAATTAATTAAAAAGATTAATTAATTAATTAGAGAGTGGTTGGAGGGAGAATAAGAGAGGAAGTATTAGATAGCCATCAATACTAATTCAAGAGGTGTGTGAAATGGGAGAATGGAGGGGGGTATTTATAGGAAAAGTGGATGAGGGTAGTTTAGGAATTGAAAAAATGAAACGACAATAAGGGGTAAGGCTAGAAAGGGCTAAAAATATGGTTAAAGGGGTATTTTGGATATTTTTCTCCACCAAAGGGGTACCACCCACACCAGAGGCACTAGTGCAGTGCCGCACTAGAGTAATGCAATAGGCCGCAAGTTGGATCTACGGTGCCACATCCCTACCGCTCGGCACCTAACATGGCGGGCTTTTTTTTTTTTTTAAAAATGATTAGTTAGTATGGAGTTTGAAAAATTTAGATGTTCGATAGCAATGTAATTGAAGGATAAAAAATTTTACTCCCGCCCGCTAACCAGCTAGTGGGACAACCATAATGACTCCACATAGCATGTTAAACTTAGCAGGTGCTAAGGCTATAGTTGGATGATGAGGGTCCAAAATTGAGGGTTCACATATACTCCTTGATGGCATTTGACTATTGTGAACCTTTCACGTTAAATTCATAATGTGATCATTGAATTCCTTATTATGAACCTTATATGAACCTTTTTATTGATATCTATTGATAAGTAGAAATACCCTTCTAATGTGGGATAATATATTGAAAATTGTGCACTTAGTAAAAGCCTGTAGGTAGGGCGAGAGTACCCAACCTCTGTTGGAGGGAACGCTTAACTGTAAGATCTGATCAGTCTTGCATAATGTGATGTATGTGAGTGAGCACAGCTTAGACTACCACTCAAATTTTCATGTGTAGGAAGCATACTGCTTCCAAGAAATTACTATTTCTGCTAAAGATATTATTCCTATCTTAAATGAGAAATTGATCCATAACAATAATTTTGTTTAACACTGCTTCACTGCTATAATGAGCCATCTTGATAATGATCCTTATACTCCCAATATATTATATTATTATGTACTCATGAGATTTGTCTCATTTCCTAGTTGTTTAAATTTTTCAAGTAAGGTTGACGAGTCAGCTGGGTAAATTCTAAGCCCTATTCTTTTGCTTAGAAGTTGTTCTACTAATTTCAAGTGTTGTGATTCTTGATTATGAAGACCATTATTTTAAAGCTCCATGGTTACTGAAGGTTTATAATAAAATGACAATAGGTTTATATGTATTGTAAATTATATTGTAATTACTATTATAAATAGCGTATTAAGTGATGAATATTTGGATAATGACATGAAATGCAGATCTGGGAATTTTATAAGTTGAGTATATAAATGGTATTAGTAAATAAGTATATGGTAATATGTAAAATGATAAACAAGTAATGGGCAATAAGGAAAAGTAATCAGGTTTCAATTTTGAGATAAAGTCCAACATGATAAACGGTGAAGAATTATAAGTTAAAGGGGTTTTACAGATTTAGGTGACTTTATGTCTCCCTATACCCTAGAACCGTCATGGCTTAATAAGTGGGTCGTGACATAAAGCAAGTAAAGTAAACATCCACAAGTCAAGGAGAGTGCTCTCTCTAGTCCTTATGGATACTAAAAGTACCAAATGATCACTCCTTAACTCCAAAATAATTAAAATTACATTACAAGATGGTGGGATGCCTTCTTTAGCCCTTATATGTTATAAGAAGGCCACAAATTCCCTTGCAAAATATATGAATAATTACATTTTAAAAATGAAAGGGGAAATTAGTTTGGATTTGAATTTGTGATTTAGATTTAAATTCTAGATTTGCCTACATACCCCATAGAATGGAAATCAAAACCCACTGTTATGAAGTAGCCTACACACCAAGGTCCAAGGATTCAACATCAAAAGGATGAGCATGACCAAGGAGGCAAGGATCAAATTTAGGAAGTTTCTAATCCAATTAGCATGCCTTAAGGACCTATAACCGGATCACGGGCCAAAAAGATTCAACAAGCTTTAATTTGTCATCTACAAGATTTGGTGAATTCGACTTGTAATGGGTTGCAAGGACTCCAAGTCTTTGAAACAATTGCAACTCAAATTCACTACAACTTAACTCAAGTCCAAATTCATTATGGGCTTACTTAAGTTTGTATTTAGTTATAAGCCAGAATGCACAATCTATTTTTCTTAAACAAGAAACCATCAAATAAGTAAAAGTCATCTGAAATAGTCCTATTATCACAAGATGCATATATACTATCAAAATCATCATCATTAAGTTACAACTCCTTAATATGCTTGAAACGCAACAATTTAGCACTAAGAGAATTAAGCAAAGTGTACCTTCTTGACAATGCATCAGCAACCACATTCTCTTTACCTTGCTTGTATTTAATCACATATGGGAATGTTTCTATGAATTCCACCCATTTGGCATGCCTGTGGTTCAACTTGTCTTGACCCTTCAAATTCTTTAAACTTTTATGGTCAATGTGTATCGCAAACTCCTTAGGCCACAAGTAATCCTGCCATGTTTGTAAAGTTCGAACCAAAGTATATAATTCTTTGTCATATGTTGGATACTTCAAGGCTGCCCCATTTAACTTCTTACTAAAGTACATTAGTGGCTTTTGATCTTGCATTAGAATAGCTCTAATCCCTATGCCACTTGCATCACATTCAATCTCAAAAGTCTTATCAAAGTTAGGTAAAGCAAGCAAAGGTGCATTATACAATTTATCCTTAAGTTCATTAAATGCATGTTCTTGTGCATCACCCCAAACAAATCCAACATTTTTCTTAACTAACTCATTCAAAGGTGCAGCTATAGTGCTAAAATCTCTAATGAATCTCCTATAGAAACTAGCAAGCCCATGAAAGCTCCTCACCTCAATAGCATTTTTAGGTCTCGGCACTCCTTAATAGCCCTAACCTTTTCCTCATCAACCTTAATACCTTGACTAAACACTACAAAACCAAGAAAGTTAACCCTTTCCATACAAAAACTACACTTCTTAAGGTTAGCATACAACTTTTCATGCCTTGGTATGTCTAATACAAGACATACATATATAACATGATCATCCAAGCACTTAGAGTAAATCAAAATATCATCAAAACAAACAACAACAAATTTACCCAAGTACTCATGCAACACATGGTTCATCAATCGCATGAATGTGCTAGGTGCATTAGTAAGACCAAATGGCATAACAAGCCACTCATATAACTTATATTTAGTCTTAAATGCTATTTTCCATTCATCTCCAAAATTCATTCGAAGTTGATAATAACCAGATTTCAAATCAATTTTGGTGAACAAACAAGAACCATATAACTCATCAAGCATGTCATCTAATCTAGGAATAGGATGACGATATGTTATGGATCAGCCTACACACCAAGTGGAGCGGATTCAACATCATGAAGATGAGAGAGATCAAGAAAGCAAGGATAAAGTTCAAGAGGTTTCTAGTCCAATCAGTATGCCTCAAGGACCTATAACAAGATCTTGTTCTAAGAAGCTTCAACAAGCCTTAATCCATCATCTACAAGGCTTAGTGAATTTGGCTAGTGAGGGTTTGCAAGGGCACCAAAGCTTTGGAGCATGTACAGCCCAAGTTCCTTACAACTTAATTCAAGTCCAAGTTACTAATGGGTTTAATTAAGTTTGTAATGGGCCATATTAGTTATGGGCTGGTTTTAATTAGTTTTAATAAAATCAGATTAGTTCTTAATCTTAGAGTTTGATTTGTCAACTCTTGTCATTAATGGGAACTTGCTCATTAGGGTTTCTTTGTAAAGGCTATTAATAAACCTTGGCTGCTTGTTTTTGGACAGAGTATGATTGAATTATTAAACCTAAAGGCTGTTTGCTTTTATCTTTGTGTTCTTGTGTAGAATACATGCTTTAGGAACATTCAAGTAGATTGATCATCTTCTTGTGGAGTGTTTCAAAATTGGAATTCAGAAACAAGTTTTCCTTATTCCAATTCTTTGATCATCTTATCTAAGCAATCTGAATTCTAATCATTCTTAGGGGTTGCTGTTGAATTGAGTATTGGGGTTTTCAAGTTAATGCTTTGGGGGTTCAAATACATAAAGGGGTTCTCAAGCTTATTCTTAGAGGTTCTGTATCATTTGGTATCAGAGCTTGGCTCTAGATCAGGTTTTATCTTTCTATAATTCACGTTCTTCAATTCTGATTTCTTGTGTTTGTTTTGTTCTTGTTCTTATTTGAATTAAATCAATTGTTTACAATCTGAAATTCTGATTTTGTGATCAAGTTTTATCTTTCACATTCTTCAATTCTGATTTCTTGTGCTTGTTTTGATCTTGTTCTTCTTTAAATTAAATCAATTGTTTGCAATCTGAAATTCAGATTTTGTGTTTATAGTTGAAGATTAAAATAAAAAAAAAATTCGTTTTACAAAAAAAAAAAAAAAAAAAAAAAGAAGAAGAAAGTATTCAAAAAAAAAAAAGGAAGAATCCAGAATTTGTGGGTAACTGATATACTAATCAGATTTGATTCTGATTTAGATTTGCTATTCCTACCTAGTTTATAATTGACATATCTGAATAGATTTTGTTATATCTTGTATTGGATTTTGCATATCATTACATTCCTTGCTCATTTAAGTGATATCAATTATCAGGATAGATTTGATATTTTTTTTTCTTTTCTCTTTCAAAATACCTTCTAAAATCATTTCTTTCCCATTCTGGTCAGATCCTTTTATTTATTTATTTATTTTTACATGTCCTTTGCTTCTATTTGAGTTTTCCTAATTTTATTGCTTCTTATTTGTTATTTTTTTTTCTTGTTTAGCCGAATTGCTTCAAATTTGTTTTTGCAATTTCAGTTTCAAAATTCTACACATTACAAGCTATTTGAACAGTTCTAAAAGTGTGATTCACCTAAGAACATAAAAGAATTAGCTAGAGTGGTGTGAGGAAACCGTGAGTGAAATATTTGCTTGAGTTAAACACAAGTGACCACCCCCATCATTTGAGTGCAAAACACGTGAGGGAGTGCTTGTGAGGTCTTTTGAATTATTTTTTTTTCTTTGTTTTTCTAACGTTCTTTTGCAGCAATGTCAAACCAAAGTGGAAATAATGAGGCTGTTCATGTTGATGAAGCTAGACTACGTGAGGCTCAACAAGGAGAGTTTGCACATTTTAACAGAAATATGGAGGCTATGAGGGATGCATTAAAGCGCATGGATGCAAGGCTGCAAGCGGTTGAAAGAGCAACTCCAAACTGCAATGATGTGCAAGGGGGAGGTAGAAACCAAATACCCCAAGATGATTGGGATGATGTAGACCTTGGCTACCATGATGACAAAGATGTTCCTAATGTTGGGATGGGTAGAAATAGAGGTAGAGGAGGTCGAGGCTTAGGTAGAGGTAGAGGAGGAAGGCAAGAGAATCCATACTATGGTAGAAACCAAGGTAATGAAGATTTTGTAGATAGGAATTTGGCAAGTATTAAACTTAAGATACCTACCTTTCAAGGTACAATAGATCTAGAGGCTTATTTACAATGGGAAAAGAAGGTGGAGCTTATATTTGATTGTCACCATTTTAGTGAGGAAAAGAAGGTCAAGCTTGCTGTTTCACAATTTGTAGATTATGCCATAGCTTGGTGGGAACAATTGGTGACTAGTCAAAGGAGAAACTTGGAGTACCCAATTGAGACGTGGTATGACCTTAAGTCTACAATGAGAAAGAGGTTTATGCCTAGACATTTTCATAGGGAACTTGTGCAAAAACTTCAAGTTCTTAAACAAGGTAGTAAAAGTGTGGATGATTACTACAAAGAGATGGAAATGCTTATGACTAGGGCTGATATAGAGGAGGATAGGGAGACTACCATGGCATGTTTCTTGGCTAGTTTGAACAAAGACATAGCTGACCGAGTTGATTTGCAACCATATGTGAAGTTAGAGGAGATGGTGCAGATTGCGGTCAAGGTAGAAAAACAACTCCAAAGAAGAGTACCAGCAAGGTATGTTTCTAAGCCTTATTTTAACTCTAATTGTACTTGGAAAAAGGATGGAAAGGGTGAATTTAAAGGTGGAAACAAGGTTGCCTATGATGTTGCAAAAGGAAGGGCATATTCAAATTCCAAAGAAAAATCCAAACCCGAAGAGCCTAAGGGGAGAAATAGAGATATTAAGTGTTGGAAGTGCCAAGGAGTAGGTCATGTAAGCAGGGAGTGTCCTAATAGACGAACTATGGTCATTAGGAATGGAGAAGTAGTGATAGATGATGAAAGGGGCAGCAATGATAGTGAAGAGGAAGAGATGCCCGAATTAGAGGATTGTGGCGAGGGGAGCATAGAGGAGCCAATAAGAGGTGATTTGCTGGTCACAAGGCGTGCTCTTAGTACTCAATTGAAGGAGGAGTGTCATGAGGAGCAAAGGGACAACTTGTTTCATACAAGGTGTCATGTTCAAGGCAAGGCTTGTAGTGTAACAATTGATAGTGGGAGTTGCACCAATGCAGTGAGTACTCTTTTAATTAACAGGTTGGGGCTGCCTACTATACCACACTCATGTCCATACAAGCTTTAATGGCTTAATGATTGTGGTGAGGTAAAGGTGAATAGACAAGCCATGATTTCATTTTCAATTGGAAAATATCATGATGAGGTGTTATGTGATGTAGTGCCTATGCATGCTGGAGAAATATTGTTTGGGCGACCATGGCAATTTGACAGAAGGGCTATACATGATGGGTACCTCAATAGGTATTCATTTGCCAAGGATGGTAGAAAGACAATCTTAACACCACTTTTCTCAAGAGAAGTGTATGAAGAGCAATGTAAAATGGAAAGGATGAGAGTTAAGGCCGAAAAGAAAGAGAAAGAGAGTAAACAAAGTACTTTAGAGAGTGAAAATAAAAAGAGTGAAAAGAAAGAGGGAAGAGAAAAAAAAGAGCAGATTCGGCCTAGAGAGAAAAATGCCAAGAATGTGAGTTTGATAGCTAGGACAAGTGAGGTTAGGCAAGCTTTGTATTCCAATCGGCCTATATTTGTCTTTTTGTGCAAAGGGGCTTGTTTAGCAACTAATGAACTTAACCCATCTTTGCCTAGTGTGTTTGATGATATTTTGCAGGAATTTGAAGATGTGTTTCCCAAGGAGATGCCAAGTGGTTTACCACCAATTAGAGGCATAGAACATCAAATTGACTTCATTCCTGGAGCTGCTATACCCAATAGGCCAGGATATAAAATGAATCCAAGTGAGGCAAAGGAGATCCAAAAACAAGTGGAGGAGTTGCTAGCTAAGGGGTATGTGAGGGAGAGTCTTAGTCCTTGCTCAGTTCCTGTTATTCTTGTACCAAAGAATGATGGAACATGGAGGATGTGTGTGGACTATAGAGCCATTAATAAAATCACTGTAAAGTATCGTCATCCTATTCCTAGATTAGATGACATGCTTGATGAGTTATATGGTTCTTGTTTATTTACCAAAATTGATTTGAAATCTGGTTATTATCAAATTCGAATGAATGTTGGTGATGAAAGGAAAATAGCCTTTAAGACCAAGTATGGGTTGTATGAATGGCTTGTCATGCCATTTGGTCTTACTAATGCACCTAGCTCATTTATGCGATTAATGAACCATGTGTTGCGTGAGTACTTAGATAAGTTTTTTGTTGTTTATTTTGATGATATTCTGATTTACTCTAAATGCTTAGATGATCATGTCATGCATGTGCGACTTGTACTAGAAAAACTTAAGCAGGAAAAGTTGTATGCTAACCTTAAGAAGTGTAGCTTTTGCATGGATAAGGTTAATTTTATTGGTTTTGTTGTATCTAGTCAAGGTATTGAGGTTGATGAAGACAAGGTTAGAGCCATTAAGGAGTGGCCGAGACCTAAAAGTGCTAGTGAGGTGAGGAGCTTTCATGGGCTTGCTGGTTTCTATAGGAGATTCATTAGGGATTTCAGCACTATAGCCGCACCTTTGAATGAGTTAGTTAAGAAAAATGTTGGATTTGTTTGGGGTGATGCACAAGAACATGCATTTAATGAGCTTAAGATTAAATTGTGTAATGCACCTTTGCTTGCTTTACCTAACTTTGAATAGACTTTTGAGATTGAATGTGATGCTAGTGGCATAGGCATTGGAGCTGTTTTGATGCAGGATCAAAGGCCACTAATGTATTTTAGTGAAAAGTTAAGTGGGGCAGCCTTGAAGTATCCAACATATGACAAGGAATTATATGCTTTGGTTCGAGCTTTAAAAACATGGCAGCATTATTTGTGGCCTAGGGAGTTTGTGATACACACTGACCATGAAAGCTTAAAGCATTTGAAGGGTTAAGATAAGCTGAACCGTAGGCATGCTAAATGGGTGGAGTTCATAGAAACATTCCCATATGTGATTAAATACAAGCAAGGTAAGGAGAATGTGGTTGCTTATGCATTATCTAAAAGGTACACTTTACTTAACTCACTTAGTGCTCAATTGCTAGGTTTTGAGTTTATAAAAGAGTTGTATCATCATGATGCTGATTTCGGTGATATATACATTTCTTGTGATAATGGGGCTGTTTCTAATGATTTTTACTTGTTTAATGGTTTTTTGTTCAAAAGAAATAGATTGTGCATTCCTAAATATTCTATGCGGGAATTGTTGATTAAGGAGGCACATGGAGGGGGCCTAATGGGACATTTTGGGGTTAATAAGACCTATGATATACTATTAGAACATTTCTTTTGGCCTGGTATGAAACATGATGTGCATAAAGTTTGTGAGCATTGCATTACATGTAGAGAAGCTAAGTCTAGGTTGAAACCGCATGGGTTATACACACCATTACCTGTTCCTAATGAACCTTGGACTGATTTGTCTATGGATTTTATGCTTGGATTGCCTAGAACTAGGAAAGGTCGTGATAGTGTCTTTGTTGTGGTTGATAGATTTAGTAAAATGGCTCATTTTATACCATGTCATAAAACTGATGATGCTCAATTGATTGTTGATTTATTTTTCAAAGAAGTTGTGTGTTTACATGGCATACCTAAGAGCATTGTTAGTGATAGAGATGTTAAGTTTTTAAGTCATTTTTGGCATGTGTTGTGGGGAAAGTTAGGAACTAAGCTGATATTTTCAACTACTTGTCACCCTCAAACCGATGGGCAAACTGAAGTAGTAAATAGGACTTTGATTACCTTGCTTAGAGCAATTATAGAAAAGAACATTAGGACATGGGAGGATTGTTTACCATTGGTGGAGTTTGCTTACAATAGGGCTGTTCATAGCACTACTCATTGTTCTCCATTTGAGATTGTTTATGGATTTAATCCACTTACTCCTATTGATCTATTACCATTGCCACCTAACAATTTTGTGAGTGTTGATGCTGATTCTAAAGCATATTTGGTGAAGAAGTTACATAAGCAAGTTAAGGAGAGGATTAAAAAGCAAAATGCTAAAGTAGCTTCACGTGTGAACAAAGGAAGGAAGCCAACGATTTTTTAGCCTGGGGATTGGGTATGGGTACATCTTCGCAAAGAGAGGTTTCCACTTCAAAGGAAATGATACGAACCTCAAGTGTATTAAACTTGAGACCCAATATTTTTACACTTGGAAGCAACTCCTTGGAAAGCTAAATCAGATTTTTCCCAAGCCCGTGACCCAATTCCAACCCGTGATAGAGCACCTTGGAATATGATCACCTTTGGATGATGGTCTCCGCAACACAATACCAACTTGTGAAAGAGAACCTTGGAATAAATACACACAAAGTAATTAGCTTTGATTGTATGAACTTGATTCAAGCAAGAATAAAAAACAAGAGATAACACTCTTAAGAAAAACTGAATTTTTTATTTATCAAAATCTAACTCCATTTTACATGAATGGTTGAGTTTATATAGAGGCTCAACCCTAAATGGGAATAAAACATAGACTAAGGAATCTTTCCTAAACAAGAATTAAAATTTTCTAGTTAGAAATTATTCCTAGACAACTAATAATTATAGGTTCAACTCTAAATTGGAATAAAACATAGACTAAGGAATCTTTCTTAAATAAGAATTAAAGTTTTCTAGCTAGAAATTGATTCCTAGACAACTAATAATTATAAGTTCATCCTAAATTGGAATAAAACATAGACTAGGGAATCTTCCTAAATAAGGATTGAAGTTTCCTAGTTAGAAATTGATTCCTAAACAAGAAATAAATCTAAACTCGTTTTGGGCTTTATACTTAACATAAATAGGCCCAAAACTCACTAATTACATAAGCACACTTAATTTATTTGAACTTGGGCTTATATCATATTGATAGGGCCCAAAAACATCAAAAACAAACTAAAGGCCTAGGTACATGCCCATGTTTTGGCCTTCATCCACTTGAATCATTGTCACCAAACTTTGATTTGAGTCTTGAATCCCCATTTTGATGAATGATTGATTCTTGCATTCTTGAATTGTGTCAAGATCATTCCATAAGCCTTGAATCATCCCATTTAGTGTTTGCTTGAATTTCTTCATTCTTGCTCTTGTAATGGGACCATTGGGAAGTTGAATTGGATCCTTGCCTTTGTATGCTTCGTTGTTTGCATCATTCCCTCCCTCTTCAAGATGATTCGTCCACGAATCTCCAACACATACATCAAAAGGAGAAAGATCACTAACATTAAAGGTAGCACTCACATTATACTCACCAGGTAGGTTCAGCTTGTATGCATTGTTATTGATCTTCTTAACTACTTGAAAAGGTCCATCTCCCCTTGGATGAAGCTTTGTCTTCCTTTGAGTTGGAAATCTTTCTTTTCTCATATGCACCCAAACCAAATCACCTGGTTTGAATACAACATGCCTCCTTCCCTTATTCACTTGGCTTGCTATTTGTTGATTTTTCTTCTCAATATTCTTGCGCACCTCCTCATGTAGTTTCTTCACCAAATCTGCCTTTCTCTTCCCATCCAAACTACTCCTTTCATTACAAGGTAAAGGCATTAAATCCAAAGGGGTTAGAGGATTAAAACCATAAACAATTTCAAAAGGTGAGAAACCGATAGTAGAATGCGCAACTCTATTATAAGCAAACTCAACAAATGGAATGCATTCTTCCCAATTCTTTAAGTTCTTTTGGACAATAGCACGCAGCAAAGTTCCTAAAGTCCTATTAACAACTTCAGTTTGACCATCAGTTTGTGGATGACACATAGTAGAAAACAACAATTTGGTTCCAATTTTACTCCATAAAACTTTCCAAAAATGACTTAGAAACTTAACATCCCTATCACTAACAATAGTTTTAGGAATGCCATGCAAACGTACCACTTCCCTAAAGAATAAATTAGCAATGTTGGTGGCATCATCAATTTTATTACAAGGAATGAAATGTGACATTTTGGAAAACCTATCAACCACCACAAAGATAGAATCTTTCCCTTTTTTTGATCTAGGCAACCCTAAAATAAAATCCATGGAAATATCAGTCCAAGGGCTACTAGAAACAGGTAAAGGAGTGTACAAACCTTGATTCAAAACTTTAGATTTAGCTTGCTTGCACACAACACATCTATCACAAATTCTATGTACATCCCTTTTCATTTTAGGCCAATTAAAGTGTTCATGTAAAGTATCTAAAGTTTTAGTGATGCCAAAATGTCCCATTAATCCTCCCCCATGTGCCTCCTTAACAAGTAGTTCTCTCATAGAACAAATAGGTATGCAAAGCCTATTTTCTTTAAACAAAAACCCATCCATTCTATAGAATTTACCAAATGCAACTTTCTCACTTGCTTTGAAAATGCTAGAAAAATCAGAATCATCAACATACAGAGATTTAATATTTTCAAACCCAAGCATTCTTGCATCCAAAGCATTAAGTAAAGCATACCTTCTTGATAGTGCATCAGCCACAATGTTCTCCTTACCTTGCTTGTATTTGATCGCATATGGAAAGGTCTCAATGAACTCAACCCATTTGGCATGCCTCTTGTTCAACTTACCTTACCCCTTTAGGAATTTCAAGGATTGATGGTCGGTGTGAATTACAAACTCCTTAGGCCAAAGGTAGTGTTGCCAAGTCTCCAAAGCTCTAACCAAAGCATAGAGCTCCTTGTCATAAGTAGGGTATTTCAATGAGGCACCATGTAGCTTTTCACTAAAATAGGCAATTGGCCTTTTTCCTTGCATAAGGACAGCCCCAATACCAACACCTAATGCATCACACTCAATCTCAAAAATATCATTAAAGTTAGGCAAAGCAAGAATGGGTGCCTTACATAGCTTATCTTTCAATGAATTAAATGCATCTTCTTGTTCTTTTCCCCACTTAAAAACACAATTCTTTTTAATTACCTCTATTAGAGGTGCAGCTACAGTGCTAAAATCCTTTACAAAACGTCTATAAAAACTAGCCAAACCATGAAAACTTCTTACCTCACTTACCAATGTAGGAATAGGCCAATTTTTTATAGCACTTACCTTTTCTTCATCAACTCCAACACCTTGAGCACTAACCACAAATCCTAAAAACACAATCTTATCTAAACAAAAAGAACACTTTTTAAGACTAGCAAACAATTTTTCATTTCTCAACACATCAAGCACACACCTTAAATGTTCTAAGTGTTTATCTATGCTTTTAGAATAGACAAGAATATCATCAAAATATACAATAACAAACTTACTAATAAAATTTCTCAAAACATGGTTCATAAGTCTCATGAAAGTACTAGGTGCATTAGTCAAGCCAAAAGGCATAACTAACCATTCATACAAACCATATTTTGTTTTAAAGGCAGTTTTCCATTCATCACCTTCCTTCATTCTAATTTGGTGATATCCACTTTTCAAATCAATTTTGCTAAAGATAGTAGAACCATGCAACTCATCAAGCATATCAACTAACCTAGGAATAGGATGGCGATACTTTACCGTAATGTTATTAATTGCATGACAATCAACACACATACGCCAAGAACCATCTTCCTTAGGTACTAGCAAAACGGGCACAGCACATGGACTCATACTTTCTCTAACATGTCATTTAGCTAACAACTCCATAACTTGCCTTTGAAGCTCCTTTGTTTCCTCGAGGTTACTTCTATAGGCTGGTCTATTTGGAATCGACGCACCAGGAATAAAATCAATTTGATGCTCAATACCCCTAATGGGTGGCAATCCATTGGATATCTCTTCAGGAAAGACATCCTCAAATTCCTGTAAAAGAGAAACAAAAACACTAGGCAAAGAAACATTAAGGTCATTAGTGTTAAAATAAAGCTCCTTGTACATGAGTACAAGTATACTTTTCTTTGAAAACCAAGCTTCCTTAACATCACTTCCCTTTGCATAAAAGTTCACATGTTTCTTTTTACTTTCAACAATTTCTTTTCCCTCATTTTTCTCACTCGAGCTCACTTTCTTTCCTTTCTCAAGATTTTTGCCACTTTTTTCTTTTGCACTCTCTCTTTCTTTTGGTACATCATTTACACTCTTTTTCTCACTCTTGTCTTCTCTCTCCTTTTGAATTCTTTTTAGCTCAGTCTCATAGATTTCTCTAGGTGAAAGTGGTGCAAGAGTTATCGTTCTTCCATCTTTCTCAAAAGTGCAGTGATTGGTGTAGCCATTATGCATCACCCTTTTATCAAATTGCCAAGGGCGTCCTAACAATAGATGACCTGCTTGCATAGGCACAACATCAAATAAAATCTCATCATTATACCTGCCTATCTTGAAAGCTACTATAACTTGCCTTGTCACCTTAATTTCCCCACAATCATTAAGCCATTTTAGTGGTAACCCTAGTTTCTCAACTAAAGTGGTGCTTGCTACATTGGTTACACTACCCCCATCTATAATTACATCACAAACTCTATCTTTTACAAGACATCTAGTTTGAAACAAATTTTCCCTTTGTTGCACATTATCATCATGTTGGATTTGCATGTTCAACGATCTCCTTGTGACAAGAGACCTCCCACATTTGGCTATTTCTGGTTGGTTGTTGTCCTCTTCGTCACTTGCATCCTTAAGAGGTGGTTTTCTTTCTTCAACTTCTTCTTCACTAGCCGAATAGTACTCCCCATCAACCATGATCATTGTTCTTTTATTTGGACAATCCTTCTTGTAGTGACCTACACCTTGACATTTAAAGCATATAATATTTCCAGAACTAGAAGGTGTAGCTTTACCTTTGTCCTTGCTTGGGATGGGTGTCTTTGGAGCTTCGAACATATCACAAGGTGCTACAAAGCCGAACAATGTAATTACAAAGAAGCAAAACAGGTTTCAAAGGTATGCCATAAACAATTAGAAATTCAAAGTAAGCAATAAGGTATTCCAAAGCAAGAAGGAATCAATGAAAAGGAAGCAATTCAGATTCAAAAGGATCATCAAGGAGCATTTCACAAGCAAATATCATATAAGGGTATAAGTTCATTTTGGTATAAACATATATATACATATGCATATATTACTCACCAATGAAAGATGGAACCCAGAGCTTTATCCCTTAATCCTCAACCTCCTTTTCTTGATCCTTAGAAGCTTGCTTTTCTTAAAATGGCAGATTTCTTCCAATCTCTACTTCTTCAATTTCTTCCTTATTTCTTGCTTAATTCTTGGTGGGAAGTAATTTGGATGATGAAAAGAGGTTATTTGCTATAGAGGAGATTTCAATTCTAAAGAAATTTGAAAGAAAAAAGATGGAGAAAAAGGGCTAGAGAGGTTCAGCCAAGAGGAGAAGGAAGAAGAGAAAAATCTGATTTTTTTACAGAAAATTCTGGAGAAATCTGTTATATGGGCGGTTTTTAGCCAAATTACAGTTTAGTCCCCCAATTTTTAAGTTATGCAATTTGGTCCTTGCAAATTTACAGTTTGGTCCTTCTCCATATATTTTTAAATATTAATATTAAACTTAATTAAGCTTTAATTAATGTATTTATTCACTTTTAGATTATTATTCAAAAATTATAAATTTCACTAAACGAATTTAAAAAAATATGGTACTTTAAGTATGTTTACAATTTGGTATATATATGGTTTCACTATGGTTTCATTTATGTTTCTCTTTGTCTTTACTTAGGTTTCTTATACTTTTCATATATTCAAATGCTATGCAAAAATTTTATGCAAATCTTTAATATCAACTTCGAATTAAAATTCTAAAATTCACTACCTAACTAAAGCTAATTTCTAGGATGTTACAAATTTGATTCTTGCAACTAATCTTGATAAGAGATTTGAGTGGAAAAAGGCTAAGTGTGAGCTCATAAAGAGAAAAGCCATAATAAATTAAGTGAAACACGAGTGATTGAGTGGAAATACTTGAGTGAAGCACGTGAAGGAGTGAAGTGAGGTATTATTTTACTTTACTAACATTCTTTTCAGGTTTTTTACAATGGAAGTTGATCAAGAATTTCAAAAAGAATTAATGGCTATTAGGTAAGAAGTAGGTATGCGGATATTGAAGGATGAAGAATGTAATGATGTTTTTCATACAAGATGTCACATCCAAGATAGAGTACGCTGTATGATCATTGATAGATTGAGTGTTGTCAATTTTGCAAGCCTTGAGCTAGTTGAGAAACTAAATTTTCCCACTAGAAAGCACCCAAGGCCACACTTATTGTATTTGTTGAATAAATATGTCAAGATTAAAGAGCAAGCTTTAGTTTTATTCTTTGTAGGAAGGTATACTAGTGAAGATTAGTGTGATGTTGTACCAATGAATGTGACACATGTTTTGTTTGCAAAGCCATGGATATGTTTTAGTCAAGCAAAACACATCAAATCTACTAACCACTACAAAGTTTCACTAAAAGAACGTAAGCATACTACCTTTGCTCATCTTTCTCAAGAAGAATTGTATGAAGATAGAGTGAAGATACAAAGAAAAAGAGAGAAAGAACTTCAAAGACAAAATGGTGATGTTGAGCTTGTAGTGCCAGAATTGAGTGTGTCAAAAAGGGAGAATGAAGGTGATGAGAGTTTTAAAAAGGAGGAAAGCAATGTGCAAAATGAAGCTGTGAAAGTTACTCATGAAAATGACTTAAAACCTAAGCTTACGAATGAAGAGTCCTTATTAAAGGGTGAAGAAGTTATTCATGAATGAATTCCAACATATGATCCTCCTCAAGAAGTTGTTGTAAACAAAACTGACTTTGTTGAAAATAGTAAAATAAAAGAAAAAGAGTGCATAAAGAAAGAGAGTAAAAAGAAAAAGAATGAGTGTGAAAAGAAAGAATTAGTAAGTGAGGAAGAAAATGAACTTTCAAACGAGAGAAAAGAAATAATAGAAAGTTCAAATAAAAAGATTGAGACTGAAGAGAGAAAACAAGTGAGCATAGTTGAAAAAGAAAGTATCAAAGATGTTTTGTTTTCTAACTCTAACAAGCTTGAATTTTCTTTGTTTAGTTTTGTTTCTCTTTTTTAGGATTTCAAAGAAGGATTTTCATGGAAGAAAAGAGGTGATAAAAGCAGTGCATTTCCTACCAGGTGCTCAAGCCAAGATTCGAGAACGAATCATCCTGAGGAGGGAGGGAATGATGAGAATCCATATGCCTTGAAAGAATCCCATAAATACATATAAGTTAAAGATTTCAAGAAGGTTCTTCAAGGTTGTCATTTCTATCAAGTTAGCTTACAAAGGCATACAATACAACCATTGCGCATGATTAATGGATCATTTAAGAAGAAAATAAGGTTGTATGAAGTTTCTTATAAACCAATCAAGGATATTTGGATCATGAGCTTTGCATATGGATCCAATTATTTTCAAGGAAGGTTCAAGGGCTTAATCAATCTATTCAAGCCCAATGTCAAGATGAAGCGGCCAAATTACATTCCAATTTGCTTGGGCCTAATCTATTCAAATGTTTACAAGGCTGCCATTCTTCATTCAAATTGGACCCTCTATATTTGGGCTTTTCCAATTCAATTTATCATGTTTTGTTTAGTGTTTGGGCTGCCTATGTTATGTATGAAACTTCATACAACCTTATTTTCTTCTTGAATGATCCATCAATCATGCACAATGGTTGTGTTGTATGCCTTTATAAGCTAACTTGATAGAAATGATAACCTTGAAGAACCTTCTTGAAATCTTTAACTTGTATGTATTTGTGGGATTCTTTCAAGGCATATGGATTCTCATCAAAAACAGATTTTTAGGTCTATTTTTATCATTCATCCAAAGTTTTTTACTAAAACACGTTTTTTGGCCATGTATAGCCTTTTCAAGACCTAAAAAACATAAACTAAAATAAACAAACTCAAACTAATGGGCTTTTAAATTAACAAGTTTGGACAGCCCATTATGAAAAATATTAATACATATAATTGCCCCCAATTAACAAGGCTTATAACTAAACACAAACTTAAGTAAGCCCATTATGAATTTGGACTTGAGTTAAGTTGTAGTGAACTTGAGCTGCTACTGTTTCAAAGCCTTGGTGTCCTTGCAACCCATTACAAGCCAAATTCACCAAATTTTATAGATGACAAATTAAAGCTTGTTGAATCTTCTTGGCCCATGATCTGGTTATAGGTCGTTGAGGCATGCTAATTGGATTAGAAACCTCCTGATTTTTTTTAGCATGCCTCAAGGACCTATAACTAGATCACAGGTCAAGAAGATTCAACAAGCTTTAATTTGTAATCTACAAGATTTGGTGAATTCGGCTTGTAATGGATTGCAAGGACACCAAGGCTATGAAACAATTGCAACTCAAGTTCACTACAACTTAAATCAAGTCCAAATTCATAATGGGCTTACTTAAGTTTGTGTTTAGTTATAAGCCTTGTTGATTGGGGACAATTTTATGTGTTAATATTTTTCATAATGGGTTGTCCAAACTTGTTAATTTAAAAGCCCATTAGTTGAGTTTGTTCATTTTAATTTATGTTTTTTAGGTCTTGAAAAGGCTATATATGGCCAAAAAACGTGTTTTAGAAAAAAACTTTGGATGAATGATAAAAAAAAAACCTAAAAGCTGTTTTGCTTTTGACTTTGTGTTCTTGTGTAGAATACATGCTTAAGGAACATTCAAGTAGACTAATCATCTTCTTGTGGAGTGTTTTGAATCTAGAATTTAGAAATGAGTTTTCTTTATTCTAGATCTTTGATCATCTTTCTAAGCAATCTGATTTCTAGCCTTTTTTTTTAGGGGTTGAGACTAAATCGGCTATTGGGATTTTCAAGTTAATGTTATGGGGTTCTATAATTATCAAAGGGGTTCTCAAGCTTATTCTTGGAGGTTTCATATCACCCACGTAGTTTATTTCATGCGTAAGTGAAGTGGTTTACAAATTGATTTATTTGGCTTGATTTGATTTGGAGATTGGATGGATGAGGAAAAGTATTATACCTTTTAGTAGGTTCAGTGGAGAGCTTTGCCAGATTGAAATTCCATTTTATTGATACCAGAGGATTGGATTGATTAATTGATGAATTAATTAATTAATTAAAAGGATTAACTAATTAATTAGGATGAATTAATAAAAAAAAAGGTTAATAAATAAATAATTAATTGAGTGACTAATTTTAAAAAAAGATTAGTTAATTAAAATGATTAATTAGGTTAGGGTGGAGCAATTAATTAATAAGATGATTAATTAATTAATTTAAAGAGATTCATTGGAGGGAAAAGAAGAAAAAGAGATAATAGTAGCAATCAATATTAACTCAAGGTGTGTAGAAAAATGGAGAGTTTGTGATACAAACCCCAAGTATATTAAACTTGAGACTCAATTATCTTTACACTTGTAAGCAACTCCTTGGAAAGCTAAATTAGGTTTTCCCCAAGTTTGCGACCCAAATCCAACCTGGGATAGAGCACCTTGGAATATGATCAACTTTTGATGATGATCTCCACGACACAATATCGAACTCATGGAAGAGAATTTTAGAATAAATATGCACAAAGTAATTAGTTTTGATTGTATGAACTTGATTCAAGTAAAAATCAAAACCAAGAGATCACACTCTTAAGAAAACTGAATTTTTATTGATCATAACTTAACTTTTTACATGAATAGTTGAGTTTATATAGATGCTCAACCCTAAATTGGAATTAGCTAAGGACTAGGAAATCTTCCTAAATAATAATTGAAGTTTCCTAGTTAGAAATAGATTCCTAAACTGATTTCTAAACAAGAAATAAACTAAACTCGTTTTGGGCTTTAAATCTAACATAAATAGGCCCAAAACTTATTAGTTACATAAGCAAACTTAATTTAATTGACTATGGGCTTATATCATATTGATAGGGGCCTAAAAACATCTAAAATTGAAGTAAAATAACAAAAATTAGAAAAAACAATGAATGACACCGCCCAGATTCTCGTCACGCTCACAACAGAGAGCTTTCAATATGCAATTTTTACAGGTGCGACAATCATCACCGGTGTGACCCTGCCAGTTTTTAGCTTTTATGCACTTTCATCTCATGGCCATGTTTTAAGCTTGACTCTTCATGTATTTGACCAAATCACTTGGAATGTTTTTTAATCTCTTCATTTTGTCATTGGGTATGAATATGTTGATAAAATCCTTTAAACTTCCTTGAATATGATTGGATCCAAATGCAAAGCTTGTGATCCAAATTTTCTAGATTGGATGGGAGGAAACTTTGTGCAATCTCATAGTCTTCTTGGATGATTCACTAATCATGTACAATAGTTGGATTGCATGTCTTTGTAGGCCATCTTGATAGAAATGACAACCTTGAAGAACCTTCTTGAAATCTTTATCTTACAAATATTTGTAGGATTCTTGTAAGGCATCTTGATTCTCATTAGTTTGAAGCCTACTTATTGGCAAATGTGGGGAGGGGAATTTTGGGAATGTTAAAAGTGTAAAGTTCAAAAAGGTAGGACTAGAAAAAGAGTGAAAATCAGACAAAATGGGGGTAAAAAGGTCATCTTAGAAGGCAAAAGGGACTAGTCACACTGGGGAGCCGCAATGTTGCATAGGGGAGTTGTGGCACTGCACATGTTCTTTAATGGGACTGCCACACTAGCTCTGTATAACACACTTAAACTTAGCAATGATAGCAGTATGTGCCTTAGGAGTCATATAATAATTATATAATTATAGATATTAATTCCCAATGGCATAATATATATATTCATAATGTGAAAAGGGTTTCATATTATTGAATACAGTCCTTAAGTATTTGTAAGAGGATCTATTCTCAAGTGTTGATAATATAGGAGATAGATCACTCTTATGCAAATATTTTAAATATATTCATGGTCATAGAATTAATGACTAGGCATCATTAATTCTAGAAGACCATCGCCTCTATTTGTTTTCTATAATCAGTATATGACACGGATGATTATAGAGGCAATGAGTCTCATCCTACTTGACATTTGATGTTAATACAAATACATGGATATTCGTAGGATGAATAGTCAAACTATGACATTATATGATAATAATGGATTTTACTACTTGTCAATTATTTATAATCTAAGTCCTAATAGTGCATATAGTCTTTTGGCTTGAGGGACACTATATCTCATACATAGGTAGTTAGGATTTATTACTGCTTACATAGATGTACTATTCATCTACAGATATGTATGATATTCTAATTTGTTATGTATGGAGGTAAGTGATCGCCAAGATAGAATTCATTATCTTAAGTAAACAAGGTTGAGGTTTTTTCCTATCTAGTTATTCTTAGTACTTAAGCTCTTAGCCAAGACAAAAAAGATTCACTAGAAAGAGTTTCTAATAGGAATCTAATATTATCAAGAATTAGAACCGAGATAAGGACATAGAATCGAGACACATTACATGTTTGGGAATCTTTAATGAAGGGATACTAGTGCATGATAAATTATGATCGATGGTCCATGTGATATTTAAAATTATCAACTATAAACATTCATTTCTAATTAGATAGTTGTGATATGGAATACTTGTTGTCACTCACGACCTACGGGACTAAGTGTGAAGTGGGGATTTCACATTAGTAGAGAAAAATGTTTTCTCATTCACATTGCTAATTAGACATGAACCTAGAAAGTTACACACTCAATAGTGATCACCTTTCAAGTATAAAATATTTACCATAATAATTATTAAAGTATTTAATTAATTGATTAGTGGTAAAATGATTAAAAATGAAATTAAATTTACAAGGACCCTAGCATGTCCTGATGTTAAATCTAAAAAAGGTTTCTATTCAATTAAATATTAATTTGTATATGATACAAATGAGAAAGATTAAATTGAAAATTGATTTGGACTAAATCAAAGACTTAATTTTAAACTTAGTGAAACCCTTAACACATGAGATATGGCCTAAGCCCATATGTGATAAGGAAAATAGACAATTTAGGGGCTAGAGAAAATTTACTATTCATAAGCCCATGTGATGGGTTTAGGGGTTAGAGAATTTTCTATTAAGGTTAAAACTATAATTAACATCTTTTAGATAATGGAAATGTCCATTTTGCTCCTAAAGGATAAAGTGGTCATTTCACCATTTGAAGAAGCAAAGTCCACCTTTGCCCCTTTCATCAAATGATGAGCTAAAAAGGGCATTTAAGTTTTTGTAAAGACTTAAGGGTTAAGTTTTGAAAATGATATAAAAGCTATGAGTTTTAATGTTCTAACATAGAGTTGATCATCATTTTTATTTTGAAGCTTTTAGAGAGAAGTTGAGAGAGAGAAAGAAAAGATGAAGAAAGAGTTTCTTTAATTTTTCTTTTGATCTTCAATTCGTTTCTTTATTCTTTATGAAAGAATAAATACTTGCAAATTGAAAATAAGTTTAGAAAAAAATAAATCAAAGAGAAACCTTAACTTTCTAAAGGTTTTTGAGGAAAAATCTTAAATCAATTTGGGCAACGAAGAGAGAGATTCAAGAACACCAAAGAAACCAAATGGAAACTTGAAGGTGAGCTAGGTGTGGACGATCTAGAGGCTTTATACTTGGGAATCTCTTTGTTAAAGAAAGAAGGAGCCATCAAGAGGTAATATGATTACTCTTCCTTCTTTTTTCTATACATATGTGTTTTACATAAAAATTAATTGATTGCTTGAATGGATATTTAGACCAAAATGAGTGAAGTGAAATTATAAAATATTTGAAATTTCACACCACCACCTTGCTTTTGCTGCGTTTGGCTCCACCATTCCTTCAATTGGTATCAGAAGCACTTAATTTATGTGTAAAACCTTTATATATATTATTTTGGAGGTTTTGATTTGGTTGAAAAGGATTTGTTGCACAAATATTATGCTCATGGCCATAATATTTGTGCCTACAAATCAAATATCGCAATCGCAAAAATGATGTTGTGCTTGCGAACAAGTGGATCAGAACAAAAGTTGTTCATGTCAGTTTAGAGAATCACGATCGCAATTCAAATTTCTTTCTCACAAAATTGGATAGCGGCCATGAAGGTGGTCGTGATTTTCACTATGTCTGTACCCAACTTTAATTTTTCCCAAAATTGTTTTGGATTTATTTTTCAATCAAATAAATTTCTATGACTTAAAATGTGATTTTAAGCTATAGAAACCTTGAATATGTGATATTCAAAATGGGTTTTTTGGAAATGTTCCAATGATGAACAACATATCTATAAATGCAATTGTTGTATATATATGTTTTGTTGTTGTTTGAGAGGCATGGATGGTTGATCATGAATTAGGAAACCATGATGTATGATTTCTAATATGGACATGTAATAATTAATTTTATTATTTGATGGAATGTAATTAAATATTAATTACTCATTTAGGTTGTAAATTAATTTCATTGAGCCTATAAGCTCTTTTGCTTTTGTAATCTCACCTTGGAATGCCAAGGTTACTAATGTACATATGGAGATGTGGAAATTTAAGAACAACAAGAGGTTCAACCCATGAAGATGCTTAGTGGGAGTATGAAGATACAAGTGTTGTAATTTGTCTAACCTAAATCCCATATCCATTTCTTGTGGCTAAGAAGTTGATATGAACCCTAAGTATATTAAACTTGAGACCTAATTATCTTTACACTTAGAAGCAACTCCTTGGAAAGCTAAATCAGGTTTTCCCCAAGTTCATGACCCAAATCCAACCTGTGATAGAGCACCTTAGAATATGATCACCTTTGGATGATGATCTCCGCGACATAATACAAAACTCATGGAAGAGAACCTTAGAATAAATACGCACAAAGTAATTAGCTTTGATTGTATGAACTTGATTCAAGCAAGAATCAAAACCAAGAGATCACACTCTTAAGAAAACTGAATTTTATTGATCATAACTTAAATTCTTTTTACATGAATGATTGAGTTTATATAGAGGCTCAACCCTAAATTAGAATCAACTATGGAATAGGAAATCTTCCTAAACAATGATTCAAGATTTCTAATTAGAAACTAATTCCTAAACATTAACTAAGCTAGAACAGAATTCTAAGACAAGTTAGGAATCTTTCCTATACAAGAGAAGCTATTTTCTAACTAAAAACTAAAATCTAATAAATTAAACTATAAAATTCGGATGGGCCTTTGACCTAACATAAAATAGACCCAAAACTAATTAAAACATGAAAATAAAGTAGTTTAAACAAGTCTTGGGCTGTATGCATAACATAGGCAGCCCAAACACTAAATAAACATGATAAATTAAATTTGAAAAGCCCAAATATGAAGGGTCCAATTTGAATGAAGAATGGCAGCCTTGTAAACACTTGAATAGATTAGGCCCAAGCAAATTAGAATGTAATTTGGCCTCTTCATCTTGACATTGGGCTTAAATAGATTGATTAAGCCCTTAAAGCTTCCTTGAATTCAATTGGATCCATATGCAAAGCTCATGATCCAAATATCCTTGATTGATTTATAGGAAACTTCATACAATCTCATATTCTTCTTAGATGATTCACCAAACATGTACAATGGTTGGATTGCATATCTTTGTAGGCTATCTTGGTAGAAATGACAACCTTGAAGAACCTTCTTGAAATATTTATCTTGCAAATATTTGTAGGATTCTTGCAAGGAATCTTGATTCTCATCAGAAGTGGATCCATAGAATCCATGATCATACCTGTATGTATGTTGTCCATTTTATGAAATAAATATATGATATATATGAATGAATGTGATGTATGTTTAAAATGGATAATGTGCAAAGTGAGACAAACGTATAAAGCCCAAAAATCTTCCAAAGAAAATAACGAGTCATGGTTTTCCATTGGAGCAATAATTCAAGAAAAATTCAATCACTTGTGTCATTGGTTATGCATAAATAGGGGTGATATATTTGGTTTGAATGTTTTCTTAAAGTTATTGTGAAGCATTTGATGTTATGAGTATAGGAAAGATTGTGTGTCAATAATGACAATGAGTATCTAAGACATATGGTGTTCAAATCATTATACTTGTTGGTCCAATGGGCTTGACTTGACTAGTGTGAAAAGCTAATAACGACAATGCATATCTGAGGATGGAAACACTAGGAATTAGATTGATTGAAGCTCACAAAAAGTTGATATGAATAAGTATTGTTCACTTATTAGATATCAAAATTCCAATAATGACAATATGTATTTGAGGAATTTATGAGAATTTAATAAGAATTCAATCACCTACTAGAAATTTACCCCAATGGGATTTTCATTTTCCTATTTGGAAGTATAGGATTTGCCAAATTAGTAGGATTACCATTTTGATTAAAGACCAAACCATTATGGTAGCTACATAATTACATAAGTTATTAATCATGTTATTTTCTGCATTTTGATAATATGAAATTGACAAACCCACCGACAAATATATTTAATTCTTTTAGGCTCACAGGGTCTAAATCTATGAATTGGTTTTAATAACCTAAATCTATGGTCCTTGCATTTGAGTACATAGTATATGTATTCAATTTGATTTGTTCTTGGTTTTTTAGAGAAAAGACTACTCCAAAATGGAAACAAAATATTGGATGAGGTTGATGCTATATGATTATTTTATAAGTCAAAGGTTGCAAAACAACATATGAACATAACCAGACTCTAAGTAATTATGCATCATCTATAAGAGTTGTATGATGAGCATAGATACACTAATCAATATGAGATATTGAGGTAGTTACTTTGAATATGAAGAAAATTATAAAGAAAGAAAAAGGAAAAGAAAAGAAAAAAAAAGGAAAGGAAAAAAAATTATAAAGGAAGAAAATTAGATAGTGTTTCTTTTTAATCTTCATACTATTCAACTAGAGTAAGAAATTGGAGAAAAGCAATCAAAGAAGAAAATGTTTCATCTTTAATTTCGTATTCTTCTATTTTTCTATAGTATTATTTATGAAAGAATTTGAATTGTGAGAAACCTCTTTCATTTCTTATTAATTTTTAATTAAACTAAATTTGAAATTATTTTCATATGATGATTAAATTCATTAAACAACTAGAGAGTCTAGATATTTTGATGAATAATAATTTTCAAATAGTTTAATTCTTCAAATTCATTCCAAATTTTCATGAGATGGAAAATGCACTTTAACGTAATAGAAAAAGTTTATATTATAAATCCTAAAAGGGAAATTGCAAGGGACAAGTCCATAGATAATGCTATAGTTGACAAAAGAAAATATTTCTATTGTCAATGTTATGAATATTGGAAAAAAAATTGTTCTAAGTATTGTGAATACTAAAAGACAAAGAGAAGGATAAACCTTATGAAGGTAATTCTATCTCTTATTACTATATTCCAATGATTCATATAGTTCATCTGTTGCTACGATTCATGATATAGGTGCTTCTATGCCATATGCATGATCAAAGTAAGCAACAGAAGCATGGAGTTAAATCAAGTGATTTTAAGAGATCTAAAAGGAAAAATGTTTGTTCCCAAAGAGTTTTTTGAATACCTCATGATGATTTTAGTAATCATATTTTGTATGTCTTGTATGTACTTAATGATGATTTTAAAAATCATGTTTTGTAAATCATGTATGTATTTCATACTTAAGCTTCATTATTCTGTAACTTTAAGGAATTGTGAATTCTGTTACTAGAAAAATATTTACGTAGTTTATTATGATAATAAACTTAAGAGTATGAATTATTTGTTTGATGTATTATTATTAATTAATAATAACAAAACAACTCCTGTAATAATGCCATAAAGAACTCTAATTTAAAACCACTATGATTTCTATGATTAGTTTATTTAGCTAAAGATAAGACAACTTAGTTAGATAATAGGTGTCACTACCTGTAACAACCCACACCCACCCTAAGAGTTTTGTGACAAAATTGCTTGATTGCAAATTACTATGACAAAGTATGTGCTTTCATGAAAATTCATGTGCTATGTGATTGATGAGTAAGTGGCATGCTAGATTAATTCTAATACACATAATATGAATTTTGGATATGAAATAGGTGATTTATATGAAGTGCAAAGGCATAAAATGACTTATTGCATACAAAGTGAATTTTCATGCACAAAGCGATTTCTAAGTATAAAATAATTTTTATGAGCATTTTTAAAGTATTTTAAATTAAATATTTTTGGGGGAATTTTAATGAAAATAAGAAGCAAAATATTTATTTAATTATTTATAATCAGTCCATAAATTAGATTAAAGGCCTAACTCACCAAAAGCCCAACAAGCCAAAACACTTTTAACCTAGCTCATTAATGGCAAACTTGTAATTTTTGCATTATAACCCTAATTTTAATCTAATATTCAGCCACCTTAGGGTTAGGCAGCCTCCATTCTATTTTCCCATCAGATTTTTATAGAATTTTCTCTCAAAAATTCTCTCTCAATCGAAATTCACAAGGTGCCTCTAAACCTTACGATTTTATGATCGTCTTCATAAGTTTTTCCCTTCTTTCAAGTTACTATTTGATTTTTATGAAACTAATCATGAGTAATCCATATGGGAAAATATATTTACTATTTTTCTTCTTATTAAATTCAACCTAGGCTATTTTTTTGAAGGAGAAACTGATTTCCAAACGTAAATACAATTCTTTTTTCACAAATTCATCAAACGTGAACCCTAAAATCTAAAAGTTGAAATTTTCATGCATATGATCTAAAGGGGGCAATTTCTGCATTTTTATGTTCTAAATTGATTCTTGTTATGTTTCCTTAAAAAATATTAGTATAAATCATGCGTTTATATATTACTGTAATGATCAAAAAGTGTGAAAAGCAAGAACATCTATAGTTTCTCCATGGTATGTGGTTCGGTCTACCTTGGGATTTTGATCCCAAGGCCTATAATTTTTATAAGATACATTTTAATGATTATTGGCATATGTATATGAATGATATATGATTTAATTGCATGTTGGTTGAAGGAGTAGCTCAAGGAACCACCTAGAGTGTTTCAGCCTACCTAGGGTTTCCAAAACCCTAATTGTTATGATTGATTAATGTGTACATGATTAAGTGACATGTGAATTAGGTTTTATGATGCGTTAATAATGAATTAATGATCTTAAATTGACTATGAGAATAATTGTATGAATCAGTCAAAGGAGACAAGTAAGACTCTTTTAAGGTTTACTTGTTAAGTTGATATATATATGGAAAGTATTAAGTGTACCAAGTTTGATGTTGAAATGAATTGATACTAAGATCATGATTTATTGTATTTGGCTTTAGAAAAGTCTTGGTATGAGTTATTATGTAATTTCATGTGAGCCTGAGAAGGCAAAATATGTAAGACTTAAAAGTCAACATGTTATATACAAGTGATGAGTGCACTTCTAAGTGCAACTCCAAGTATATGTGAATGATATATGTGCATGAGGTAGTTATGGGATAGGATAACATGAAGTTAAGCAAATGCTAAGTGTTGAATTATAATATTATGTTAGAGCTTGAGGATTGTTAGAGGTGCAAGGGCTACAGGCATTAGCAGCTAAGGAACCATAATACGAGTAAACATTATGTTCATGTTACAAGTACCAGTCATCATGATATGTGAACTTTTGAGATTCTTGAAACCTAAGTTCCTTTATATTTTCAATTATAACTATATGTGTTATGGAGTAGCCTACACATCAAGTTTCAAGGATTCAAGTTCAAAAGGCTTCTAGTCCAATTAGCATGCCTCAAGGACCCATAACAAGGTCTGGGTCCAAGAAGCTTCAATAAGCCTTAATCCATCATCTACAAGGCTTGATAAATTTAGCTGATGGAGGTTTACAAGGCTGGGTAAATTTTAGGCTTAGTTCAAATGAAGCCCAATACAATTTAAGCCAAGTCAATGTTACTAATGGGCTTAGTTAAGAATGTTAATGGGTTTCAAAAGGGTTGGTCGTTCATCATTTAGAATCCACTAATTTTATTTATTTGGGCTGTCTTTGTTAAGTGTTAAGCCAAAATTCAGTTTGTTAAAGTTTTTAGCTAAAGTTAAGTTTAAATTATCTTTAATGCACACCATTAAAGTTAATGATGACCTTTAATTGTTAGGTATTGATGATTCTAAGCTCAAAGGTTAGATGTTAAGTTTTAATTGTCTTTAATGGTTAGGTACTAATTACCTTGTATTACTAGGAATTGATGATAGGTATTAATGGTCTTAAATTGTTGCCTTTTGGCTTTTCCTATTCTTGGAGGGATGTTCCAAGATTAAAATGTGCAGATTTTTTTAATGAAAAGATTAAATTTGAATTGTTAATGATAAACCAAAAAGCTATTAGCTTTTGTCTTTGTGTTCTTGCATAGAATGCATGCTTAAAGAAACATTCAAGTATATTGATCTCCTGCTTATGGATTGTTTTGAAATTGGAATCTAGAAACTGAGTTTTCTTTATTCTAATTCTTGATCAATTTATCTAAGTAATATGAGTTCTAACCTTTCTTAGGGGTTGAGACTAAATTGGCTATTGGGGTTTTCAAGTTAATGTTGTGGGGTCCGTAATAATCAAAGGGGTTCTCAAGCTTTTTCTTAGTGGTTCCATATCAATATGATTTCTTTGTTAAGCTTGGGTTGCCAAAGGACAATTGATCCAAAACCATTATTGATTATTCAATGATAAGAAAGAACCTTTGTGATTGTTGCCTTACCTTACATTCTTTCTGGAACCACACTATTTTTTATCCTTTGTTTAATCAGCTAAACATTTATTGCTATTATGTTACATGTGATTGCATTCTTCAATGCTATTGTACAAGTGATTGCCATTAGTTCTAGCTATAGTACCTAGGAAACCTTTTATGTAGAAATCCTTGTGTCAATGCAAGAAATCATCAGAACCTGTGCATATGCTCTTAACCCTAATGGATAAGGATAGTGTATCCACATTAGCTAAAAGGGGTGGTTCTAGCTGTGGAGCCTGCTCAGCCTCATGCTTCTTTACAAGTTGGAAGTTGCAATTTGGTATGATGCCACCTCTCCTTTGAGTGAATAAGGCAAAAGCCGTCACTCTACAAGTTATAAGTTATAAGTTTGATTTCTACAAACCTTGGTGCAAACTATGAATTATGAATTATGAACCCTTATAAAGGAATATGTGTTATTGTACAAGTTGTATTGTTTACTCATTAAGATCATTTATCTCACCCCTTTTCCTTATGTGGTTTCAGGTGAGCATTATGAGGAGGCAAGGTAATGCAACCCACTAGCTATAGAGAGCTAGGAATCGATTATATTGAATCAAAACCCAAAGATCGATCAAACAAGAACAAAAAGAAAAGCTTGACCCAATTCACACTTATTGAAGAGAACCAAAGCTATAAGGAGATGAGTGCCATAAGTTACCTTGATAAGCTCAGATTTAAGTTCTAAACAAGAACTTGGAAGAATCTCTCACTTGAAGAAAATTCAAAGAAAAGTTATTATTATTGAAAAACTAAACCCTCAATTACAATGGAGCCTTTAATTTATAAGGGGGCTAAAACTCTAAGAACTCAACTAAGTTAGGAAATCTATTTCTATAGGGTAATAAGAATCCTTATGGAAAATAGAATCCTAATTAAGAAGTCCTTATTGGAGAATCGAATTCCTAATTAAGAAATTAACTCCTAAAATCAAACCAAATAACATAAATTTGATGTGGACCTACTAATATATCAAGTTCAGGGCCCATAATTACAAAGAATGCATTTAAAACATAAAACTCATAAAATTTTGAAAGAAACAAAACTGGTAGCCCATTGCGCTCATGATGCAATAGCTTAAAAGCTCTCTATTGTGCCCACACTGCTGGTGCGCCCGCACCAAGGTAAGTAGTCTGGGCTCGTCACAACTGTGACAAGTGTCGTGACCGTGACACCTTTAGTCTTCACCATTTTCTTGTTCTTCTCCTCCATTTTGTAGCCAAGAGTAGGTGATCAGCCTTTGGGACAATTTTGGCATCTTTTGGATAGTATGGAGGCCTTCTAAAGTTGATTCTTCATCTTGCATTTCCATGATCAACCTTGCAAAGCTTGTTTCATTTTTTTTATTCTTGACCTTGTCATTGGACTTGCAATTTCTTGCAAAGGATCTTGGGAATATCTTGTAATCATAGCTCCTTGATCTCTATTATTCCCTCCCTCCTCGAAAGGATTCATCCTCGAATCACCTACATCAAACAGAGTAAGATTAGCAACATTAAATGTAGCACTAACATTACCATAGTTGCTTGGCAAATTGAGTTTGTAGGCATTGTCATTAATTCGCTCCAAGACTTAAAATGGTCCATCTCCTCTAGTTTGCAACTTGGACTTCCTTTGAGCAGCGAATCATTCTTTTTGCATGTGAACCCATACCCAATCTCCAGGTTCAAACACAATCTTGACCCGTCCCTTATTCACTTGCCTTGCATATTGTTCATTCTTCCTTTCAATGTTGGCTCGCACCTTGGCATGTAGTTCCTTCACAAATTCTGCCTTTTTTTTACCATCCAAATCTGTATGTTCATTAGTAGGCAAAGGCAAAATATCTAAAGGCGTCAAAGGATTAAACGCATACACAATCTCAAAAGGTGAAAAGGAAGTAGTTGAATGAAGATTCCTATTATATGCAAACTCAATGTGTGGCAGGCATTTCTCCCATTGTTTCAAGTTCTTTTGTATGATTGTACGCAACAAAGTGGAAAGTGTTCTATTGACTACCTCGGTTTGCCCATCTGTTTAAGGATGTGCCATAGTAGAAAACAGTAATTTAGTCCCTAATTTTCCCCATAAAGTGCGCCAAAAATGGCTTAGGAACTTGACATCCCTATCACTCACAATTGTTCTAGGCAAACCATGCAAACGAACTACTTCTTTAAAGAACAAATCAGCAATATGTGTGGCATCATTAGTTCTAGCACAAGCAATGAAGTGAGCCATTTTACTAAACCTATCAACAACCACAAATATACTATCCATACCACTTTGAGATCTAGGCAACCCTAACACAAAATCCATAGAAATATCAGTCCAAGGATGAGTAGGTACAGGTAAAGGGGTATACAAAACATGTGGCTTGACCTTAGACTTTGCTTGTCTACAAGAAATACACTTATCATAAATAGATTGCACATCATGCTTCGTGCTAGGCCAATAAAAATGTTTATGCAAGAAGTCTAAAGTCTTTTGAACACCAAAATGCCCCATCAAACCACCCCCATGAGTTTCTCTTACAAGCAACTCTCATATAGAACATACAGGCACACATAATTTATCCCTTTTAAACAAAAAACCATCATGCCTATAATATTCTCCAAATGCACACCTTTCACATGCATTTCGTGCTTGCCCAAAATCAGCATCATTCACATACAACTCTTTAAGAAACTCAAAACCAAGTAATTAAGTTTGCAATGACGAAAGTAATGCATACCTTCTAGACAAAGCATCAGCAACAATATTTTCCTTTCCATGTTTATACTTAATCACATAAGGAAATGTTTCTATAAACTCTAACCATTTAGCATGCCTTTTGTTAAGCTTTCATTGGGATTTCAAAAATTTTAAACTTTCATGATCAGAATGAATGGTGAATTCCCAGGCCAAAGATAATGCTGCCATGTAGAGTCCTAACTAATGCAAACAACTCTTTATCATAAGTAGGATAATTCAAAGCTGCCCCATTAAGCTTTTTACTAAAATATGCAATAGATTTGGAATCTTGCATCAAAACAGCCCCAATCCCAATCCCAGATGCATTATATTCAATTTCAAAAGCTTTATCAAAATTAGGCAAGCTCAACAATGGTGCATTTGTTAATTTATCTTTCAAAGTATTAAAAGCTCTTTCATGCACATCATCCCACTTAAACACAACATTCTTTTTAACAAGCTCATTCAAAGGTGTAGCAAAACTAAAATTTTGAACAAACCTTCGATAAAAACTTGCCAAACCATGGAAATTTCTTACCTCGTTTGCATTCTTTGGTGTAGGCTATTCCTTAATTGCCTTCACCTTTTCCTCATCAATACGAACTCCATGCAAACTCACAATGAAACTAAGAAATATCATAGATTCCAAACAAAATGAGCACTTTTTAAGATTAGCATACAACTTGTGTTCCCTCAACACGCAAAAGACAGTATGCAAATGATTTATATGCTCATCCAAACTTTTGCTATATACTAAAATGTCATCAAAGTACACTATCACAAATTTTCCAATGAAAGCATGCAACACATGATTCATTAACCTCATGAATGTACTAGGTGCATTAGTCAAACCAAATGGCATTACCAACCACTCATACAATCCATACTTAGTTTTCAATGCAATCTTCAATTCATCACCTTCTTTCATTCTAATTCGATAGTAGCCATTCTTAAAATCTATTTTAGTAAACAAACAAGAGCCATGCAATTCATCTAACATATCATCTAATCTAGGAATTGGATGTTTATACTTTACAGTGATTTTGTTGATGGCTCGACAATCCACACACATGCGCCATGTTCTATCTTTCTTTGGAACTAAGATGACAGGAACTAAACATGGGCTAAGGCTTTCCCTTACGAATCCTTTCTCCACCAATTCATCCACTTGCCTTTGAATTTCCTTCGTCTCCTCCATATTGGCTTTATAAGCTGGTCAGTTTGGAATTGAAGCTCCAAGCATGAAATAAATTGATGTTCAATACCTCTCAAGGGAGGTAAACCATATGGAATCTCCTTGGGAAATAAATCATCAAATTCCTATAATGGAGAAATAACAACACTTGGCAAAGAAGGGTTAAGCTCATTAGTTGAAAGATACACATCCTTATACATAAGTACCGGTAATTGTGGCCTTGACATTAAAACATTTTTAACCTCACTTTTTCTAGCAAATGCACCCATTCTTTTGTGCTTCTCTCCTTTTTCCACAATTTCCTTTTCACTTTCATTATTTTTTTCAATTTCACTTTTTCTTTTCTCTTGCTCATTCTCTTTCTTTTTCTTTCCTCTATTTCACTCCACTATTTTTCTCTCAATCTACATTCTTTTACTATCCTCACTTGATCCTCATAAGCTTGCATAGGAGAGAGAGGAGTTAGTACAAAAAATTTGTTATTAAAGGCAAAAGTATACAGATTTTTGTACCTATCATGAGTGACCCTCCTATCAAATTGCCATGGATGTCCCAAAAGAATATGACCAGCATGCATTGGGGCTACATCACATAGAACTTTATCCTCATACTTCCCTATAGAGAAGGAAACCAATACTTGTTTGGTTACTTTGATTTCCCCACAGTCACTCAACCATTGTAGCTTGTATGGCCTTGGGTGCTTCATAGGCTTCAATTGTAACTTATCCACCAACAACGTACTAGCCACATTAGTGCAACTCCCATTATCAATGACCATTGTGCAGATTTTATCTTTTACCAAGCATCTTGTATGAAAAATCTGCTCTTTTTGTTCCTCATCACCATCTTCCTTTGGTTGAATGCTCTCTTCTAGCTACCAACAAGTCCCCTTTCATTGGTCCTGCAATCTCAACATCTGAACAATCTTCCAAGGGAGGCATTTCATCCTCATTAGAGCTGGTACTTTCGATCTCTCCATTGTCTCTTACCACCATAACTCGCTTGTTTGGGCATTGAGAAGCAATGTGCCCGAAACCCTGGCACCTGAGACACTTAATATCATGAGTCTTAGTAGGAGTTTTTGAATCAATTTTACCTTTGGGTACAACATTAGACTCCTTGGACTTGGGTTCCTCCTTTGATTTGAACATAGTTTTGTTGTCC
This sequence comes from Reutealis trisperma, assembly GCA_947687605.1. Lineage (NCBI taxonomy): Eukaryota > Viridiplantae > Streptophyta > Magnoliopsida > Malpighiales > Euphorbiaceae > Reutealis > Reutealis trisperma. The sequence continues at coordinate 503,289 of CANTUT010000104.1, read as the reverse complement.
TTCCAATTCGACTTCCACGACTGGCTAGAAGATGAAGTAGCTCTTGAGCCCCTAGACTTGAGTTGCTGTTCCACCTTAATAGCCTTGTGTAGCAGCTCCTCCATATCCATATAGTGTTGTAAATCCACAATGTCGGCGATCTCTCTATGTAACCCTCTAATAAACCTTGCCATTGTAGCCTCTCGGTCCTCATCTATGTTAGCTCTAATCATCCCAATCTCCATCTCTTTGTAATAATCCTCCACACTCTTAGAGCCTTGGACCAAACTTTGAAGCTTCCTTTGCACATCCCTATAGTAATGAGTAGAGATAAATCGCTTCCTCATGACTATCTTCATGTCCTCCCAACTCCGAATAGGCCTTTCACCATACCTCCTCCTTTTTTGTTGAAGATCATCCCACCAAATACTTGCATAATCAGTGAATTCTATTGCTACCAACCTCATCTTTTTCTCCTCAGAATAGTTATGACAGTCATATACATGCTTGACCTTCCTTTCCCGCTCCAAATACAACTCAAGGTCGTTTTTACCTTGAAACTTAGGAATCCTCATTTTAATGCTTCCCAAGTTGTTGTCTCTTTTATCAATAACCCTCTTTCCTTTCCTAAAGTGAGATTCTCCCTCATCTGATTTAACCTCATCACCTTCCTCATACTCCTGATTCTCGAAGGCTTTGATTTGCTTAGGGTTTGCAAATCATCTATCCTCGAACTGAGTGTCTTCATTTGATCGATCATAGCCCTCATCCACAACTTCTTCTCAAGATCTTGATGTTCACTTCTACTATTGCTCATTATGATTTTACCTGCAAAGAAAAGGGTTAGTGTAAAAAAAAAAAAAAAGATTGGTTCCTCACCAACTCAACTCACGTGTTTCACTCACGAAACATTCGCTCCACTCGTGTTTCACTCTTCTTTTTATGGCTTTTCTCTGAATTAAGCTCACCACTCAAGCCTTTTACCACTCTTTTAGATCCTTGCACTAGCTCTTATAAAGAACTCTATCAATGCTCTCACCAAGATAACAAGTGACAAAAGAATTTTAGGTCTGAAATTTTAAAGAAAGAACAAAGGTGTGATGAAAAAATTAAAGGTGCAGGTTTTTTTTTTTTTTTATAACTATATTCGGATCAATTAGGACACAAGAACACGAATAGATTTGACTTTTTTTTTTATATAATCGGATCAACAAATTTCAAATTGATGGAATTGATTCTCTAAGAAGTTGTACAAAGTAGCAGGTCTAACTTTTTTTTTTTTTTTTATAGATTCAGAAACAAGAAAATAGGGGATATCTATTCTTGATTTGAAAAGCCAAAGCTTTGATACCAAATAATGTGACCAACTAGCTATAGAGAGCTAGGAACCGATTATATTGAATCAAAACCCAAAGATCGATCAAACAAGAATAAAAAGAAAAGTTTGACCCAATTCACACCTGTTGAAGATAACCAAAGCTATAAGGAGATGAGTGTCACAAGTTACCTTGATAAGCTTAGATTTAAGTTCTAAACAAGAACTTGGAAGAATCTTTCACTTGAAGAAAATTTAAAGAAAATTTATTATTATTGAAAAACTGAACCCTCAATTACAATGAAACCTTTAATTTATAAGGAGGCTGAAACTCTAAGAACTCAACTAAGTTAGGAAATCTATTTCTATAGGGAAATAAGAATCCTTATGGAAAATAGAATCCTAATTAAGAAGTCCTTATTGGAGAATAGAATTCCTAATTAAGAAATTAACTCCTAAAATCAAACCAAATAACATAAATCTGATGTGGACCTACTAATATACCAAGTTCAAAGCCTAAAATTACAAAGAATGCATTTAAAACATAAAACTCATAAAAATTTCAAAGAAACAAAACTGGCAGCCCATCCCGTCCGCGACGTGATAGCTTAAAAGCTCTCTGTTGTGCCCGTACCAGGGTAAGTAGTCTTAGCTCGTTGCGATCGTGACACCTTCAGTCTTCACCATTTTCTTGTTCTTCTCCTCCATTTTGTAGCCAAGAGTAGGTGATTAGCCTTTGGGACAGTTTTGGCATCTTTTGGATAGTATGGTGGCCTTCTAAAGTTGATTCTTTTGCATTTCCATGATCAACCCTTGCAAAGCTTGTTACATTTTCTTTGTTCTTGACCTTGTCATTGGACTTGCAATTTCTTGCAAAGGATCTTGGGAATATCTTATAATCACAACTCCTTGATCTCTATCACAAGGTGAGAGATCAAGCACTCTACTCTGCTTGGGGAGTTTCCTTGTCCAAGTTTATTATTATATTATGATATGAAGAGTCTCTTTTAAATGCTCAAGGAGTTCTTGTTTGGGGAGTTTTATTTTTGAAACGTTATGATTTCATGATTTATTTGGAGTCTTAAAATGTTCTTTTCTTATGGATTGTATTTAAAGTATTTTAAACAATTCTTTAGCAAATTAAGATTTTCCTTTATAAATGGTCAAATTAAGTTAATGCATGGGGGTTTGGTATGATCCTAGGCACTGTTTATACATGCATAAGTGGATTCTATGGGCATGAGTGACCTTACGTCTTCCCATATTCTAGGACCATCACATCTCCAAAATTGGGATGTGACAAAGTTGGTATCAGAGCTGTAGTTTTAAAGTCTAGTTTAGACTTGTCTGTTTATTGGGTTGATTAAGTATAATCCTAGAGCATAGAAATTTTTCCTTTATATCAATTACAGTCTAACACTAGTATGGTTCTATGAAATCCTTATAAGCTATAGTACTCCTTGGTATTGTTTGTGCACCTTATGATTCTTTTATCATATGACCAAGAAAAGTACCCCTACTAGAGGATTTAGACCTAGAGCACCTTGAGTGGCATGTAAGAGGACTTGGCGAGAGATGTTCGAAAAGGTCCTGCCTGTGATCCAACATAAAGAAGAGAAGATTCCTGATGAGGAGGACCTCGAGGAGTGTCTAGACTTAGACTAGGTTTATAGTCAAATTCAGAAGTTAGAGGGAGACTACTTGGACCTGATGCAAGAAAATTGACGTCTTAGGTCAGTGCATGCTTTGAGGGAGGATGTGGAGCAAATTAAGACTAGAAGTGTTGAACAGATGGGAGACCATACACCTAGAGATTCTTGCTACTCGCCATCTAGAACCTTGCCTTCGATAGGTCGCATGCCTGATAAAGACTTCCTTTGCTATCGATGTGGTGGCATTGGTCACATTGCTCTTAATTGCCCTCTTATTGATTATTCGCCTACTTGACCCTAGAAGTTACTCGATGTTCATCTTGATGAGGAGCATAATTGAAACTCGAGTTGGTAGTTGGTAATATTAGCCTGGTGGCATAGGGCTTATATGATACGAATGATATTATTTGACTACTTAGCTACTTAGTGTGGACTGATTTCTTTTATTGCCTATGAGATTATTGACTTTTATATGATAGAAGAGTCATTATGCTATATGTTATGTGTTACATGATACATGCCATGATATATAATATATGCTATGTGATATATGTCCTAAGATGTGATATTATATGATGTGTGCTCATGTTAAATGCATGGTAAGTATGATAATGCGATAGTGGGGTTATATGGGTTAAAAGGGAGTTTGATACAAACCTCAAGTATATTAAACTTGAGACCCAATATCTTTACGCTTGGAAGTAACTCCTTGGAAAGCTAAATCAGATTTTTCCCAAGTCCGTGATCCAATTCCAACCCATGATAGAGCACCTTGGAATGTGATCACGTTTGGATGATGATCTCTGCAACACAATACCAACTTGTGAAAGAGAACCTTGGAATAAATACGCACAAAGTAATTAGCTTTGATTGTATGAACTTGATTCGAGCAAGAATCAAAAACAAGAGATAACACTCTTAAGAAAAACTAAATTTTTTATTTATCAAAATCTAACTCCATTTTACATGAATGGTTGAGTTTATATAGAGGCTCAACCCTAAATGGGAATAAAACATAGACTAAGGAATCTTTCCTAAACAAGTATTAAAATTTTCTAGTTAGAAATTGATTCCTAGACAACTAATACTTATAGGTTCAACCCTAAATTGGAATAAAACATAGACTAAGGAATCTTTCTTAAAATTAAAGTTTCCTAGTTAGAAATTGATTCCTAAACAACTAATAATTATAAGTTCATCCTAAATTGGAATAAAACATAGACTAGGGAATCTTCCTAAACAAGGATTGAAGTTTCCTAGTTAGAAATTGATTCCTAAACAAGAAATAAATCTAAACTCGTTTTGGGCTTTATACTTAACATAAATAGGCCCAAAACTCACTAATTACATAAGCACACTTAATTTATTTGAACTTGGGCTTATATCATATTGATAGGGCCCAAAAACATCAAAAACAAACTAAAGGCCTAGGTACATGTCCATGTTTTGGCCTTCATCCACTTGAATCATTGTCACCAAACTTTGATTTGAGTCTTGAATCCCCATTTTGATGAATGATTGATTCTTGCATTCTTGAATTGTCGCAAGATCATTCCACAAGCCTTGAATCATCCCATTTAGTGTTTCCTTGAATTTCTTCATTCTTGCTCTTGTAATGGGACCATTGGGAAGTTGAATTGGATCCTTGCCTTTGTATGCTTTGTTGTTTGCATCAGAGTTTGCACTAAATACTTACCCATTATAGCAGAATGCCTCCTAAGAAAAAGGTCTGCATAGCAGCTTGACCTGTTAGGGCTAATGAGAATACAGTATTGAACATTGCTGTAGATATGCTTGATAGATTCTAGTGCTATGCACTTGTTTATCTTCGTGTTTTGCTAAGAGTTTAGGTAGAGATAAGGAATTAACGAATGAACCCCTAGTAGTGTCGACTCCTTTAGGAGAATATGGAAGTGAAGTACGTATTTAAGGACTGTGAGGTAGACATTAATGGATGAAAATTTCCAGTAGAGTCATTAGAACTTGATGTACTAGAATTTGATGTGATCTTAGTAATGGATTGGCTATATGAGCATGGAGCTCATATTGACTATAGAGAGAAGCAAGTAGAATTTTGAACCAATGATAGGGAGAAATTTTGTATCAAGGATATAGGAATGAGAACCCTCCAAATTTGATATCAGCTTTGGGAGCAAGAAAGATGTTAACTAAAGGGTGCCAAGTATACTTAGCTCATGTTGTTGATACCGATAAGGAAGCCATTATTCATGGCAAGAGCATACTAGTGGTAGACGAGTTCATGGAAGTTTTTCTAAAAGATCTACCTAAAATACCACCAGATCATGAGATCGAGTTCAACATCAAACTACTATTGAGCATGCAACCCATATCAATATTGCCATATCGTATGGCACTAGCGGAGTTGAAGGAATTAAAGATATAATAGCATGATCTACTCGATAAGGGTTTCATTTGATCAAGTAGTTTGGCATGGAGTGCTCCAATGCTATTTGTGAAAAAGAAAGATGGCTCGTTCTGTATGTGTATTGATTACCGTCAGCTTAGTAAGGTTACCGTGAAGAATAGGTATCCTTTGCCAAGGATAGACAATCTATTCAAGCAACTGTAAGGAGCTGGTTACTTCTCTAAGATTGGCTTGAGGTCCAGTTATCATCAGCTAAAGAACTATGGAGAAGACATCTGCAAGATTGCTTTTTGTATAACATATGGTCACTATGAGTTCATGGTTCTACCATTTGGTCTAATGAATGCTTTGGCTACTTTCATGGACTTGATGAACCGAGTGTTCAGGCCATTTCTCGATAAGTTCATGATCATTTTTATCGACGACATCTTGATTTACTCTAAGTGTAAAAAGGGACATGAAGAGCATCTGAGGATCGTGTTGCAAATGCTACTTGATCATTAGCTTTACGCAAAGTTATCTAAGTGAGAGTTTTGGATAGAGTCTATCAATTTTCTTAAGCATATTCTTAGAGGTTCTGTATCATATATAGTAAATAAAGAAGGAATTCAAGTTGATCCTAAAAAAGTTAAAGCGATAGCCAATTGGCCATGACCCACAAAGGTTTCTAAAGTTTGGAGTTTCTTGGGTATAGCCGGTTATTATTGCAGATTTGTATAGGACTTCTCTAAGATAGTATCACCATTGACCAAGTTGACCAGGAAACAAGTTAAGTTTAATTGGAAGGAGTCTTATGAAGAGGGTTTCTAAAAGCTCAAGAAGTGCTTGATATCAACTTCGGTTCTGGCTTTACCCAAAGGCGAGGTAGGGTTCACGGTTTACTGTAATGCCTTAAGAATAGGGCTTGGATGCGTCCTAATGCAAAATGGTAAAATGATCGCCTATGCATCATGACAACATAGGAAACATGAAGTGAATTATCCTACTCATAATTTAGAATTGGCTGCAGTAGTGTTCGCTCTAAAGATCTAGAGGCACTACATGTATGGAAGAAAGTGTAAGATCTATACGGATCATAAGAGTCTTCAATACATCTTGAGCTAAAGAGACCTCAACTTGAGGTAGAGAAGATGGGTTGAATTACTTAAGGACTATGACTGCCAGATTCTCTACCATCCTAGAAAGGTAAACACTATTGCAAATGCTTTGAGTTGAAAATCGATAGAAAGCTTAGCCCATGTGGCCATGCATGAGATACCAATCGTAAAGGAGTTAAGAGGACTGTTTAGCTAGGGTTTGAGGCTGATGTGTCACATCCCAATTTTGGAGATATAAAGTCATCCACACCCGTAGAACCTACTTATGTACATAGTAACATTGCCTAGGATCGTACCAAAATACCATACATTAACTTAATTCAACCATTAATAAAAAGGTAACCTTAATTTGTAGAAAAATAGCTTAAAAATTCTTTAAATACAATCCATAAGAAAAGAACATTTTAAGACTCCAAACAAATCATCAAAACATAATATTCCAAAAAGAAACTCCCTAAACAAGAACTGCCGGAGCATTTAAGAGTGACTCTTGCATATCATAATATATAGATAAGCTTAGACAAGGAAATCCCCCAAAGTGGAGTAGGTTGCTTGAGCTATCACCTTGCCTCCTCATAGTGCTCACCTAGAAACCATATAAGAAAAGGGGTGAGATAAATAATCCAATGAGTAAACAATATGACTTATACAATAACACATATCTCTTAGAAAGGGGCTCATAGCTCATAACTCATAGTTCATGATTCATAATTCATGGTTCAAAGTTTGCAATTTAGCAAGGTTCATAGAAATCACACTTATCACTTATCACATAGAGAGTGAAGATTGTTGTCATATTCACTCAAACACTAGAGGAGAGGTGGCATCAAACCAAATTCTAACTCCTATCACTTAATAAGTGTAAAGTTGATCAGGCCCCATGGCTAGAACCATTGCATTAAGACCATGTGCATAGGTTCCGATGATTTCCCACATCAGCAGGAGGATTTTTGCATAAAAGGGTTCATAGATACCATACTAGAGCTAATGGCAATCACTTTTAACAATAGCATTAAAGAGAACAATCACATGTAAAATAGTAGCAATATAAGTTTAGCTTATTGAACAAAAGATAAACAATAGTGTGGTTCCAGAAAGAATATAAAGTAAGGCAACAACCACAAAGGTTATTTCTTATCATTAAATAAACAATAATAGTTTCAAATCAATTGTCCTTTGGCAACCTAAGCTTAACAAAGAAATCATGTAATTAGAATTGATAATATAAAGGAACTTGGGTTTCAAGAATTTCAAAGGTTCACATATCATTATAACTTGTACTTGTAACATAAACATAATGTTTACTCACCTTGTGGTTCCTTAGCTTCTAATGCCTGTAGCCCTTGCACCTCTAATAATCCTTAAGCTCTAACATAACATTATAATTCAATACTTAGCATTCATGCTATCCTATCCCATAACTACCCCATGCACATATATCATTCACATATACTTGGAGTTGCACTTAGAAGTGCACTCATCACTTGCACATAACATATTGACTTTTAAGTCTTGCATACGTTGCCTTATTAGTGTAATAACCAAGGTTTCCCAAACTTATTAGAGTTAGCAATGGAGGCACCAAAATGTTCATGTATTGTGCCATTCAAGGCCTCCCTAGTACATTAAGAACCATAAGAACATCATTAGAAGCAAATTCTGAAAGGACAATGTGATAATGAGTGAAAAATGTAATTAATTTCGATAAGCACTTTTATGATAAAATGAAAGTCAAACTGAGTTTGACTTAATGTGACTATGTTAATAATTTATTTGAAATGTGAAACTAAAGTGCTAGTGAATAGGCACTGGCATCTTCTAAATCATTAGGAGATAATAATAATAGTGACATGAAAAGTTAATTTCAATCAAAGTTACAATGGTACAATGAAAGTCAAACTTAGTTTGACCGAGTGAGTTTCTATGACTTACATACATGAACAAAGCTAATGAAAGGCTAGAAAATGTGTACTATAGAGTGAACAAGATTTATCTAGCAATGTCTAGAGTATGTAGTGATATTGGAAGGTAGAAATATGTATATTAAAGTGAAAGAAACAAAATGGAAAATGTATTAAGCACCAAGCTTGAAACGTGCATATAAGAATTCGTTAATGGGCTTTTGAACTCAAAAGCCCAAGCCATTGAGTGGTTGGCCCACAAGGCCCAAGGATGGATGAACATACACTTAACTAGAGTTAGAAATAACTAACCAAGTTTAAGTTTGATGTTGGAAAAGCCAACCATTAATTTTGACTTGGAAGCCACAATTTTTTTACTAAGTCAATTCCTTTTCCAACTTAAATTCTCCCTTCAACCACACCAAAGTCTACATTTTTTTTGGCTACTTCTAAAATCATATGATGAGCATCATAATTATAGAGAAAATCATAGCCATCCATCAAGATTAAATCTTAGCCATTGGAATAAGCTTGATCAAATCTTCACCATCCAACCCATCATATACATATGCAAATTTTATGTTGTAAACATCATTTTTCCTATCTGTACACCAAAGTTTCACAATAACAAAAGAAGCTCTCTCTCTACACCAATAGCAATAAGAACCTTAGCAAACCAAAGCTTACCAAGGTGAGAAATCATGTTCATCTTCTCTTTCCCATGTTCTAAGGTTGATTTTAGTATCTTGGTTGCATAAAGTCTCTTCTACACTAGATATAAATTTTGGCCAATACTAGGAAATGATCAAGGAAGTGTTCTAAGTTCTAATTGAGTACATCTATAGTTATTTTAGATAAAGAACAATGATTTATGTTGTGCTAATTTCATAATTCCATGATCAATTTGAAGATTGGATGAATAAATAATGGTTTCCCCAAATTCTAGGTTTTATGGAAAAATTGGGCATTTTGAAATTTGAACTTAAAGTCATGAAATTGAATGAGGAATCTAGCTTGGAAATGATTAGGAATAAGAATAGATATAAAAATGTATATGACTCTATTGATACACATCCCTTGTGAGTTGAAGTAATAAAACAAGTATAAGGTATAATTAGTAACATCATTAGTTACTAATTAATATGTAATTAAAATGCAAATATGTAGAATCTAAAGACAAGGATAAGGATATTGTCTAAGAGTGCAAGTAGGACCACTTGCATCAAAGTTAAACGTAAATAGGAGTAAAGGAGTCCAAGGTGCATGCTTAATAATATAATGTAATCGTGCCTTATTGCTTGCAACCATTTCTTGACATGTACTTGAAATGACATTTGATATGTGGTTGCCTATTGATTGTTGAACCATTTGGAAATCCATATCTTCCTTATATGATATTGACCATGATGAGCCTTTTGCTTAGTCATATATTTTGCTCAATGATGAGAATGATTAATATGCCAAACTATTTTCCATTGAATTCCTAATGTAGACTTTGGATATGTTTGTTATTGAAATCCATGAATAAGCAAAAATCCTCTTTGATGTGAGGAAATACACCAAACCTTATACACTTGGTATAAGCCTACAGGTAGGGTGAGAGTACCCAACCTCTGTTTAGGGGGAACACCTAACCGTAAGACCTAATCAGTCTCATGTAATGTAATGCATGTGTGATGCAAACAAGGAAGTATACAAAGGCAAGGATCCAATTCAACTTCCCAATGGTCTCATTACAAGAGCAAGAATGAAGAAATTCAAGGAAGCACTAAATGGGATGATTCAAGGCCTGTGGGATGATCTTGTCACAATTCAAGAATGCAAGAATGAATCATTCATCAAAATGGGGATTCAAGACACAAATCAAAGTTTGGTAATAATGATTCAAGTGGAGGAAGGTCAAATATATGAAGAGTCAAGCATAAAACATGGCCATAAGATGAAAGTGCACAAAAGCTGAAACGGGCAGCGTCAACAGCAGGATGAGAACCTTCTGTTGTGAGTGCAATAGTGTTGCGAGCGCAATGAAAACTGAAGCTGTGTAATTCATTTCATTTTTTTATTTTTGTTATTTTACTTTAATTCTAGATATTTTGGGCCTTAAAACTTATCATATTTAGTAGCCCAACTCAGTTATAGCATATTATTTGTTTAGGAATCAATTTATAACTAGGAAACTTCAATTCCTATTTAGAAAGATTTCCTATTCCATAGTTGATTCTAATTTAGGAGATTTCCCAGTCCTTAGCTAATTCTAATTTAAGGTTGAGCCTCTATATAAAATCAACCATTTATGTAAAATTAAGTTAAGTTATGATCAATAAAATTCAGTTTTCTTAAGAGTGTGATCTCTTGGTTTTGATTCTTGCTTGAATCAAGTTCATACAATCAAAGCTAATTACTTTGTGCGTACTTATTCTAAGGTTCTCTTTCACAAGTTGGTATTGTGTCGCGGAGATCATCATCCAAAGGTGATCATATTCTAAGGTGCTCTATCACAGGTTGGATTTGGATCGCGGACTTTGGAAAGATCTGATTTGGCTTTCCAAGGAGTTGCTTCCAAGTGTAAAGATAATTGAGTCTCAAGTTTAATATACTTGGGATTCATATCAGTTTGGTATCAAAGCTTAGGCTCTAAATCAGGTTATATCTTTTCATTTCGTTTGTGTTTCTTATTTTCATTTGTCTTTGTGTTTGTTAAATTCCTTTGTTTTCATCTTCTTAACTCTGTTGGTTCATGTTTCAAGTCTGAAAATTCAAAAAAAAAAAAATCCAAATTGTTTTACCTTTTATTTTTTCTTTGTTCCTTTGTTCCTTCATTCATTCCATCCTATTCATATTTCTATTCCTTGTTTCATTGGGAGGTCAAATCCATACTTACTTGGAAACCAATTCAAATTCAAGAAGAAAGAAGGGAGGACTCACCCAAGCTTGAAGACTTCAAATTTGGTTTGACTTCTTGTATTTAATCTTCAATTTGTTTGTTAATTTTCCTTACAATTTGCTGCTATAATTAAAAAAAAAAAAAAGAAAGAAATCGGTCAAAAAAAGAGAAAAAGAAAAAAGAAAAGCACAAAAAAAAAAGAATTAAAAAAAAGAACGAAAATTCGTCCAAAAAGAAAAGAAGAATAAAAAAGTGTTGAAATCTGACTTTTTGGTGTATTTATTTAGTTCCTAAAGTGAAGAGGACAAGAAAAGAAGCTGATTTTCAAGATTATACAAGGAGAATCAAAGATTTCAGCATTCTATAAGGAGATTGACCAAGTCTAAGCATCCTTCCAAAACAAGCTAGGATTGGTTTCCCACTCCTTTCCAAATTTGGTTTGACTTTTCTAATCCTATGTTCATTCTGATTTCTTGCTAATTCATTTCAATCCTTGTTCATGTCTCATTAAGTTTCCTAATCCCATCTGGATTCCTATATTGTTTTTCCTAGTTCTATTAGGATTTCAACTTTTGTTTTCCAACTTCAATTAGGATTTCTAATTTTATTTTCTAAGTCAAATTCTAATTTTGTTTTCCTAGTTCAATTAGGATTCTTGTTTTCCTAGTGTCTTTAGGATTCCTTATTGCTTGTTTCTTGTTTCATTTTGAGTCTTTGGAATTTTTATTTCACATGGTAATTTAGTAAGATTGTATTAATTTGATTTTTGCAACTAATCTTGACAAGAGATTTGAGTGGAAAAAGGCTAACTGTGAGCACATCTAGAGAAAAGCCATTGATTGAGAGTAAAATTAAACACGAGTGGACTTGAGTGACAAAATTACTTGAGTGAAACACGTGAGGGAGTGAAGTGAGGAAACTATTCTCTACTTTGCTAACTTTTTTTTGCAGCTCAAAGATGAGTGGAATCCAAGGAAATCAACAAGGGGAAATAGACAGATTCCAAGCCTTACATTATTTGCTCTAAGCGATGGAGAGAAGGACCAATTAGAAGCTTCAATCATGAGGGGACAACCATTAAATTTTCCTAGACAAGCTAGACATGTACTAAAGAGAGTGTAGGATGAGATTGAAGATGGTGGTGAATCATATGATGATATTGATGAAGAAGAAGAAGTGAGGTGAAGAGCTAGACAAGATGACAGCAATGGTGCAATAAAATTGAAAATTCCAACATTCATGGAAGAATAGATCCAGAAGCATACTTGGATTGGGAAAAGAAGATTGAATTGTTGTATTTGATGGATATGCCATTACTTGGTGGGATGATACCAAGCAAAAGTGGAGAAGAAATAGAGAAAGACCCATCGAAGAATGGAGGGGCTTAAAAGCAATCATGAGAAGAAGATTTGTAGCAAATCATTACTATAGGGAGTTGTACAATCATCTTCAAAACCTAACTCAAGGATCCAAGAGTGTTGAGGAATACTACAAGGAGATGGAGGTAGCCATGATTCGAGCAATTGTGGAAGAAGATAATGAGGCTACAATGGCAAGGTTCCTCAATGGGTTGAATAAGGATATTACAAATGTGGTTGAGCTACAACCCTATATGGATCTTGAAGATTTGCTTCATCTTGCTTTGAAGGTTGAGAAGCAATTGAAGAAGAGAAGTACCAATCAGTTATCCACCTCCTACAATGCACCATTCAAATCAAATTGGAGAAAAGATGACAAGGCTTTTCCATCCAAGCCTAAGGTCAATTCCAAAGAAGCTCTAAAGATGCCCTTCCCAAGCAAAGACAAAGGTAAAACTACGCCTTCTAGTTTTGGAAATATTATATGCTATAAATGTCTAGGTGTAGGTCATTACAAGAAGGATTGTCTAAACAAGAAGATAATGTATATGTAAGATGGGGAGTGTTATTCGGCTAGTGACAAAGAAGCTAAAGAATAAAGAATGCCACCTCTTGAAGATGCAAGTGACAAAGAGAAGGATGATATACCATAAATAACCGAAGGTGGAGGTCTCTTGTTACAAGGAGATCATTGAACATGCAAGTCCAACATGATGATAATGTGCAATAAAGGGAAAATCTGTTTCAAACTAGATGCCTTGTAAAATATAGAGTTTGTGATGTCATCATAGATGGGGGTAGTGTATCCAATGTTGCCAGTACTACTTTAGTTGAGAAACTAGGGTTACCTACTACTAAGCATCCTCACCTTATAAACTAAAATGGCTTAATGATTGTGGGGAAATTAGGGTGACAAGGCAAGTTCTAGTAGCTTTCAAGATAGGCTGATATAATGATGAAATTTTATTTGATGTTGTGCCTATGCAAGCAGGTCATCTATTGTTGGGACGCCCTTGGCAATTTGATAGAAGGGTGATGCATGATGGCTACACCAATCACTACTCTTTTGAAAAGGATGGAAGGAAGGTAACTCTTGCACCACTTTCACCTAGAGAAATCCATGAGATTGAGATGAGAAGAATTCAAAAGGAGAGAGAAAACAAGAGTGAAGAAAAGAGTGTGAGTGAAGATGTACCAAAAGAAAAAGAGAATGCAAAAGGAAAAAATGGAAAAATTCTTGAGAAAAGCAAGAGAGTGAGCTCGAGTGAGAAAAATGAGGGAAAAGAAATTGTGGAGAGTAAAATGAAACACGTGAGCTTTTATGCAAAGGGAAGTGATATTAAGGAAGCTTGGTTTTCAAAGAGAAGTATACTTGTACTCATGTGCAAGGAGCTTTATTTTAACACTAATGACCTTAATGTTTCTTTGCCTAGTATTTTTGTTTCTCTTTTACAGGAATTTGAGGATTTTTTCCCGAAAAAGATACCCAACGGATTGCCTCCCATTAGAGGTATTGAGTATCAAATCGATTTTATTCCTAGTGCTTCAATTCCAAATAGACCAGCCTATAGAAGTAACCCCAAGGAGACAAAGGAGCTTCAAAGGCAAGTCAAGGAGTTATTGGCTAAAGGGCATGTTAGAGAAAGTATGAGTCCATGTACTCTGCCCGTGTAGCCAATGCCTAAGAAAGATGGTTCTTGGCGTATGTGTGTTGATTGCCATGCAATTAATAACATTACAATAAAGTATCGCCATCCTATTCCTAGGTTAGATGATATGCTTGATGAGTTGCATGGTTCTACTATCTTTAGCAAAATTGATTTGAAAAGTGGATATCACCAAATTAGGATGAAGGAAGGTGATGAATCGAAAACTGCCTTTAAAACAAAATATGGTTTGTATGAATGGTTAGTTATGCCTTTTTGTTTGACTAATGTACCTAACACTTTCATGAGACTTATGAACCATGTTTTGAGGGATTTTATTAGTAAGTTTGTTATTGTCTATTTTGATGATATCCTTGTATATTATAAAAACATGGATGAACATCTAGAACATTTGAGGTGTGTGCTTGATGTGTTGAGAAAGGAAAAGTTGTTTGCTAACCTTAAAAAATGGTCTTTTTATTTAGATAAGATTGTGTTTTTAGGATTTGTGGTTAGTGCTCAAGGTGTTGAAGTCGACGAACAAAAGGTAAGTGCTATCAAAAGTTGGCCAATTCCTACATCAGTAAGTGAGGTAGTTTTCATGGATTGGCTAGTTTTTATAGACGCTTTGTAAAAGATTTTAGCACCATAGCTGCACCTCTAACAGAGGTAATTAAAAAGCATTGTGTTTTCAAGTGGGGAAAAGAACAAGAAGATGCATTTAACTCATTGAAAGATAAGCTATGTAAAGCACCTATTCTCACTTTGCCTAACTTTAATGATATCTTTGAGATTGAGTGTAATGCATCAAGTGTAGGTATTGGAGCTGTTCTTATGCAAGGAAAAAGGTCAATCACCTATTTTAGTGAAAAGCTCCATGGTGCTTCGTTGAAGTACCCCACTTATGATAAGCAGCTCTATGCCTTGGTTAGAGCTTTGGATACTTGGCAACACTACCTTTGGCCCAAGGAGTTTGTAATTCACACCAACCATCAATCCTTGAGATTCATAAAGGGACAAGGTAAGTTGAACAAGAGGCATGCCAAATGGGTTGAGTTCATTGAGACCTTTCTATACGTGATCAAGTACAAGCAAGATAAGGAGAACATTGTGGCTGATGCACTTTCTAGAAGGAATGCTTTGCTTAATGCTTTGGATGCAAGAATGCGTGGGTTTGAAAATATTAAATCTTTGTATGTTGATTATTCTAATTTTTCCAGCATTTTCAAAGCATGTGAGAAAGTTGCATATGATAAATTCTATAGAATGGATGGTTTTTTGTTCAAAGGAAATAAACTTTGTATACTTATTTGTTCTGTGAGGGAATTGCTTGTTAAAGAGGCACATGGGGGAGGGTTAATGGGACATTTTGGCATCACCAAAACTCTAGATACTTTACATGAACACTTCTATTGGCCTAAAATGAAAAGGGATGTGCAACGAATCTGTGATAGATGTGTTGTGTGCAAACAAGCTAAATCTAAAGTTTTGAATCAAGGTTTGTATACTCCTTTACCTGTTTCTAGTACCCCTTAGACTGATATTTCCATGGATTTTATTTTGGGGTTGCCTAGATCAAAAAAAGGAAAAGATTCTATTTTTGTGGTGGTTGATAGGTTTTCTAAAATGTCACATTTCATTCCTTGTAATAAAACTGATGATGCCACCAATGTTGCTAATTTATTCTTTAGGGAAGTGGTACGTTTGCATGGCATTCTAAAACTATTGTTAGTGATAGGGATGTGAACTTTCTAAGCCATTTTTGGAAAGTTTTGTGGAGTAAAATTGGAACTAAATTATTGTTTTCCACTATGTGTCATCCACAAACTGATGGTCAAACTGAAGTTGTTAATAGGACTTTGGGAATTGTTGCATGCTATTGTCCAAAAGAATTTGAAGAATTGGGAAGAATGCATTCCATTTATTGAGTTTGCTTATAATAAAGTTGTGCATTCTACTATTGGGTTCTCACCTTTGAAATTGTTTATGGTTTTAATCCTCTAACTCCTTTGGATTTAGTACTTTTACCTTGTAATGAAATGATACAGAACCTCCAAGAATAAGCTTGAGAACCCCTTTATGTATTTGAACCCCCAAAGCATTAACTTGAAAACTCCAATACTCAATTTGGCAACAACCCCTAAGAATGGTTAGAATTCAGATTGCTTAGATAAGATGATCAAAGAATTGGAATAAGGAAAACTTGTTTCTGAATTCCAATTTTGAAACACTCCACAAGAAGATGATCAATCTACTTGAATGTTCCTAAAGCATGTATTCTACACAAGAACACAAAGATAAAAGCAAACAGCCTTTAGGTTTAATAATTCAATCATACTCTGTCAAAAACACGCAGCCAATGGCTTATTAATAACCTTTACAAAGAAACCCTAATGAGCAAGTTCCCATTAATGACAAGAGTTGATAAATCAAACTCTAAGATTAAGAACTAATCTGATTTTATTAAAACTAATTAAATCCAGCCCATAACTAATATGGCCCATTACAAACTTAATTAAACCCCTCAGTAACTTGGACTTGAATTGTTGTAAGGAACTTGGGTTGTACATGCTCCAAAGCTTTGGTGTCCTTGCAAACCCTTACTAGCCAAATTCACTAAGCCTTGTAGATGATGGATTAAGGCTTGTTGAAGCTTCTTAGAATGAGATCTTGTTATAGGTCCTTGAGGCACACTGATTGGACTAGAAACCTCTTGAACTTTATCCTTGCCTTCTTGATCTCTCTCATCTTCATGATGTTGAATTTGCTCCACTTGGTGTGTAGGCTGATCCATAACATTTTCCCTCTCCTCAAAAGGATTCGTCCTCGAATCAAAACCATTACCTATATCAAAAGGACTCAAATCAGCCACATTAAATGAAGTACTAACATTATACTCACCTGGCAAGTCCACTTTGTATGCATTGTCATTAATTCTTTCAAGGATTTGAAAAGGACCATCTCCTCTTGGGTTTAGCTTAGATTTCCTTTGAAGTGGAAACCTCTCTTTGCGAAAATGTACCCACACCCAATCCCCAGGCTGAAAAATCATTGGCTTCCTTCCTTTGTTCACACGTGAAGCTACTTTAGCATTTTGCTTTTCAATCCTCTCCTTAACTTGCTTATGTAACTTCTTTACCAAATCTGCTTTAGAATCAGCATCAACACTCACAAAATTGTTAGGTGGCAATGGTAATAGATCAATAGGAGTAAGTGGATTAAATCCATAAACAATCTCAAACGGAAAACAATGAGTAGTGCTATGAACAGCCCTATTGTAAGCAAACTCCACCAATGGTAAACAATCGTCCCATGTCCTATTTACTACTTCAGTTTGCCCATCGGTTTGAGGGTGACAAGTAGTTGAAAATATCAGCTTAGTTCCTAACTTTCCCCATAACACATGCCAAAAATGACTTAAAAACTTAACATCTCTATCACTAACAATGCTCTTAGGTATGCCATGTAAACGCACAACTTCTTTGAAAAATAAATCAGCAGTCAATTGAGCATCATCAGTTTTATGACATGGTATAAAATGAGCCATTTTACTAAACCTATCAACCACAACAAAGATACTATCACGACCTTTCCTAGTTCTAGGCAATCCAAGCACAAAATCCATAGACAAATCAGTCCAAGGTTCATTAGGAACAGGTAATGGTGTGTATAACCCATGCGGTTTCAACCTAGACTTAGCTTCTCTGCATGTAATGCAATGCTCACAAACTTTATGCACATCATGTTTCATACCAGGCCAAAAGAAATGTTCTAATAGTATATCATAGGTCTTATTGACCCCAAAATGTCCCATTAGGCCCCCTCCATCTGCCTCCTTAATCAACAATTCCCGCATAGAACATTTAGGAATGCACAATCTATTTCTTTTGAACAAAAAACCATTAAACAAGCAAAAAACATTAGAAACAGCCCCATTATCACAAGAAATGTATATATCACCGAAATCAGCATCATGATGATACAACTCTTT
The DNA here is from genome assembly GCA_947687605.1 of Reutealis trisperma. Classification (NCBI taxonomy): domain Eukaryota; kingdom Viridiplantae; phylum Streptophyta; class Magnoliopsida; order Malpighiales; family Euphorbiaceae; genus Reutealis; species Reutealis trisperma. The sequence continues at coordinate 485,080 of CANTUT010000104.1, read as the reverse complement.
TATAAACTCAAAACCTAGCAATTGAGCACTAAGTGAGTTAAGTAAAGTGTACCTTCTAGATAATGCATCAGCAACCACATTCTCCTTACCTTGCTTGTATTTAATCACATATGGGAATGTTTCTATGAACTCCACCCATTTAGCATGCCTATGGTTTAGCTTATCTTGACCCTTCAAATGCTTTAAGCTTTCATGGTCAATGTGTTTCACAAACTCCCTAGGCCACAAATAATGTTGCCATGTTTTTAAAGCTCAAACCAAAGCATATAATTCCTTGTCATATGTTGGATACTTCAAGGCTGCCCCACTTAACTTTTCACTAAAATACATTAGTGGCCTTTGATCGTGCATCAAAACAACTCCAATGCCTATGCCACTAGCATCACATTCAATCTCAAAAGTCTGATCAAAGTTAGGTAAAGCAAGCAAAGGTGCATTACACAATTTAACCTTAAGCTCATTAAACGCATGCATCACCCCAAACAAATCCAACATTTTTCTTAACTAACTCATTCAAAGGTGCGGCTATAGTGCTGAAATCCCTAATGAATCTCCTATAGAAACCAGCAAGCCCATGAAAACTCCTCACCTCACTAGCACTTTTAGGTCTCGGCCACTCCTTAATGGCTCTAACCTTGTCTTCATCAACCTCAATACCTTGACTAGATACAACAAAACCAAGAAAACTAACCTTATCCATGCAAAAGCTACACTTCTTAAGGTTAGCATACAACTTTTCCTGCTTAAGTTTTTCTAGTAGAAGTCACACATGCATGACATGATCATCTAAGCACTTAGAGTAAATCAAAATATCATCAAAATAAACAACAACAAACTTACCCAAGTACTCATGCAACACATGGTTCATTAATCGCATAAATGTGCTAGGTGCATTAGAAGACCAAATGGCATGACAAGCCATTCATACAATCCATACTTGGTCTTAAAGGCTATTTTCCATTCATCACCAACATTCATTCGAATTTGAAAATAACCAGATTTCAAATCAATTTTGGTAAACAAATAAGAACCATATAACTCATCAAGCATGTCATCTAATCTAGGAATAGGATGACGATACTTTACAATGATTTTATTGATGGCTCTGCAGTCCACACACATTCTCCATGTTCCATCTTTCTTTGGTACAAGAATAATAGGAACCAAGCAAGGACTAAGACTCTCCCTCACATACCCTTTAGCTAGCAACTCCTCCACTTGTTTTTGGATCTCCTTTGCCTCACTTGGATTCGTTCTATATGCTAGCCTATTGGGTATAGCAGCTTTAGGAATGAAGTCAATTTGATGTTCTATGCCTCTAATTGGTGGTAAACCACTTGGCATCTCCTCGGGAAACACATCTTGAAATTCCTGCAAAAGATCATCAAAAACACTAGGCAAAGATGGGTTAAGTTCATTAGTTACTAAACAAGCCCCTTTGCACAAAAAGACAAATATAGGCTGATTGGAATACAAAGCTTGCCTAACCTCACTTGTCCTAGCTATCAAACTCACATTCTTGGCATTTTTCTCTCTAGGTCGAATCTGCTCCTTTTTTTCTCTTCCCTCTTTCTTTTCACTCTTTTTATTTTCACTCTCTAAAGTACTTTGTTTACTCTCTTTGTCTTTCTTTTCGGCCTTAACTCTCATCCTTTCCATTTTACATTGCTCTTCATACACTTCTCTTGAGGAAAGTGGTGTTAAGATTGTCTTTCTACCATTTTTGGCAAATGAATACCTATTGAGGTATCCATCATATATAGCCCTTCTGTCAAATTGCCATGGCCGCCCAAGCAATATCTCTCCAGCATGCATAGGCACTACATCACATAACACCTCATCATGATATTTTCCAATTGAAAATGAAATCATGGCTTGTCTATTCACCTTTATCTCACTACAATCATTAAGCCATTGGAGCTTGTATGGACATGAGTGTGGTATAGTAGGCAGTCCCAACCTGTTAATTAAAAGAGTACTCACTGCATTGGTGCAACTCCCACTATCAATTATCACACTACAAGCCTTGCCTTGAACATGACACCTTGTATGAAACAAGTTGTCCCTTTGCTCCTCATGACACTCCTCCTTCAATTGAGTACTAAGAGCATGCCTTGTGACCAGCAAATCACCTCTTATTGGCTCCTCTATGCTCCCCTCGCTGTAACTAATTCTGGCATCTCTTCCTCTTCACTATCATTGCTGCCCCTTTCATCATCTGTCACTACTTCTCCATTCCTAATGACCAAAGTTCGTCTATTAGGACACTCCCTACTTACATGACCTATTCCTTGGCACTTGCAGCACTTAATATCTCCATTTCTCCCCTTAGGCTCTTCGGGTTTGGATTTTTCTTTGGAATTTGAATCTGCCCTTCCTTTTGCAACATCATAGGCAGCCTTGTTCCCACCTTTTAATTCACCCTTTCCATCCTTTTTCCAAGTAGAATTAGAGTTAAAATAAGGCTTAGAAACATACCTTGCTGGACCTCTTCTTTGGAGTTGTTTTTCTACCTTGACCGCAATGTGCACCATCTCCTCTAACTCCACATATGGTTGCAAATCAACTCGGTCAGCTATGTCTTTGTTCAAACCAGCCATGAAACGTGCCATGGTAGTCTCCCTATCCTCCTCTATATCAGCCATAGTCATAAGCATTTCCATCTCCTTGTAGTAATCATCCACACTTTTACTACCTTGTTTAAGAACTTGAAGTTTTTGTACAAGTTCCGTATGAAAATGTCTAGGCACAAATGTCTTTCTCATTGTAGACTTAAGGTCATACCACATCTCAATTGGGTACTCCAAGTTTCTCCTTCGACTAGTCACTAATTGTTCCCACCAAGCTATGGCATAATCTACAAATTGTGAAATAGCAAGCTGGACCTTCTTTTCCTCACTAAAATGGTGATAATCAAATATAAGCTCCACCTTCTTTTCCCATTGTAAATAAGCCTCTGGATCTGTTGTACCTTGAAAGGTAGGTATCTTAAGTTTAATACTTCCCAAATTCCTATGTACAAAATCTTCATTACCTTGGTTTCTACCATAGTATGGATTCTCTTGCCTTCCTCCTCTACCTCTATTTCTGCCCATCCCAACATTAGGAACATCTTCTTCATCATGGTAGCCAAGGTCTACATCTTTCCAATCATCTTGGGGTATTTGGTTTCTACCTCCCCCTTGCACATCATTGCGGTTTGGAGTTGCTCTTTCAACCGCTTGCATCCTTGCATCCATGCGCTCAATGCATCCCTCATAGCCTCCATATTTCTGTTAAAACGTGCAAACTCTCCTTGTTGAGCCTCACGTAGTCTAGCTTCATCAACATGAACAGCCTCATTATTTCCACTTTCGTTTGACATTGCTGCAAAAGAACGTTAGAAAAACAAAGAAAAAAATAATTCAAAGGACCTCACAAGCACTCCCTCACGTGTTTTGCACTCAAATGATGGGGGTGGTCACTCGTGTTTAACTCAAGCAAATATTTCACTCACGGTTTCCTCACACCACTCTAGCTAATTCTTTTTATGTTCTTAGGTGAATCACACTTTTAGAACTGTTCAAATAGCTTGTAATGTGTAGAATTTCGAAACTGAAATTGCAAAAACAAATTTGAAGCAATTCGGCTAAACAAGAAAAAAAAAAAACAAATAAGAAGCAATAAAATTAGGAAAACTCAAATAGAAGCAAAGGACATGTAAAAATAAATAAATAAATAAAAGGATCTGACCAGAATGGGAAAGAAATGATTTTAGAAGGTATTTTGAAAGAGAAAAGAAAAAAAAAATCAAATCTGTCCTGATAATTGATATCACTTAAATGAGCAAGGAATGTAATGATATGCAAAATCCAATACAAGATATAACAAAATCTATTCAGATATGTCAATTATAAACTAGGTAGGAATAGCAAATCTAAATCAGAATCAAATCTGATTGGTATATCAGTCACCCACAAATTCTGGATTCTTCCTCTTTTTTTTTTGAATACTTTCTTCTTCTTTTTTTTTTTTTTTGTAAAACGAATTTCTTTTTTTTTTTTTTGTTTATTTTAACCTTCAACTATAAACACAAAATCTGAATTTCAGATTGCAAACAATTGATTTAATTTAAAGAAGAACAAGAACAAAACAAACACAGGAAAGTAGAATTGAAGAACGTGAAAGATAAAACCTGATCACAAAATCAGAATTTCAGATTGCAAACAATTGATTTAATTCAAAGAAGAACAAGAACAAAACAAACACAAGAAATCAGAATTGAAGAATGTGAATTATAGAAAGATAAAACCTGATCTAGAGCCAAGCTCTGATACCAAATGATACAGAACCTTTATGTATTTGAACCCCCAAAACATTAACTTGAAAACCCCAATACTCAATTCGGCAACAACCCCTAAGAATGGTTAGAATTCAGATTGCTTGGATAAGATGATCAAAGAATTGGAATAAGGAAAACTTGTTTCTGAATTCCAATTTCGAAACACTCCACAAGAAGATGATCAATCTACTTGAATGTTCCTAAAGCATGTATTCTACACAAGAACACAAAGATAAAAGCAAACAGCCTTTAGGTTTAATAATTCAATCATACTCTGTCAAAAACACGCAGCCAATGGCTTATTAATAGCCTTTACAAAGAAACCCTAATGAGCAAGTTCCCATTAATGACAAGAGTTGACAAATCAAACTCTAAGATTAAGAACTAATCTGATTTTATTAAAACTAATTAAATCCAGCCCATAACTAATATGGCCCATTACAAACTTAATTAAACCCCTTAGTAACTTGGACTTGAATTAAGTTGTAAGGAACTTGGACTGTACATGCTCCAAAGCTTTGGTGTCCTTGCAAACCCTCACTAGCCAAATTCACTAAGCCTTGTAGATGATGGATTAAGGCTTATTGAAGCTTCTTAGAGTGAGATCTTGTTATAGGTCCTTGAGGCATACTGATTGGACTAGAAACCTCTTGAACTTTATCCTTGCCTTCTTGATCTCTCTCATCTTCATGATGTTGAATCCGCTCCACTTGGTGTGTAGGCTGATCCATAACATGAAAGGTGTACTTTGGATGGAAAGCAAAAAGTAGAATTGGTGAAGAGACTACATGAGGATGTGCACAGGAATATTGAGAAGAAAAATCAACAAATAGCAAGCCAAGTGAACAAGGGGAGGAGGCGTGTTGTATTTGAACTTGGTGATTGGATTTGGGTAAATATGCTAAAAGAAAGGTTTCCAACTCAAAGAAAGACAAAGCTTCGCCCAAGGGGAGATTGACCTTTTCAAGTTGTTGAGAAGATCAATGATAATGCATACAAGTTGGACCTACCTAGTGAGTATAGTGTGAGTGCCACCTTTAATGTTAATGATCTTTCTCCTTTTGATGTAGATGTTGAAGATTCATGGATGAATCATCTTGAGGAGGGAGGGAATGATGCAAACAAGGAAGTATACAAAGGCAAGGACCCAATTCAACTTCCCAATGGTTCCATTACAAGAGCAAGAATGAAGAAATTCAAGGAAGCACTAAATGGGATGATTCAAGGCTTATGGGATGATCTTGCCACAATTCAAGAATGCAAGAATGAATCATTCATCAAAATGGGGATTCAAGACACAAATCAAAGTTTGGTGATAATGATTCAAGTGGAGGAAGGTCAAATATATAAAGAGTCAAGCATAAAACATGGCCATAAGATGAAAGTGCACAAAAACTGAAATGGGCAGCATCGCACTCGTGACAGGTGTCGCAACCGAGACAACAGCAGGATGAGAACCTTTTATTGCTTGCGCAACAGTGTTGCAAGTGCAACGAAAGCTGAAGCTATGTAATTCATTTCATTTTTTTATTTTTGTTATTTTACTTTATTTCTAGATGTTTTGGGCCTTAAAACTTATCATATTTAGTAGCCCAACTCAGTTATAGCTTATTATTTGTTTAGGAATCAATTTCTAACTAGGAAACTTCAATTCCTATTAGAAAGATTTCCTATTCCATAGTTGATTCTAATTTAGGAGATTTCCCAGTCCTTAGCTAATTCTAATTTAGGGTTGAGCCTCTATATAAACTCAACCATTCATGTAAAATCAAGTTAAGTTATGATCAATGAAATTTAGTTTTCTTAAGAGTGTGATCTCTTGGTTTGGATCCTTGCTTGAATCAAGTTCATACAATCAAAGCTAATTACTTTGTGCGTACTTATTCCAAGGTTCTCTTTCACGAGTTGGTATTGTGTCACGAAGATCATCATCCAAAGGTGATCATATTCTAAGGTGCTCTATCACAGGTTGGATTTGGGTCACAGACTTGGGAAAAATCTGATTTGGCTTTCAAAGGGGTTGCTTCCATGCGTAAAGATAATTGGGTCTCAAGTTTAATATACTTGGGGTTCGTATCAATGTGAGTTAGCAAGGCCTAGGTCACCACTCTTTGATTTATATGTGTGGGAAGTATTATGCTTCCAAGAAAATATCATTTTTGGTAAACATGTTGTTTCCATCTTAAATGAGAAATTGAACCATAATGACGACATTGATTGAAATCGCTCCATTGCCATAGAGAGCCCTTCCTAAAAATGGTCCTTGTACTCACCATATATATATATATTGTGTTATTATGTACTTATTAAGCTTTGTCTCATTTCCTAGTTGTTTAAAATTTTAAGGTAAGATTGACGAGTCAGCAAAGTAAATTCCAAGCCCTACTCATGCTCTTGGAAACTATTTTGCTAATTTCAAGGTCTACTCATCCGCTTGGAAGCTATTTTGCTAATTTCAAGGGTTATAATTCTTGAGACCATTGTTTTAGAGCTCTATGATTATCAAAGGTTTAGCACTAATGTGATATGGGATTGATATATACTAGGAACCATAATATGATTATATTTATATTGGTGTAATTGGTAATGAACATATGTAAATGAGATGAATGTCATAATGATATAATGAATATTTGGCTATATGTAGATGACAAAATAGAAGTTGGTAATAATGCAATTGGGTTCCAAACTTGGGACAAGGTTCAATATGATGAATGGTAAAGGATTATAAGTTACATGGGGTTCTACGGATTTAGGTGACTTTATATCTCCCTATGCCCTAGGACCATAATGGCTTAATAAGTGGGTCGTGACAAAGGTGGTAACAGAGCAAAACTTTAAGTCTATTTTAGACTTTATACCTATTATAGGTTATAAGTTAAACCATGGAGCATAGGAATTCCTTCTTGTCATTTGAAGTCTATCATTAAGTTTAGATTTGTGCTACTGTTGAAAGCTTAACTCTTTTAGTTTGATATATGATATATGCGTAATGATAATGCCATATGATTGATATACGTGACTAAGCTATATGCTATATGGAAATGGGATGATAAGCATGAAATGTATATATGAGAAAATGACAATATATGTTCAAAAATGTGTAAGTGAACATGTGTATGTGTCTTACTAGGAGCAAATTTCCTAGTATAATTAACTATCAATTATTGATATGATTAAGTGCAACTGATGTTCTAAAAAAAATAATTACATAATCTGAATAAGGATGGATCACTTTCAATATATATATGTGCGACAACTATTAGCTAAATACTATTAAGAGAAAACCTAAAGGTGATTTTATGGAAAGTTCATTAAAAGTGAATAGTAATTTGAAAATGTTTATCTTTGCATATACTAGAGTATGTGTGATGTTTAGGATATGAGATATCCTAAGGCAAGTTATATAGTGAGAGAGACTCTGTAAGTCTATAAGATTGAATTATGAATGGATAGATTTTGAATATAGAAAATGTTATGTATGTACATATATTAAAGAATTTAAATTAGGAAATAAGTGATACAATATTATAGTTCTTTTGTATCTATACAATATGTGACTATCATACAAAAGTTGGGATGATGATGTTTGAACTGCTCTTTAAAGCAATACAAACATATTTATATGCTAAATGGTGAAATCCTAATATTAGAAAGGATTAAAATAAAGCCCCATAACAAAACCAAATAGAATAACCCATGAAAGTGCATAAAAAGTTGAATGAAAAACTTTAGAACCTTTGAAATAGCTTTAAATGATTGAATTTGGGCCCAAAAGTGGGCGATGTTGGGTAAACCCTAACATGATTATAAATCTCTGAATAAGCTTCGATTTGATATATTATAGGCTTGGTAACTCATCCGTAGCTGAGAGTTATGGCTTCCTGAAGTTGGACTACATGGAAGACTTATTCTTTCATTAGTTAGACTATCGCAGTTGCGAATGAGGTCGCGAAATGCACTGTATCTTGAGGTCCAGATATAGTGATACGAATCCTAATGAGTCATAACTGAGTTGGGATAACAAATATGATAAGTTTAATTCTTAAAAATATTGAAAGTAATGAAAATCAAAAGAGAAAAAAATAAATTTTACGAAAGCTGACATGCCCAGGAACACAGGCGTGTTCTTGGCCGTGTAATAATTAGGAATTGGCATAGCTAGGTAGTAGCCAGACATGCCCAGGGACACGAGTGTGCTCCTAGCTGTGTTGGAGCCTGCATTAAGTTTTCAACACTTATGAAATTTCTTCTTGTGGCCATATATTGACCTCCTTTCATTTGGATTATTGTTATCAAACATTGATGTGCATCTTGAATCTCTAATCTAATAAATAACTCATTCTTGTACTCTTGAAATAATGGCTAAATTATTCTATCTAACGCTTTTGTGAATTTCTTCATTTGTGTTCTTGTAATGAGACCATTGAGAAGGTTAATTGGATCCTAGTATTTTATGTTTCCTTGACTATGTTATGAAAGGTATCTAGGAGATAATGAATTAGTTTATGATATGTGTAAGCAAATGATTAAATGATATGTAACATTATTGAATGATATGTCTATATAAAATTGTTAGAGGTTATTAAACTATAAGGTTATAAAATGAAAGACAATACTCAACAGTGGTCAAATGGGACTATAAATGGTTCATACAAATATTACATATTGAGATATATGTGAGATGGGCTAAAGAAGGTATTATCAAATTTGTGGCCTAGATGCTACCTTATAGACTAGAACAATAAAAAAGGTAAGGATTTCTTTGTCACTTAAGTAAATATTAAGTATGGTTAAAAGGAAGAATATTAATCTAGTGTGATTTAATGGAAGATCACTTCGTATTCAAAGAAGGAAGTGATCAATCATGTATGTGCTAAGGTGACTTGTAATGAAGGCGATTAGGAATGTGTAATAGAAAAGTTCTTAAAATCACTAAGGGAATAGAGTTGTGGGGTTAGTAAAGGACCAAAGTAGCATATGATTGATGTTGGATCATTCTACAAGAAAGGTGTATGAAATTGACAATTATAAGAAGGTGTATATGATTAAGGAATAGTATCCAAAAAGAAAGTAAGGAACTAAGGATGGTTTGACTTGAAAAGGATAACTCTAAGCTAAAAATAAATTGGTATAAAAACATGGGTTGATTTTGGATAAAATACCTTATATCAAGAATGAGTTCATGATGGAAGAAAAACCTGCAAAATAAGAAAGGTATGAAATTCAAGGATTATATGTTAAATAGAAAAACAACTTGAATGAGATCAAGCAAAGTAAGTGAGATATGGAAAGGTAAAAATAGTGAATGATAAGACAAAGAGTATATGAAGAAATACTAGAATATATGAAGTATAGAATTAAAATGAACTAAAGGAAACAAAAGTTATGACATAAAAGGAGCTTATGAAGTCAACTGATTAGACAAATCCTATCAAAGAGATTTATTTTATGATGAAATTGAGTTAATAATGAGATAGAATTGAATGAGTTAAAATAAATACCATATGAAAGTAACTCCATGAAGCAAGGGTGAGATGGATTAAGTTTTAAGGTGGAAAATATTGAAAATTATGAGGTAAAGGAAATTATAAGTGTTAAAGAGAATGTAATATAAGGAACAAGATAATATGGATAAAGGACTTTAGATAAGGATAAGATTACAGAAAGGTAAGTAGAGAAAAGTTATAGAGATAAGTGAATGACAGAAAAGTACAATTCAAATAGGATGAATATTTGAATATGGAAAGAAAAATTAGCCAATAAGGTGTTGCAATTGGGAATAGTCCTAATGGATTATTTATTTGATCTAATTAGTTTGTTAAAATGATATTTTCAATGTTAAGTCAAAATAAAAAGTGTAAATGCTTACGAATGATATAGAGTTTAAAGAATGCGAAAGATATATGAGTATGAGAGAATAGTATTGATGAAATTTTATCAAGGATGGTGTATATACCAAATGAATTAGACCTAGAAATAAAGAGAATATGAAATTGTTAAGGAATAAGTGATTTGATATGAATTATATAAAGAGATATGTAATATAACATGTGAAATTCTTAAGAAGGATGTGATTTGTAGAAATATGAAGGTTATATTTAAACCTACAATCATCACCCTAGTGAGGAACACTAGGATGTGGAAAGATTCCCCTATAGTGAGAGCCTGACTTAAAATGTTAATGTGACTATTAAACTCTACTATAATAAATAAATAGTATCTATTCAATGGAGATAAGGCCTTTTAATAGGAAAGTAAATAAGATTTGCTATTAGACATGAAAGTCAGGAAATGAAGGAAAACCCACTAGATAACGAAATAACATACTAAATCAAGACGGTCAAGGAAACAAACAACCCCCCTCCTATAATGATATGGTGGCAATTTAAATGTCCGAAAAGGAGAAGAAGCTCTCTTAACTCGTGTACTTATTGATATGTTAAGATAGACTAAGCAAATAAGAATTGCTTGGTAAGAAGCCTAATATCTGAGGGAATTATTGATCAAACATAGTTTTTGTTTAAAGGTCTATAAAGGGAATGACATAGTTCTATCATGGATGCCCTAATAGATGCCTTTTAATGCCACTTGATCAGTGGCAAGATAAGGTTGATGGTACTAGTTTCCTAAGGATCATTCTTACAAATAAAGAGGATAAGTTCATGTAGAGAAGGATGTAGTCAAATGAACAAGACAAAAAGTACTTCAAGGTAATCATAGTTTAAATAAAGGCTTGAAGTTACATAGTATGAAGAAAAAGAATTAGTCAAAATAAGAACACGGATATGAGAAAAGGAAGGTCGACACAAGTCTAATAATTCAGAGGCTCAAATTTGTTGAAAGATGAAGCACGAAAAAAGGATAAGGGATAGCACCTAAGTATTAAAAATTTTTATGGATCATAAATTGGCTATATTTCTCCATTGTACTCATCAAAGCGTAAGTCAAGAATTAGAAAGAAAGGTGAGTGGTAATTTAATCAAGTAAGGAAAACCAATAAAGAAGAAAGAAATGTATAAATATGAATGCCAATAAGACTTAAAATTGAAATACATGACATGCATAATGATTAAGTTTGATTGGACACATTATAAAAAGAACTCAAAAATTTAAAAAGAATATGTATACTTTATTGAGCTCAATAGGAAGACCTTACTAAGGAATAAATGAACTTTCTTTGGGAAGAAAAAACAAAACAAATTGTAAGATACAAGGAATTGAAAGGGAGTTGGATTAGAATAGTAGTGCAACTATATGAGATTTATTGTGATAAACCTGCAAATAAAATAAAATAAGAAAGAGTATGATATGAGATGGTTACCTTGATAGTAGATATCTTGTTGCCAAAGTGCTTTAATGATAATGCAAACATTGAAATCCAAATCTAAAACCATTATGATTTCTAACATTAATTTATCTAGCTAAAGATAGGACAAGTAAGTTGGAAAACATGGGTCATGACCCATTAGGAGTGAACTCGCTTTAACATAGATGTTTTATATCTAATGCTGAGATAAGTAGATCACTTTTTTGTTAGGAAAAGGGATAGAAATTGAAGAAATTTTGGAATTTTGGCACAGATGCATCAATACCATTTGTGAAAGGATCAGTAAGAATTTATCCTACCTTATTGTGTGTGAATTTAGATCCCTCCACATGGTAATGTTCAACATGATCTATTAATAAGAAATCAGAAATAACTATTAGACAAAGGATTATGTTTAAAAAGGGATGAAACACAAATATTGTTAAAGCATTTTATGAAAAGTTGAAGGCAAATACAAGACTTAACGAACAACAATCGATAAAATTAAGGAAAAAGTGAAAAAGAATCAAGTTCTAAATTTTAAGATAAGGATAATACTCATAAGTGAAGAAATGACAAGGATGAATTATACGTATAAGGAAATAGTTGTAAATTCGACTATGTGAGTATGTAAATGGGCATATATATACGAGCAAGTATGAGAATGACAAGAATATTGAACCTTGGAGTAGTTGAGACAATTAATAATAATAAAGAATTTAAGAATGTCTATATGCTGATTTGAGATGCTATAGCATTATAAAAATTTGATGTAAAAGTTATGGGATTGGTATACAAAGATAGGACACATAAGTTAGTGACGGATTTAAAGTAAGTTTGGTTATGTTTCTCATTTATACATACCTATGTGCATATTGTATGTTTAGTGTATGTTCAGAAGATGATAAAGTAATGATCCTGACATATCTATAACAAAAGACAAATTGATTAAAAATTTGGGTTGATAAGGTAAATAATCAATTCCTTGTAGACATATATGATTAAGGATTAATTAAATATAGAAGGAATCCTTTAATAGTAAGCAAGAAGAGAAGAAATGGAAATAATTTATTAGAGTATTGATACTGGTAAATTGTAATGAATATTAAAAGTGACCATAACCACCAGATATGGGATTGCAACATTTAAGTTACTCTTCTATAGACTTACAAAGAATGATAAGATCTTTGTATGGTGCTCTAAGAATTTTTAAGTTATGATGAGTTGATATGAAGAAATAGATTTATAGTACGCGAAATAAGAAAGGAGATATTACATATTTGATGGGTTAGAAAATTCATATAATGTCCATTTCATAATAGACCTTATGATATAAGAATTATTATTAAAGAAAACTCATCAGAGAAATTGGAATAAAAAAGATTGTGAGGAAATGATTGAAAATCCATAAAGATATTTGTATATGAGAAAACAACTTTGATGAGGATCAACAAATTGTAGCCAAGCACCAATCAACCAAGGAAGACCCATTAAGCACAAATGGAGGTCCAATAATAGGGACTAGAGCCAAAAAGAGCAATGGGGCCTTAATCTCCTTCATAGATCATATTTGGAAGAAACAAGATACATGGATGCATGGAGAGCCCAAGTTGGTCAACATAATTCAAGCAAGTCTAAACTCTTAAAGGCACATGTCCAGCCCTATAAGAGTGAAGATTTCAGTCCATTTTGAAGAATAAAAGCCCATTTTGCCATGATCTTTAAGTCAATGGGCCAAGATAATTATGGGTTGTTTAAAGACAATTTAAGTTTTATTATGTGTCATGTTTTCAGATTATTAGCAATAAGGTTTAATATTAATAAAAATCAGTTATTTGAGTCTGAAATATAAAGAAAATGAGTTACAAGTGATAGAGAATCAATGCCCCATGTTCAAAATGAGTTGACAAAGTAGTGGAGCTGTTCTTTAAGTGTTATGGGGCTGTCATTTAATGTAGGAGTTACATCTTCTATTCCTTTAGTATTCTTGGCCTTTGTTCTATATAAACAAGGCTGACTCCTTCTGTAAAGGGACATTATTATTTAGATATAAAAATTTGTTTTTGAGCACTTGTGAGTGTTTTGTCTTAAGTTCTTGCATGAACTTTGGAACTTATCAAGCTAATAAGCTTGTGGCGTTCAACCAAATCTTTATTTTCTACCTTAACTTATCAAACTCCATTGTTAGTGGCGTTTTGAGGGAAACAAAGTGCTATTCTAATTATCTAACCATTATTCCATTGATAAAAGTGATTAGAATAGTTGATCTTACTTCAATATTGAACGATCCAGATTTTGATTCATCTAGTTGGAGGGAGTTAATTTGCATTCCATATATATCATAGTTCCTTAACTATTGGGATGTATGGTTGCTAAATTGATGATTTCCATCGTTTGGTATCAGAGCCTAGTTCAAGTTTGAGGTTTGCATATCCCTTATTTTTTTATTGTTCATTATGTTCCTTATTGTTTAGATCTGTTTCATTTTTTGGTTGCAAATTCAATTCTTGTTTCGTGAATGAAATCTTTGGTATCTTAGAATTAAAAAAAAAAAAAAAGTATATACACAAAAAAAAAATTGTGAATTTGCATACTTATTGAATCAGAAACTAATTCTTCATCTTTATCATTGCCCATTTAGTAAAGTGAGTATTTGTAATTCTAGACTTAGTTTGAAATTGTGAATTTTGTTTGATAACCCTCTTTAACTTGACCTATCCTTCTGTTCTTTGTAGCCTGCCCATATTTCGATCCATTGAATTGCTATAATCTGATTTGTTTAGTTTGAGGACCTTAGTTTATCTAAGAACCCAAAGAACAAAACAAGAGTGGTAAAAGGCAAGAGTGGTGAGATAAGCATCGAGAAAAGCCAATCATTTGAGTGACACACGAGTGGTTTCAATTAGTAATTGAGTGAAACACATGAGGGAGTGTTTATGAGGCTGTTACAATATTTTTTTTTTCTAGGTTTGAAATATGTCTAACAAAGATAGAGAAGAGAGTTCTCCCTCAAATGATCCAGTTATCAAAGCTATGCAACAACAATTTGAGAGGTTGTTTAATTAGATTTCACTTGTTAATGACCATCTTGAAAGACATGATAATACACTTGCCCAATTGCAAGGTGGGGAACAACAAAGAAGACAACCAGCCCTTGCCCAAGATGATTATGATGTTGGAGTTGATACGGATAATGACCAAGTCACCCTTGTTGGTGTAGACGCTAATCCTAGAAGGCAAAATAGAAGAGGACACTATGATGATGTAGATCGCAACATTGGCAGCATCAAAATGAAAATTCCTTCATTTCAAGGAAGGAATAATCCTGATGTTTACTTGGAATGGGAGAGAAAAGTGGAGCTAATTTTTGAATGCCACAATTATTTTGAAGTGAAAAAGGTAAAACTACCTGCTGTTGAATTTTGTGATTATGCTATTGTTTGGTGGGATCAGATTTGCAAGGAAAGGCATAGAAATGGCGAAAGACCCATAGAGACATGGAGGGAGATGAAACAAGTCATGAGGAAGAGATTTGTCCCAAGCTATTACTATAGAGAATTGCATCAAAGGCTACAAACTTTGACACAAGGCTCTATGAGTGTAGAGGAGTATCATAAAGAAATGGAGATGGCCATCATAAGAGCAAATATGGAGGAGGATCGGGAAGCTACTATGGCACGATTTTTGAGCGGATTAAATAAGCAAATTGCTGATCATGTTGAGTTGCAACATTATGTGGAGATTGAGGACATGGTAAATATGGCCATGAAAGTTGAGAGGTAGCGCAAGGGAAAAGGCACTAGGTATGATTCTAAACCTTTTTTGGTTTCTTCCTCTTTTTGGAAATCGAATTGGAGTAAAAAGTATGATAAACACATTGTTAAGCCTAAAAATGATGAATTTAAAAGTATAAATGAATTGGGCAGCAAGGGTAAAGGAGAGAATCAACCTTACCAAACTAGAAACATTAAATGTTTTAAGTGCCAAGGCCATGGTCATGTGGCTCATGAATGTCCTAATAAAAGGGTAATGATCATGAGGGAAGGGGAACTTGAATCTGAAAGTGAGAGAGAGGATGATGATGATGGTATGCCATTATTAAAAGATGCTAGTGATGTTGAATATGCTAGGGGAGAAATTCTGGTTGTACAACGCACACTTAGTTTGCAAAATAAACAAGATGAACATGAGGAGCAACGTGAGAATTTATTCCATACTCATTGTTTAATTGCTAACAAGTTGTGTAACATGATTGTGGATAGTGGAAGTTGTACCAATGTAGCAAGCACTTTGCTAGTAAAAAAATTGAAGCTGTCAACTACCAAAACCCAAAACTATACAAGCTTCAATGGTTGAATGATAGTGGTATGGTAAAGGTAAATAGGCAAGTCTTAATTTCTTTTTCAATTGCTAGATATAAGGATGAGGTTTTGTGTGATGTGGTACCCATGTATGCTGGACACTTGTTGTTGGGTAGACCTTGGCAATATGATCGAAAAGTGATGCATGATGGGTTCAAAAATTGATATTCCTTGAGCATGGATGGAAAGAAGTACCAACTTGGTCCATTATCTCCAAAAAGAATCTTTGAGGACCAAATGCACATGAAACAACAATATGAAGAACTTGGTTCTTCAATGGAGATGAAATCAGAGAGAGAAACTCAAGAGAGAAAAGAAAATGGTGAGATAAGTGAGTTGAGAGAACAAAAAGATCAAAATGGCAAACACAAGGGGAGAGAAGAAAAAGCAGAATTAAGTGATAGAAAAATGAGTGTTTATGCTAGAATGAATCATCTGAAGGAAGCTTTGACAATGAGGCAGCCATTACTTGTGCTTATGTAAAAGGAAGTTTTCATTATTTCTAATGAACTAACCAAAGATTTGCCTAGTGTTATTGTTGTTCTTTTGTAGGAAAATGAGGATCTATTTCCGGATGAAGTTCCTAATGGATTGCCACCAATATGGGGCATAGAACACCAAATTAACTTAATTCCTAGTGCAAATATTCTAAATAGACCTGCTTATAGATGCAATCCAGAGGAAACCAAGGAGATCCAAAAGCAAGTGAGTGAGCTTATGGAAAAAGGTTATGTGTGTGAAAGCATGAGTCCATGCGCTGTTCCTGTATTATTAGTGCCTAAAAAGGATGGAACTTGGAGAATGTGCGTTGATTGTCATGCCATCAACAAAATCACGGTGAAGTGTCAACATCCTATTACTAGGCTTGATGATATGTTGGATGAATTGCATGATTCTTGTGTGTTTTCTACAATTGTTGCACCCTTGACTGAATGCATCAAAAAGAATGTGGGATTTAGGTAGGGTAAAGAACAAGAGAAGGCTTTTAACTTGCTTAAAGACAAGCTGAGTTTAGCACCATTGCTTGTTTTGCCTAACTTTGCTAAAACTTTTGAAATTGAGTGTGATGCAAGTGGCATAGGTATTGGTGGATTCTTAATGCAAAAAGGCAAGCCAATTGCATTCTTTAGTGAGAAGCTGATTGGAGTGAGTCTAAACTACCCTACATATGAAAAGGAGTTTTATGCCTTGGTTAGAGTTTTGAAGACATGGCAGCATTATCTTTACTACAAGGAATTCATAATCCATACTGACCATGAGTCCTTGAAGTATCTTAAAGGACAAGGAAAGTTAAGTAGAAGACATGCAAAATGGGTGGAATTCATTGAATCCTCTCCTTAAATCATCAAGTACAAACAAGGTAAGGAAAATGTGGTTGCCGATGCTCTTTCTAGAAGGTATACTCTAATTTCTAAACTTGATGCAAAATTATTAGGTTTTGAGTACATTAAAGACTTGTATATTTCTGACATTGATTTTGCTAATGTTTATGAGGCATATGAGAAAGGGGGTTTTCACAAGTTTTATAGGCATGATGGTTTTCTTTTCAAAGAAAACAAGTTGTGTGTTCCTCAATGTTCGATGAGAGAATTACTTGTGAGGGAGGCACATAGTGGAGGTTTAATGGGGCATTTTGGAATTACAAAGACTCTAGATATATTAAATGAAACATTTCTTTTAGCCACAAATGAAAAAAGATGTTGAGAGAATATATGAGAAATGCATTACATGCAAACAAGCTAAATCTAGAGTAATGCCTCATGGGCTGTACACTCCTCTTCCTATACCTAATGAACCTTGGGTTGATATATCAATGGACTTTATATTAGGTTTACCTAGGTCTAAAGGGGGGAGAGATTCTATTTTTGTTGTTGTGGATAGGCTTAGCAAGATGGCACATTTCATTCCATGCCACAAAACTGATGATGCCACACAAATTGCGGGGCTGTTCTTCAAAGAAATTATGAGATTACATGGCATGCCGAGAACAATTATGAGTGATAGAGATGTGAAGTTCCTTAGCCACTTTTGGAAGACACTTTGGAGCAAGTTGGGCACAAGGCTATTGTACTCCAAAACTTGCCATCCACAAATAGATGGACAAACCAAGGTGGTAAATAGGACTTTATCAACATTGTTGAGGGCCATAATCCAAAAGAATTTGAAGAATTGGGAAGAATGTTTGCCACATGTAGAGTTTGCTTATAACAGAAGTGTGCATGCTACAACATACCATTCACCATTTAAGGTTGTTTATGGGTTCAATCCATTAACTCTAATGGATTTGTTACCTCTACCATTAGAAAAAATGAATTTGGATGGTAAACAAAAAGCTGACTTTGTTAAAGTTTTACATGAAAAGGTGCGAGCACAAATTGAGAAGAAGACTTTACAATATGATAAGCAACACAATAAAGGGCAAAAGAAAGTAGTATTTGAACCAGGAGATTGAGTTTTGGTACACTTAAGGAAGGAAAGATTCCCTAACCAAAGGAAGTCTAAGCTAATGCTAAGAGGGGATGGTCCATTTCAAGTCCTTCAAAGAATCAATGACAATGCATACAAACTTGAATTACCAAGTGAGTATGGGAATGTTAGTGCAACCTTCAATGTTTTTGATTTATCCTTGTTTGATGTAGGTCATGAAGGATCATATTCGAGGATGAATCCTTGTGAGGAAAGGGGGAATGATGAGGATCAACAAATTGTAGCCAAGCACCAATCAACCAAGGAAGACCCATTAAGCACAAATGGAGTCCAATAACAAGGACTAGAGCTAAAAAGATCAATGGGGCCTTAATCTCCTTCATAGATCAGATTTGGAAGGAACAAGATACATGGATGCATGGAGAGCCCAAGCTGGTCAACATAATTCAAGCAAGCCTAAACTCTTGAAGGCACATCTCCAGCCCTATAAGAGGGAAGATTTCAGTCCATTTTGAAGAATAAAAGCTCATTTTTCCATGATCTTTAAGTCAATGGGCCAAGATAATTATGGGTTGTTTAAAGACAATTTAAGTTTTACTGTGTGTCATGTTTTCAGATTATTAGCATAGGGTTTAATATTAATAAAAATCAGTTATTTGATTCTAAAATATAAAGAAAATGAGTTACAAATCATAGAGAATCAACG
This sequence comes from Reutealis trisperma, assembly GCA_947687605.1. Taxonomy (NCBI): domain Eukaryota; kingdom Viridiplantae; phylum Streptophyta; class Magnoliopsida; order Malpighiales; family Euphorbiaceae; genus Reutealis; species Reutealis trisperma. The sequence goes on along the minus strand of CANTUT010000104.1, from coordinate 465,956 downwards.
CCCCACATTCAAAATGAGTTGGCAAAGTAGTGGAGCTGTTCTTTAAGAGTTATGGGGCTGTCATTTAATGTAGGAGTTACATCTTCTATTCCTTTAGTATTCTTGGCCTTTGTTCTCTATAAACAAGGCTGACTCCTTCTGTAAAGGGACATTATTATTCAGATATAAAAAGTTGTTTTTGAGCACTTGTGAATGTTTTGTCTTAAGTTCTTACATGAACTTTGGAACTTATCAAGCTAATCAGCTTGTGGTGTTCAACCAAATCTTTGTTTTCTGCCTTAACTTATCAAACTCCAATGTTAGTGGCATTTTGAAGAAAACAAAGTGCTATTCTAATGCTATTCTAATTATCTAACCATTATTCCATTGATAAAAGTGATTAGAATAGTTGATCTTACTTCAATATTGAACGATCCAGATTTTGATTCATCTAGTTGGAGGGTGTTAATTTGCATTCCATATATATCATAGTTCCTTAACTATTGGGGTGTATGGTTGCTAAATTGATGATTTCCATCAAACTTAGACATGTAGCCTAAGTATTGTCAATTGCTTTATGACCTAAGAGTATCTATTTTGAAAATTTGAGGATGAATTTTCTAAAAGAGGGTAGAATGTAATACCAAAGGTTTTCCTAACCTATTAGAGTTTGCAATGGAGGCACTAAAATGTTCATAGACTATGCCATTCAAGGCCTCCCAAGCACATTAAGAATCATAAGAAGCAAATTCTAAATGAATAATGTGACAATGAATGAAGAATGTAATTGATTTTGATAGGCACTTTTTATGATAAAATGGAAGTCAAACTGATTTTGACTTAATTGACCATGTTAATAATTTATTTGAAATGTGAATCTAAAGTGCTAGTGAATGGACACTAGCATCTCTTAAACTATTAGGAGATGATAATAGTGACATGAAAAGTTGATTTCAATCAAAGTTACAATGGTATAATGAAATTCAAATTTAGTTTGACCGAGTATATACGACTTACATACATGAACAAAGCTAATGAAAGGCTAGAAAATATGTACTATAGAGTGAACAAGATTTATCTAGCAATGTCTAGAGTGTGTAGTTATATTGGAAGGTAGAAATATGTATATTAAAGTGAAAGAAACAAAATGGAAAACGTATTAAGCACCGATCTTGAAACGTGCATATAAGGATTCATTAATGGGCTTTTGGACTCAAAAGCCCAAGCCCATTGAATGGTTAGCCCACAAGGCCCAAGGATGGATGAATATACACTTAACTAGAGTTAGAAATAGCTAACCAAGGTTAATTTTTAATGTTGGAAAAGCTAGCCAGTAATTTTGACTTGGAAACCACCATTTTTTACTAAGTCAATTCCTTTTCCAACTTGAATTCTCCCTTCATCCACACTAGAGTTTACATTCATTTTTGCTACTTCCAAAACCATATGATGAACATCACAATTGTAGAGAAAAGCATAGCCATCCATGAAGATTAAATCTTAGCCATTGGATTAAACTTGATCAAATCTTCACCATCCAACCCATCATATATATATGCAAATTTTATGTTGTAAACATCATTTTTCCTATCTCTACACCAAAGTTCCACAACAACAAAAGAAGCTCTCTCTCTACACCAATAGCAATAAGAACCTTAGCAAACCAAAGCTAACCAAGGTGAGAAATCATATTCATCTTCTCTTTCATATGTTTTACAGTTGATTTTAGTATCTTGGTTGCATAAAGTCTCTTCTACACTAGATATAAATTTCGGCCAATACTAGGAAATGATCAAGGAAGTGTTCTAAGTTCTAATTGAATACATCTATTGTTATTTTAGATGAAGAACAATGATTTAGAAGTGTTAAAATGAATTAAGGAAGTTTGATTCAAGACTTGAAAGTCTTAGAAGCCTGAATTTAGTCTAGAAGGGAAATTAATATTCTAATACTAGATATTGACAATTGAATAATCATATAGGTTTATGTTATGCTAATTTCATAATTCCATGATCAATTTGAAGATTGGATGAGGAAATAATGGTTTTCCCAAATTCTAGGGTTTATGGAAAAATTGAGCATTTTGAAATTTGAACTTGAAGTCATGAAATTAAATGAGGAATCTACCTTGGAAAAGATTAGGAATAAGAATAGATATAAAAATGTATATGACTCTATTGATATATCTCAATTGCGAGTTGAAGTAATAAAACAAGTATAAGGTAGAATTAGTAACATCATTAGTTACTAATTAATATGTAATTGAAATGCAAATGTGTAGAATCTAAAGACAAGGATAAGGATATTGTCTAAGAGTGCAAGGAGCACCACTTGCATCAACGTTAAATGTAAATAGGAGCAAAGGAGTCCAAGGTGAGTGCTTAATAATATAATGTAATCGTGCCTTATTGCTTACAACCATTACTTGAATTACCATTCCTTGACATGTACTTAAAATGACATATGATAAGTGGTTGCCTATTGATTGTTGAACCCTTTGGAAATTCATATCTTCCTTATATGATATTGACCATGATGAGCCTTTTGCTTTGGTCCTATGTTTTGCTCAATGATGAGAATGATTAATATGCCAAACTATTTTCCATTGAATTCCTATTATAGACTTTGGATATGTCTTTCATTGACATTCATGAATAAGCAAAAATCCTCTTTGGTGTGAGAAAATACACCAGACCTTGTGCACTTGGTATAAGCTTGTGGGTAGGGTGAGAGTACCCAACTTCTGTTAGGGGAGAATGCCTAACCGTAGGACATGATCATTCTTACATGATATGGTGCATGTGAGTGAGCAAGGCTTAGGTTGCCACTCTTTAATTTATGTGTGGGAAGCATTCTGCTTCCAAGAAAGTATTATTTTTGCTAAAGATGTTGTTTCCATCTTAAATGAGAAATTGAACCATAATGATAACATTGATTGAAATCGTTTCATTGCCATATATATTGTATTATTATGTACTCACTGAACTTTGTCTCATTCTCTAGTTGTTTAAAATTTTCAGGTAAGATTGACGAGTCAGCAAAGTAAATTCCAAGCCCTACTCATCAGTTTGGAAGCTGTTTTGCTAATTTCAAGAGTTGTAGTTGTTGACTATGAAGACCATTGTTTTAGAGCTCTATGGTTACCGAAAGTTTAACACTAATGTGATATGGGATTGATATGTACTAAGAACCATAATGTGATTATATTTATATTGGTGTAATTAGTAATAAACAAATGTAAATGAGATTAAAGTCATAATGATATAATGAATATTTGGCTATATGTAGATGATAAAATAGAAGTTAGTAATAATGCAATTGGGTTTCGATCTTGGGACAAGGTTCAATATGATGAATGATAAAAGATTATAAGTTACATGGGATTTTATGGGTTTAGGTGACTTTATATCTCCCTATGCCCTAGGATCGTCATGATTTAATAAGTGGGTTATGACACTTAGACTCACATGAAATCATATAATAACTCACACCAAGACTTTCTAAAGCTAGATATAATAAATCATGATCTTAATATCAATTTAGTTTAACTTCTAACTTGGTACACTTAATACTTTCCATATACATCAACTTAACAAGTAAACCTTAAATGAGTCTTACTTGTCTCTTTTGACCAAATTATACAATCAATCTCATAGTCAATTTAAGGTCATTAATTCTCATTTAACACATCATAAAGCCTAATTCACATGTCATTTAAGCATGTATACATATTAATCAAACATGACATAGGATTTTGGAAACCCTAGGTAGGCTGAAACACTCTAGGTGTTTAATTGAGCTACTCCTTCAACCAACATGCAATCAAATCATGTATCATTCATATATACATATTAATGATCATTAAAATATATCATACAAAAATTATAGGCCTTGGGATCAAAATCCCAAGGTAGGCCGAACCACATATTATAGAAAAATCATGGATTTTCTTGCTTTTCACACTTTCCGATCATTACAGTAATATGTAAATGCATTATTAAAACTAATATCTTTTATGGAAACATAACAAAAATTAGTTTAGAAATCAAAGACACACAAATTGTCCCCTAGGATACATATGCATGAAATTTCCAACTTCTAGGTTTTAGGGTTCACCTTTGATGGATTTGTAAAGAGAGAGTTGTGTTTACGGTTGGAAATCAGTTTCTTCTTTAAGAAAAAAAACCTAGGCCAAATTTAATAAGAAAACAGTAAATATACAGCTCCATATGGATTACTCATGATTAGTTTCATAAAAATCAAATAGTAGCTTGAAAGAAGAGAAAAACTTACGAAGACAATCACAAAATTGCAAGGTTTAGAGGCACCTTGTGAATTTCAGTTGAGAGAGAGTTTTTGAGAGAATTTTTCTATACAAATCTGATGGAAAAACATAATGGTGGCTGCCACAACTCAAGGGGGCCGAATATTAGGTTATTTTTATAGTTATGGTGCAAAATTACAAGTTTACCATTAATGAGCTAGGTTTGGAGTGTTTTAGTGTGTTGGGCTTTTGGTGAGTTGGGCCTTTAATCTAATTTATCGCCTCTTTATAAATAAATAAAAATGAAAAATTTTACTTCTTATTTTCATTAAAATTCCTCCAAAACTATGTAATTAAAAATATTTTAAAAATGCTCATAAAAATTATTTTATGCTAAAAAAAGCTTTGTGCATGAAAATTCACTTTGTATGCAATAAATCATTTTATGCTTTTGCACTTCCCATAAATCACCTATTTCATATCCAAAATTTATATTATATATATTAGAACTAGTCTAACATGCCATTTACTCATCAATCACATAGCACATGAATTTTCATGAAAGTACATACTTTGTCACAGTAGTTTGCAATCAAGCAATTTTGTCACAAAACTCCTAGGGTGGGTGTGGGTTGTTACAAGAGGTTGGAGAATCATGAGCTCTATTGATACATTTTCAAGTGAAGTCAAGGTTATTGGAGGAGATAAAGACTTCACAAGATAGGGATCCACACTTAGTTAAGTTAAAGGATGAGAATGAGAAAGGAAAGAACCCTAAATTTAAAGTAGTTGATGGGATTCTAAAGTATGGTAACAAAGTATGTGTGCTTGATGTGAATGGACAAAGGGAGAAGATATTGAAAGAAGCACATCAGACACCTTAATGTGCTCATCTTGGAACTACCAAGATGTATCATGATGTAAGAGTGAATTATTGGTGGCCTGGACTAAAAAAGGATGTGGGGAAGTTTATGGCATCTTGCTTAACCTGTCATAAGTCAAGTATAAACATCAATGACCCTTTGGACTACAGCAGGAGATTAAGCTACCTGAGTGAAAGTGGGAGCGTATCACGATGGACTTCATAGTTGGTTTACCTAAGAACTCCAAAGGATATGACTCTGTATGGGTCATAGTTGATCGACTAACAAAGTCAGCTCATTTCTGGAAGTTAAGACCACATACTCTATAGCCTAGTATGCACAATTGTATGTCAATGAGATAGTGAAACTACATGGAGTACTGATGTCCATTATATCGGATTGAGGCACGCAGTTCACCTCAAGGTTCTGGCAAAAGTTGTAAGAAGCTTTGGGAATTCAATTAGACTTCAATACTGCGTTTCACCCTCATATGGATGGATAGTTCAAAAAGACAACTCAGACATTAAAAGACATGTTAAGAATGTGTGTCCTAGATTTTGATGGTAGCTAGGATATGTACCTTTGATCAAGTTTGCTATAACAACAGTTACCATTTGTCCATCGGCATGGCACCATACAAAGCCTTGTATGGAAGGAAATGTCGTTCTCCAGTTTGTTGGATTGAGCCTTAAGACAAATATATGGAGATGTTGGAATTGCTCAAGGAGACTACTGACAAGGCATCGTTAATACAAGACCGAATGAAAATGGACTTCAATCAATAGAAGAGCTATGCAAATCCCAAGAGAAAGGATGTCAATTTTGCCATGGGAGATCATGTTTTCTTAAAGGTTTCCCTAATGAAAGGTGTCATGAGGTTCAGTAAGAAAGGAAAGCTATCGCCTCGTTTTGTCAATCCTTTTGAGATCTACGATAAGATTGGGGAAGTGTATTATAGATTTGCCCTACCCCCAACTATGGCATATGTGTACCTGGTATTTCACATCTCGATGTTGAGAAAGTATGTACTGGATCCATCCCACATTTTGTCACCTCTAGATATTGCAATAGATAAGCAACTATCTTATGAGGAGATACCAATAGCCATAGTGGATCAACAAGTGAAAAGGTTGAGAAATAAGGAGATATCTATGATCAAGGTCCAATGGTGAAATCATGGAATAGACGAGTGTACTTGGGAAGCCAAGGAAGAGATGTGACAGAAGTATCCTCACTTTTTGAGAGCATATGAGTAAGTACCTAAATTCGAGGATGAATTTTTTTTAAGGGGGGAGAATGAAAAAACCCACACCCACCCTAGGAGTTATGTGACAAAATTGCTTGATTGCGAACTACTATGACAAAGTATATGCTTTCATGAAAATTCATGTGCTATGTGATTGATAAGTAAGTGGCATGCTAGATTAATTCTAATATATATAATATGAATTTTGGATATAAAATAGGTGATTTATGTGAAGTGCAAAAGCATAAAATGATTTATTGCATACAAAGTGAATTTTCATGCACAAAGCGATTTCTAAGCATAAAATAATTTTTATGAGCATTTTTAAAATATTTTAAATTAAATATTTTTGGGGGAATTTTAATGAAAATAAGAAGCAAAATATTTTATTTTTAACCATAAATTAGATTAAAGGCCTTACTCATTAATGGTAAACTTATAATTTTTGCATCGTAACCCTAATTTTAATCTAATATTCATCCACCCTTGGGTTAGGCAGCCTCCATATTGTTTTTCCATCAGATTTTTATAGAATTTTCTCTCAAAAATTCTCTTTGAATTGAAATTCACAAGGTGCCTCCAAACCTTGTGATTTTGTGATCCTCTTCGAAAGTTTTTCCCTTCTTTCAAGCTACTATTTGATTTTTATGAACTAATCATGAGTAATCCATATGGCGTAGTATATTTACAATTTTTTTTCTTGTTAAATTTAGCCTAGGCTATTTTTTTTAAGGAGAAACTGATTTCCAACTATAAACACAACTCTTTCTTCACAAATCCATCAAAGGTGAACCCTAAAACTTAAAAGTTTGAATTTTCATGCATATGATCATTGGGGGGGGGGGGGGGGGTGTGATTTCTACATTTTTATGTTCTAAATTGATTTTTATTATGTTTTCATGAAAAATGCTTGTTTAAATGATGGATTTACATATTACTGTAATGATTGAAAAGTGTAAAAAGCAAGAAAATCCATGGTTTCTCCATGGTATGTGGTTCAGCCTACCTTGGGATTTTGATTCCAAGGCCTATAATTTTTGTAAGATATATTTTAATGATTGTTGGCATATGCATATGAATGATACATGATTTAATTATATTGGTTGAAGGAGTAGCTCAAGGAAACGCAAGAGTGTTTCGGCTTACCTAGGTTTTCCAAAACCCTAATTGTTATGATTGATTAATATGTGTACATGATTAACTGACATGTGAATTAGGTTTTATGATATATTAATAGTGAATTAATGATCTTAAATTGACTTTGAGAATGATTGTATGAATCGGTCAAAGGAGACAAGTAAGACCCTTTAAAGGTTTACTTGTTAAGTTGATATGAAAAGTATTAAGTATACCAAGTTGGAAGTTGAATTGAATTGATATTAAAATTATGATTTATTTTATTTGGCTTTTGAAAAGTTTTTGTATGAGTTATTATGTGATTTCATATGAGACTAAGAAGGCAAAGCATGCAAGACTTAAAAGTCAACATATTATGTGCAAGTGATGAGTGCACTTCTAAGTGCAACTCCAAGTATATATGAATGATATATGTGCATAGGATAGCTATGCAATAGGATAGCATGATGTTAAGCAAATGCTAAGTATTGAATTATAATGTTATGTTAGAGCTTGAGAATTGTTAGAGGTGCAAGAGCTACAGGCATTGGGAGCTAAGGAACTACAAAGTGAGTAAACATTATATTCATATTACAAGTATAAGTCATCATGATATGTGAACCTTTGAGATTTTTGAAATCCAAGTTCCTTTCTATTTTCAATTATAACTATATGATTTCTTTATTAAGCTTAGGTTGCCAAAGGACCATTGGTCCAAAACTATTATTGATTTTTCAATGATAAGAGAGAACCTTTGTGATTATTGCCTTAGCTTACATTCTTTTTGGAACCACATAGTTGTTTATCCTTTGTTCAATAAGCTAAACATCTATTGTTATTATGTTACATGTGATTGCATTCTTCAATGCTATTATTACAAGTGATTGCCATTAGCTCTAGCTATGGTACCTATTAACCCTTTTATGTAGAAATCCTCATGTCGATATGGGAAATCATTGAAACCTATGCATATGGTCTTAACTCGATGGATAAGGGTAGTGTATCCACCTTAGCTTGAAGGGGTGGTTCTAGTTGTGGAGCCTGATTAGCCTCATGCTTCTTTACAAGTTGGGAGTTGAAATTTTGTATGATGCCACCTCTCCCTTGAGTGAATAAGGCAAAAGCCATCACTCTACAAGTTACAAGTTACATGTTTGATTTTTATAAACCTTGCTAAATCGTAAACCATGAATTATGAATTATGAACCCTTATAAAGGGATATGTGTTATTGTACAAGTTGTATTATTTACTCATTAAGATCATTTATCTCATCCCTTTTCCTTGTATAGTTTCAGGTGAGCATTATAAGGAGGCAAGGTGATAATTAAAGCACTCTACTCTGCTTGGGGAATTTCCTTGTCCAAGTTTATTATCATACTATGATATGAAGAGTCTCTTTTAGATGCTCCAGGAGTTCTTGTTTGAGGAGTTTTTTTTTTTTTGGAACATTATGATTTGATGATTTATTTGGAGTCTTAAAATGTTCTTTTCTTATGGATTGTATTTAAAGTATTTTTAAACTATTCTTTTGCAAATTAAGATTTTCCTTTATAAATGGTCAAATTAAGCTAATGCATGAGGTTTGGTACGATCCTTGGCAGTTTTTATACGTGCACGAGTGGGTTCTATGGGCGTGGGTGACCTTATGTCTCCCTATGTTCTAGGATTGTCATATCTCAATTGGGATGTGACACTATCCATTACGGTGCAAATTTGTTTCAACTTACAAGTCTACTATTTAATGCAAAAACAACTAGATCACCTTTTATTAGACAATAGGATAGAAATCAAAAAAAGTTTTAGAATTTATGCATATAAATGCATCAATACCATTTGCGATATCATGACCCAATTATTAAGCCGTGATAGTCTTAGAGCATAGGGAGACATAAAGTTACCTAAACCCATAGAACCCTATTTAACTTATAATTCTTTGCCATGTTGAACCTTATCCTAAGGTCGGAACCTGATTACTTTTTGATACAAACTGTAAGTATATTAAACTTGAGACCCAATTATCTTTGCACTTGGAAGCAACTCCTTGGAAAGCTAAATCAAGTTTTTGCTAAGTCTGTGACCAAAATCCAAGCTGTGATAGAGCACCTTGGAATATGATCAACTTTAGATGATGATCTTTATGATACAATACCAACTCATGAAAGAGAACCTTGGAATAAATACGCACAAAGTAATTAGCTTTGATTGTATGAACTTGATTCAAGCAAGAATGAATACCAAGAGATCACACTCTTAAGAAAACTGAATTTTATTAATTATAACTTTACTTAATTTTAAATGGTTGAGTTTATATAGAAGCTCAACCCTAAATTAGAATTAGTTAAGGACTAGGAAATCTTCCAATACAAGGATTAAATATTCCTAATTAGAAACTAATTCCTAAATAATAACAAAGTTAGAACTGAATTCTAAACAAGTTAGGAATCCTTCCTACACAAGAGAAGCTATTTCCTAACTAAAAACTGAAATCTAATAATTAAACTATAAAATTCGGATGGGCCTTTGACCTAACATAAAATAGGTCCAAAACTAATCAAAACATGAAAATAAAGTAGTTTAAACAACTCTTGGACTGTATACATAACATAGGCTGCCCAAACACTAAATAAAACATGATAAATTGAATTTGAAAAGCCCAAATATGGAGGGTCCAATTTGAATGAAGAATGGCAGCCTTGTAAATACTTGAATAGATTAGGCCCAAGCAAATAAGAATGTAATTTGGCTTTTTCATCTTAACATTGTGGCTGAATAGATTAATTAAGCCCTTGAAGCTTCCTTGAATATAATTGGATCCATATGCAAAGCTCATGATCCAAATATCCTTGATTGGTTTATAGGAAACTTCATACAACTTTATTTTCTTCTTGAATGATCCATCAATCATGCACAATGGTTGTATTGCATGCCTTTGTAAGCTATCTTGATAGAAATGATAATCTTGAACAACCTTCTTGAAATCTTCATCATGCATGTATTTGTGAGCTTCTTGCAAGGTATATGGATTCTCATCACTTTTCCTTATTGCCCAATTCAACTTCCCAATGGTCCCATTGCTGTAATTGAACTTAAATTAAAAAAAAAAAAAAAAGAGCAAAGAAAATCAGAATTAAAAAAAAGAATCAAAAAGAAAAAGGAAAATTCGTCCAAAAAGAAAAGAAGAAGCAAAAAGTGATGAAATATGACGTTTTGGAGTATTTATAGAATTTATTTAGTTACTAGAATGAAGAGGACAAGGAAAGAAGCTCATTTTCAAGATTATACAAGAAGAATCAAAGATTTCAATATTCTACAAGGAGTTTGACCAAAGTTTAAGCATCCTTTCAAAACAAGCTATTATTGGTTTTCTATTCTTTTCCAAATTTTGTTTTAACTTTTCTAGTCCTATTTTCATTCTGATTTCTTATTTTCTTACTCTTTTTTGTTTTCTTTTTGTATTTAATTAATTTCAATTCTTATTCGTGTCTCATTAGGTTTCCTAATCCCATCAGGATTCCTATATTGTTTTCCTAGTTCTATTAGGGTTTCAACTTTTGTTTTCCAACTTCAATTAGGATTTCTAATTTTACTTTTTTGAGTCATATTCTAATTCTTGTTTCCTAGTCCAATTAGGATTTTTCATTTTCATAATGTCATTAGGATTTCTTATTTCTAGTTCTTGTTTCATTGAGTCTTTAAACTTTGGAATTCTATTCACATTGTAATTTAGTAAAAAATAATTGTATTAATATGATTTTTGCAACTAATCTTTGCAAAGAATTGAGTGGCAAAAGGCTAAGTGTGAGCACATATAGAGAAAAGCCATTGATTGAGTGTAAAACTAAACACAAGTGAACTTGAGTGTCAAAACTACTTGAGTGAAACACGTGAGGGAGTAAAGTGAGGAAACTATTCTCTACTTTACTAACTTTGTTTTGCAGCTTAAAGATGAGTGGAACCCAAGGGAATCCACATGGGGAACTAGATAAATTCCAAGCCTTGCATGACTTACTCCTATGGAGAGAAGAACCAATGATAGATTAGATCAAATGGAGTGAAGAAGCAATGAAAGGATCAAAAGACTAGAAGTTTCAGTTACAAGGGGACAGCTACCAAATGCTCCTAGGCAAGTTAGGCGAATCCAAAGAAGAGTTTGGAATGAAGATGAGGATGAAACTGAGTCCCTTGGTGATAATGAAGAGGAAGAAGAAGTAAGGCAAAGAGCTAGACAAGATAACAGCAATGGTGGATTAAAATTGAAAATTCCACCATTGCATGGAAGAATAGATCCTAAAGCATACTTGAATTGGGAAAGGAAGATTGAGTTGGTGTTCAATTGTCATAACTACACTGAATCCAAGAAGTTAAAGCTTGTTGTGGTTGTATTCGATGGATATGCCATTACTTAGTGGGATGATAACAAGCAAAAGAGGAGAAGAAATAGAGAAAGACCTATAGAAGAATGGAGGGACTTAAAGGCAATCATGAGAAGGAGATTTGTACCAAGCTACTACTATAGGAGCTACAATCACCTTCAAAACCTATCTCAAGGGTCCAAAAGTGTTGAGGAATACTACAAAGAGATGGAGGTAGCCATGATTCGAGCAAATGCAGAAGAAGATAATGAAGCTACAATGGCAAGGTTCCTCAATGGCTTGAATAAGGAGATTGCAAATGTGGTTAAGCTGCAACCATACATGGAGCTTGAAAATTTGCTTCATCTTGCTTTGAAGGTTGAGAAGTAATTGAAGAAGAGGAGTACCAATCAGCTATCTACCTCCTATAATGCAACATTCAAATCAAATTGGAGAAAAGATGACAAGCTTTTTCATCCAAGCCTAGAACCGATTCCGAGGAAGCTCCAAAGACTCCGATCCCAAGCAAGGACAAAGGTAAAGCTATGCCTTCTAATTTTGGAAATATTATATGCTTTTAATGTCAAGGTGTAGGTCACTACAAGAAGGATTGTCCAAATAAAAGAATAATGATCATGCTTGATGGGAAGTACTATTCGGCTAGCGAAGCAGAAGTTGAAGAATAAAGAATGCCACCTCTTGAAGATACAAGTGATGAAGAGGAGGGCAACCAACCTGAAATAGCCAAATATGGGAGGTCTCTCTCTTATCACAAGGAGATCATTAAACATGCAAATCCAACATGATGATAATATGCAACAAAGGGAAAATCTATTTCAAACTAGATGCCTTGTAAAAGATAGAGTTTGTGATGTAATTACAAATGGGGGTAGTGTAACCAGTGTAGCAAGCACCACTTTAGTTGAGAAACTAGGGTTACCTACTACTAAGCATCCTCACCTATATAAACTAAAATGGCTTAATGATTATGGGGAAATTAGGGTGACAAGGCAAGTTCTAGCAACTTTCAAGATAGGCAGGTATAATGATGAGATTTTATTTGATGTTGTGCCTATGCAATAGGTCATCTATTGTTGGGATGCCCTTAGCAATTTGATAGAAGGGTGATGCACAATGGGTACACCAATCACTACATTTTTGAGAAAGATGGAAGCAAGATAATTCTTGCACCACTTTCACTTAGAGAAATCTTTGAGATTGAGTTGAAAAGAATTCAAAAGGAGAGAGAAAACAAGAGTGAAGAAAAGAGTGTGAGTGATGTGCCAAAAGAAAAAAAGAGGGCAAAAGAAAAAAGTGGCAAAAATCTTGAGAAAAGCAAGAAAGTAAGCTCGAGTAAGAAAAATAAGGGAAAAGAAATTGTTGAGAGTGAAAAGAAACATATGAGCTTTTATGCAAAGAGAAGTGATATTAGGGAAGCTTGGTTTTCAAAGAAAAGTATACTTGTACTCATGTAAAGGAGCTTTATTTTAACACTAATGACCTTAATGCTTTTTTGCCTAGTGTTTTTGTTTCTCTTTTACAGAAATTTGAGGATGTCTTTCCCAAAGAGATACCCAATGGATTGCCACCTATTAAGGGTATTGAGCATCAAATTGATTTTATCCTTGGTGCTTCGATTCCAAATAGACCAGCTTATAGAAGTAACCCCGAGGAAACAAAGGAGCTTCAAAGGCAAGTTAAGGAGTTGTTGGCTAAAGGACATGTTAGAGAAAGTACGAGTCCATGTGCTATGCCCATTTTGCTAGTACCTAAGAAAGATGTTTCTTGGTGTATGTGTGTTGATTGCCCTGCAATTAATAACATTATGGTAAAGTATCGCCATCCTATTCCTAGGTTAAATGATATGCTTAATGAGTTGCATGGTTCTACTATCTTTAGCAAAATTGATTTGAAAAATGGATACACCAAATTAGAATGAAGGTGATGAATGGAAAATTGTCTTTAAAACAAAATATGGTTTGTATGAATGGTTAGTTATGCCTTTTGGCTTGACTAATGCACCTAGTACTTTCATGAAACTTATGAACCATGTTTTGAGAAATTTTATTGGTAAGTTTGTTGTTGTATATTTTGATGATATTCTTGTCTATTCTAAAAGCAAAGATAAACACTTAGAAAATTTAAGGTGTGTGCTTGATGTGTTGAGAAATGAAAAATTATTTGCTAACCATAAAAAGTGTTCTTTTTGTTTAGATATGATTGTGTTTTTAGTATTTGTGGTTAGTGCTCAAGGCGTTGAAGTCGATGAAGAAAAGGTAAGTGTTATTAAAAATTGGCCTATTCCTACATCGGTAAGTGAGGTAAGAAGTTTTCATGGTTTGGCTATTTTTTATAGATGTTTTGTAAAAGATTTTAGCACCGTACCTGCTCCTCTAATAGAGACAATTAAAAAGAATTGTGTTTTTAAGCGGGGAAAAGAACAAGAAGATGCATTTGATTCATTGAAAGATAAGCTATGTAAGGCACCCATTCTTGTTTTGCCTAACTTTAATGATATTTTTAAGATTGAGTGTGATACATTAGGTGCAGGTATTGGGGCTATCCTTATGCAAGGAAAAAGGCTAATCACCTATTTTAGTGAAAAGCTCCATGGTGCTTCATTGAAGTACCCCACTTATGACTAAGAGCTCTATGCTTTGGTTAGAGCTTTGAAGACTTGGCAACACTACCTTTATAGCCTAAGGAGTTTGCAATTTACACCAACCATCAATCCTTGAAATTCCTAAAGGGGCAAGGTAAGTTGAACAAGAAGCATGCCAAATGGGTTGAGTTCATTGAGACCTTTCCATATGTGATCAAGTATAAGCAAGGTAAGGAGAACATTATGGCTAATGCACTATCAAGAAGGTATGCTTTACTTAATGTTTTGGATGCAAGAATGCTTGGGTTTGAAAACATTAAATCTTTGTATGTTGATATGATTCTAATTTTTCTAACATTTTCAAAGCATGTGAGAAAGTTGCATTTGGTAAATTCTATAGAATGGATGGGTTTTTGTTTAAAGAAAATAGACTTTGTAATACCTATTTGTTCTATGAGAGAATTGCTTGTTAAGGAGGCATATGGGGGAGAGTTAATGGGACATTTTGGCATCACTAAAACTTTAGATACTTTACATGAACACTTCTATTGGCCTAAAATGAAAAGGAATGTACATAGAATTTGTGATAGATGTGTTTGTATGCAAGCAAGCTAAATCTAAAGTTTTGAATCAAGGTTTGTATACCCCTTTACCTATTTCTAGTACCTCTTGGACTGATATTTTCATAGATTTTATTTTAGGGTTGTCTAGATCAAAAAAGGGGAAAGATTCTATTTTTGTGGTGGTTGATAGATTTTCCAAAATGTCACATTTCATTCCTTCTAATGAAATTGATGATGCCACCAACATTGCTAATTTATTCTTTAGGGAAGTGGTATGTTTGCATGGCATTCCTAAAACTATTATTGCTGATAGGGATGTAAATTTTCTAAGTCATTTTTGGAAAGTTTTGTGGAGTAAAATTGGAACCAAATTGTTGTTTTATGTTGCTTGTCATCCACAAATTGATGGTCAAACTGAAGTTGTTAATAGGACTTTAGGAATTTTGTTGCATGCTATTGTCCAAAAGAACTTAAAGAATTGGGAAGAATGCATTCCATTTGTTGAGTTTGCTTATAATAGAGTTGTGCATTCTACTACTAGTTTCTCACCTTTTGAAATTGTTTATGGTTTTAATCCTCTAACCCCATTGGATTTAGTGCCTTTACCTTGTAATGAAAGGAGTAGTTTGGATGGGAAGAGAAAGGCAGATTTGGTAAGAATACATGAGGAGATGCACAAGAACATTGAGAAGAAAAATCAACAAATAGCAAGCAAAGTGAATAAGGGAAGGAGGCATGTTATATTCGAACCAGGTGATTGGATTTGGGTGCATATGAGAAAAGAAAGGTTTCCAACTTAAAGGAAGATAAAGCTTCATCCAAGGGAAGATGGACCTTTTTAAGTAATTGAGAAGATCAATGACAATGCATATAAGATGGACCTCCCTAGTGAGTATAATGTGAGTACTACCTTCAATGTTAGTGATCTTTCTCCTTTTGATGTAGATGTTTGAGATTTGTGGACAAATCATCCTGAGGAGGGAAGGAATATGCAAACAATAAAGCACACAAAGGCAAGAATCCAGTTCAACTTCCCAATGGTCTTATTACAAGAGCAAGAATGAAGAAATTCAAGGAAACACTAAATGGGATGATTCAAGGCTTGTGGGATGATCTTGCCACAATTCAAAAATGTAAGAATGAATCATTCATCAAAATGGGGATTCAAGACTCAAATCAAAGTTTAGTGACAATGATTCAAGTGGATGAAGGCCAAAACATGGGCATGCACCTAGGCCTTTAGTTTGTTTTTGATGTTTTTGGGCCCCTATCAATATGAAATAAGCCCAAGTTCAATTAAACTTGAAAGAGTATATTAAACTTGAGACCCAATTATCTTTACGCTTGGAAGCAACTTCTTGGAAAGCTAAATCAGATTTTTCCCAAGTTCGCGACCCAAATCCAACTTGTGATAGAGCACCTTGGAATATGATCACCTTTGGATGATGATCTCTATGACACAATACCAACTCGTGAAAGAGAATCTTGGAATAAATACGCACAAAGTAATTAGCTTTGATTGTATGAACTTAATTCAAGCAAGAATCAAAACCAAAAGATTACACTCTTAAGAAAACTAAATTTTATTGATCATAACTTCAACTTAATTTTACATGAATGGTTGAGTTTATATAAAGGCTCAACCCTAAATTAGAATTAGCTAAGGATTAGGAAATCTTCCAATATAAGGATTGAAGATTCCTAATTAGAAACTAATTCTTGAATTTCTAAAACAAGTTAGGAATCCTTTCTATACAAGAGAAGTTATTTCCTAACTAGAAACTGAAATCTAATTAAGTAAACTATAAAATTCAGACGGGCCTTTGGCCTAACATAAAATAGGCCCAAAACAAATTAAAACATGAAAATAAAGTAGTTTAAATAACTCTTGGGCTATAAACTGAACATAGGCAGCCCAAAAACTAAATAAAATATGATAAATTGAATTTGAAAAGCCCAAATATGGAGGGTCCAATTTGAATGAAGAATGGCAGCCTTGTAGACACTTGAATAGATTAGGCCCAAAGCAAATAGGAATGTAATTTGGTTTCTTCATCTTGACATTGGGCTTGAATAGATTAGTTAAGCCCTTAAAGCTTTCTTGAATATAATTGGATCCATATGCAAAGCTCATGATCCAAATATTCTTGATTGGTTTATAGGAAACTTCATACAACCTTATTAGAAAACAAAACTAAGCAAAGAAAATTCAAGCTTGTTAGTGTTAGAAAACAAAACATCCTTAATACTTTCTATTTCAACTGTGCTCATTTGTTTTATCTCTTCAATCTCAATCTTTTTATTTGAACTTTCAATTATTTCTTTTCTCTCATTTAAAAGTTCATTTTCTTCCTCACTTACTAATTCTTTCTTTTCACACTCATTCTTTTTCTTTTCACTCTCTTTCTTTATGCACTCTTTGTCTTTAACTCAGCTTTATTTTCAACAGCTACTTGAGGAGGATCATAGATTGGAATTTCTTCATGTTTAATAACTTCTTCAACCTTTAATGAGGACTCTTCACTTGTAGGCTCTGAAGATTTTAAGTCATTTTCATGAGTAACTTCCACAGCTTCATTTTGCACATTGCTTTTCTCCTTTTTGAAACTCTCATCACCTTCATTCTCCTTTTTTGAGACACTCAATTCTGGCACTACAAGCTCAACATCACCATTGTGTCTTTGAAGTTCTTCCTCTATTTTTCTTTGTATCTTCACTCGATCTTCATACAATTCTTCTTGAGAAAGAGGAGCACGTGTAGTATGCTTACCATCTTTTAGTGGAACTTTGTAGTTGTTAGTAGATTTGATGTTTTTTTCTTGACTAAAATGTATCCATAGCTTTCCAAACAAAACATGCGTCACATTCATTGGTACAACATCACACTAATCTTCACTTTTGTACCTTCCTAGAGAGAATGAAACTAAAGCTTGCTCTTTAATCTTGACATATTTATTCAACAAATACAATGAGTATGGCCTTGGATGCTTTCTAATGAGCAAATTTAATTTCTCAACTAGCTCAAGGCTTGCAAAATTGACAACATTCAATCTATCAATGATTATATAGCATACTCTATCTTGGATGTGACATCTTGTATGAAAAACATCATTACATTCTTCGTCCTTCAATATCCATATACCTACTTCTTGCCTAATAGCCATTAATTCTTATCGAAATTCTTGATCAACTTCCATTGTAAAAACCTGAAAAGAATGTTAGTAAAGTAAAATAATACCTCACTTGACTCCCTCACATGTTTCACTCAAGTATTGTCAATCACTCATGTTTCATTCAATTTGTTATGGCTTTTCTCTTTATGAGCTCACACTTAGCCTTTTTTCACTCAAATCTCTTATCAAGATTAGTTGCAAAAATCAAATTAATACAATCTTATTAAATTACAATGTGAATAAAAATCTAAAGACTCAAAATGAAACAAGAAACAAGGAACAAGAAATAAGAAATCCTAATGACACTAGGAAAACGAGATTCCTAATTGAATTAGGAAAACAAAATTAGAATTTTGACTTAGAAAAATAGAAATAGAAATCCTAATTGAAATTAGAAAACAAAAGTTAAAATCCTAATAGAACTAGGAAAACAATATAGGAATCCTAATGGGATTAGGAAACCTAATGAGAGACGAACAAGGATTGAAATAAAAAGAAAATTGAAATGAATAAGGAAATATTTAAATTAGCAAGAAAATTAGAATGAAAATAGGATTGGAAAAGTCAAACCAAAATTTGGAAAGGAGTAGGAAACCAATCCTAGCTTGTTTTGGAAGGATGCTTAGACTTGGTCAAACTCCTTGTAGAATGTTGAAATCTTTGATTCTCCTTATATAATCTTGAAAATCAGCTTCTTTCCTTGTCCTCTTCACTCTAGGAACTAAATAACTTCTATAAATACACCAAAAAGTTAGATTTCAACACTTTTTACTTCTTGTTTTCTTTTTGGACGAATTTTCCTTCTTTTTTTTTGGCTTTTCTTTTAAATTCTGATTTTCTTCTTCTTCTTCTTCTTCTTCTTCTTTTTAATAATTACAGCAACAAATTGAAAGGAAAATTAACAAACAAATTAAAGATCAAATACAAGAAGCCAAACTGAATTTGAAGTCTTCAAGCTTGGGTGAGTCCTCCCTTCTTTCTTCTTGAATTCAAATTGGTTCCCTAAGTATGGTTTTGACCTTTCAACGAAACAAGGAATAGAAATATGAATAGGATAGAAACCAAAGAGACAAATGAAAATAGGACATGAATCAAAGAAGGTAAAATGATTTTGTTTTGTTTTTGATTTTCAGACTTGAAACATGAACAAATAGAGTTAACAAGATGAAAATGAAGGAATTTAATGAACACAAAATCAAATGAAAATAAGAAACACAAATGAAATGGAAAGATATAACCTGATTTAGAGCCTAAGCTCTAATACCAAACTGATATGAACCCCAAGTATATTAAACTTGAGACCCAATTATCTTTATGCTTGGAAGCAACTCCTTAGAAAGCTAAATCAGATTTTTCCCAAGTCCACGACCCAAATCCAACCCGTGATAGAGTACCTTAGAATATGATCACCTTTGGATGATGATCTCTATGACACAATACCAACTTGTGAAAGAGAACCTTGGAATAAATACACACAAAGTAATTAGCTTTAATTGTATGAACTTGATTCAAGCAAGAATCAAAACTAAGAGATCACACTCTTAAGAAAATTGAATTTTATTGATCATAACTTCAACTTAAGTTTACATGAATGGTTGAGTTTATATAGAGGCTCAACCCTAAATTAGAATAAGCTAAGGATTAGGAAATCTTCCAATATAAGGATTGAAGATTCCTAATTAGAAACTAATCCATGAATTTCTAAAACAAGTTAGGAATCCTTTCTATACAAGAGAAGCTATTTCCTAACTAGAAACTGAAATCTAATTAATTAAACTATAAAATTCGGATGGGCCTTTGGCCTAACATAAAATAGGCCCAAAACTAATTAAAACATGAAAATAAAGTAGTTTAAATAACTCTTGGGCTATAAACATAACATAGGCAGCCTAAAAACTAAATAAAACATGATAAATTGAATTTGAAAAGGACAAATATGAATGAAGAATGGCAGCCTTGTAAACACTTGAATAGATTAGGCCCAAGCAAATAGGAATGTAATTTGGCTTTTTCATCTTGACATTGGGGCTGAATAGATTGATTAAGCCCTTGAAGCTTTCTTGAATATAATTGGATCCATATGCAAAGCTCATGATATAAATATCCTTGATTGGTTTATAGGAAACTTCATACAACTTTATTTTCTTCTTGAATGATCCATCAATCATGCACAATGGTTGTATTGCATGCCTTTGTAAGCTATCTTAATAGGAATGACAACCTTGAAGAACCTTCTTGAAATCTTCATCATGCATGTATTTGTGAGCTTCTTGCAAGGTATATGGATTCTCATCAATATCAGTTAGCAAGGGTAGTATGCTTCCCAAACTGATACGAACCCCAAGTATATTAAACTTGTGACCCAATACCTTTATTCTCGAAAGCAACTCCTTGGAAAGCTAAATCAAGTTTTCCCCAAATCTGCAACCCAAATCTAACCTATGATAGAACACCTTGGAATATAATCAACTTTGGATGATGGTCTCCATGACACAATACCTACTAGGAAAAGAGAATCTTAGAATAATACGCACAAAGTAATTAACTTTGATTGTATGAACTTGATTTAAGCAAGAATAAAAACCATGAGATAACACTCTTAAGAAAACTGAATTTTTAGGAAATAACTTCTCTTGTATAGGAAGGATTCCTAACTTATTTTAGAATTTAGTTCTAACTTAGTTATAATTAGGAATAGTTTTCTAATTAGGAATCTTTAATCCTTGTATAGGAAGATTTCCTAGTCCTTAGTTGATTCCAATTTAGGGTTGAGCCTCTATATAAACTCAACCATTCATGTAAAATAAGTTAAGTTATGGTCAATAAAAATTCAGTTTTCTTAAGAGTGTGATCTCTTGGCTTTGATTCTTGCTTGAATCAAGTTCATATAATCAAAGCTAATTACTTTGTGTTTATTTATTCTAAGGTTCTCTTCCACAAGTTCGATATTGTGTTGCGGAGATCATCATCTAAAGGTGATCATATTCCAAGGTGCTCTATCACGGGTTGGATTTGGGTCACGAACTTAGGGAAAACCTAGTTTAGCTTTCCAAGGAGTTGCTTCCAAGTGTAAAGATAATTGGATCTCAAGTTTAATATACTTAGGGTTCGTATCAGCGAGGATCATTTGCAGAAAAGTTTCAGAGAAATTTTAATATAAATATAGGTATGGTTACTTTTTTATACTCCATTGTCTTAAAATAGCAATAGAATAATGCAAAAAAAGTGGGTTACTATTTGTAAATGGGTTAGGGTTTTAATATTGTTTATAGGTAAATGGGTATGAATATTGGTGAATTGCTACATGCATAAACGTATATGCTTCATTTAATGGGTATATTGTTTTGTTATTAATGAGCTTTAATTGAATTTACAGGTTGGTGTTTTGATTGTTAACGTCCATGGCTAATTATGTGAATTTGGTTATTAACCATAGGAGAAAATGGGATAATGAGAAGAGCATGGTGTATTAGGGAAAATTAAAAGGTTGAACAATGTAGACTTTGATTACTTATCTACATTTGAGCTATTAAGCTGTGCACAGGACCTTAGTTATGAGAGGGGTTGTAGTATATGGTTTAAGATTGGTGGTTTAAATGGACTTGAGAGTATTGAGCCCATTGTGAAGGATAATGATGTATCCAACATGTTAGAGTACAACAAAGGGCAACCATATATTGATCTTTATTTTGTATCATTCCCTAAGCCTTTGCAAGTGGATGACAATGTGGCTGATATATCTTGTTGACCAAGAAAATGACCCTCAATATGATGATGATTCTAGTAGTGAATTGTCTATTTATGATGAATTGTTTGCACAATATGCAGCTGGTGTTAGCAAACTACATAGTGATCATGAACCCACTCAATCTGCACCTCCTCACACTTCACCTTGTTAGCCTCACCCTGAACCCACTAAAATTGCACACCATGAGCCTGCACCAACTCAACCTGCTTGTCTTGAGCCTGCACCCACTTAACCTATACACCATAAGCCTGCACCAACTCAACCTGCACTATGAGCCTGTACCTACTCAACATGCACACCATAAGCCTGCACCCACTCAACATGCACACCATGAGCTTGCACCAACTCAATCTGCACACCATGAAGCTGCACCCACTGAAACTTCACACCATGAGCCTTCACCCACCCAGCCCATAACCACTCACACTTCACCTATTCACCCTCCAACTTCTAATCAATTTGATTCTAAAACTATTCTTAACCTGCTTCACAACATGGAACAAAGCTTAATTCTCAACCTAAACCTTTTATTGAGCTTGATTTTGATGGTGATGACACATATATTGAATATAAGCAAACATCTGACATTTCTACAAGTGAATATGAAGTGAATCAAATTTGAGTGAGAGGGGCTGAAACAATTAGGGATGAGGTAAACAATACCAAACCACTTCTTTCCTCAAGGTCAACCTATTACTGCAAATAACACTGATCTAAATAAGGATGATTTGGATGAATTCAATGAGGAGCCAGTAGACAGTGATGAACTTCATAGTTTGAAAGGTTCATCAGACGATGAAGTTTCTTATCCTAAGTTTAATGAAGAAACTAGTTTCAAGGATCTACAATTATGCAAAGGTATGAAATTCACTTCTCATGTTGTATTAGGAAAGCATTGAAAGAATGGGCTATGCGAAGGGCTTTTAGCTATGAATTGGTGAAAAATAATAGAAAAAAGATCACTGCAGTGTGTAAAAAGAGATGTGAATTTAGAGTGCAGCTTCAAAATTACCAGACAGCACAACATTCCAAAATAAGACCTTTAGACCTAAGCATGAGTGTGCCTTTGAATTCGATAATACCTTAGTTAACAGCACCTATTTGAGTGAAAAATACTTGGAAGAATTTAGAGAAAACCCATAGTGGGATGTTCAAGCAATGCAAAAAAATGTGTAGAGGTAACTAAGGGCTAAGGTATCATTAAGTAAATGTTATAGAGCCAAAAGAAAGGCTATCAAGATACAGGGTGATGTGATAGAGCAATATAGGAGGTTAAGAGATTATGCTCAATAGTAATCAAGTGTAATCTTGGTAGTTGGGTGAAAATTTCAACAGATTTGAGAGATGTTGAAGAAGAACCCACTAAGAATGAAAGGCATGGAACTATTTTGCCAAGGCAAATGCTAGTATTGCAGTATATGTATATGTATATAAGGTTTAGTGCATAGAAGCAAGGGTATTTTTCTATATTAAGGCCCATCATTGGATTTGATGGATGTCATTTGAAGACATCTTTGGGAGGCCTACTAAGGGATGGGAATGAGAATCTTTTTCCCCTAGCAATAGCATATGTAGACATTGAAGACAAAGCTCCTTGGACCTAGTTTTTGAACATGCTTCTTAATGACTTTGGTAGGCCTGAAGAAACAAAATGGGTTTTTATATATGACAAGCAAAAGGTAATGTATCTATATGTAATTTCACAATTGCAATTGTCATTAAGCTTTATTTCATGGTATTTGATAATGTATGTAAATTTCATGATATAGGGATTGGTTGAGGCTTTCAATGAGGTTAATCTTACATCTGAACATAGATATTGTATGAAGCACATGTATGAGAATTACAGGAAAACATATTTAGGGGATCTGAATACAAGAAGAAACTATGGTTTGCTGCTAGAACAGGGAATGTGAAGTCTTGGCAATATCAAATGGACAAGTTAAAGGAGTTTGATGAAAATGCTCACAATTGGATCATGCGATATAATCCAAACACATGGGCTAGATCTCACTTCTCACCACACACCAAGTTTGATGCATTGTAAAATAACATATGTGAGTTGTTCAACTCTTACATAGGCACAGCTAGAGATATGCATATCTTGAGTCACTTCACTCTTATTCAAATGAATCCCAACTTGTCCAACTTAGGTCATATTTGGGGAAACTTATGATCCTTCATCAAATCTTCAAATTAGTTGTAGAGATATGAAACTAACATACCATAAAACATATATGATTGCTCAATACCACAATATAATATTAAAACACTAAGTTCCCCTTTTTAACTATTTTTATGCCTCTAAGATTTTCAAGTTTTGAATCAAGCTCCTAAAATTCATTTTAGTACTTCTATATCATTTCTCTTCATCTTAGATAACTATAGATGTATCCAATTAGAATTTAGAATACTTCCTTGATCATTTGATCATTCACTATGATGGGCCAAATTTTTCTTATGGTGTAGGAAAGATTTTATACAACTAAAATACTAAAATCAATCTTAGGACATAGAAAAGTGAAGATAAATGTAATTCCTCACCTTGGTTAGCTTTCTTTCTTTTGTATAGAGAGAAATTCTTTCTTTTGTGTGTCACTTTGGTGTAGGAGTAGCCTAAATGTTATTTCTTAACATAATTTTGCTTATATATATATATATATATATTAAGTTGGATGGTGAGGATTTGATCAAGCTAAATCCAATGGTTAGGATTTAATCTCAATGAATGGCTAAGATTGTGTCAAGTTGGATGGCTAGGATTCTCTCTACAATGGTGATGCTCATCATATGGTTTTGGAAATAGCAAAATTGAATGTAGACTAAAGTGTGGATGAAGGGAGAATTCAAGTTGAAAAAGTAATTTACTTAGTCAAAAATGGTGGCTAGCTTTTCCAACATCAAACTCAACCTTGGTTAACCATTCTTAACTCTAGTTAAAGCTTAGGTTTACCCATTTATGGGCCTTATGGGCCGGCCATTTAATGGGCCTAGGCTTTTTGAGTCCAAAATCCCATTAATAGACCCTTATATGCACGTTTCAAGCTCGGTTCTTAATACATTTTCCATTTCCTTTCTTTCACTTTAATATACATATTTCCATCTTCCAATATCACTACACACTCTGGACATTGCTAGATAAATTTTGTTCACTCCATAGTACACATTTTCTAGCCTTTCATTAGCATTGTTCATGTATGTAAGTCATATAGACTCACTTTGATGAGAATCCATATGCCTTGCAAGAAGCTTACTAATACATACATGATAAAGACTTCAAGAAGATTCTTAAAGATTGTCATTTCTATTAAGATAGCTTACAAAGGCATGCAATACAACCATTGTGCATGATTGATGGATCATTCAAGGAAAATAAGGTTGTATAAAGTTTCCTATGAACCAATCAAGGATATTTGGATCATGAGCTTTGCATATGGATCCAATTGTATTCAAAGAAGCTTCAAGGGCTTAATCAATCTAGTCAAGCCCAATCTCAAGAGGAAGAGGCCAAATTACATTGATACAAAACCTCTAAGAATAAGCTTGAGAACCCCTTTATGTATTTGAAACCCCAAAGCATTAACTTGAAAACCCCAATACTCAATTCCGCAATAACCCCTAAGAAAGGTTAGAAATCAGATTGCTTAGATAAGATGATCAAAGAATTGGAATAAGGAAAACTTGTTTTTGAATTCCAATTTCGAAACACTCTACAAGAAGATGATCAATCTACTTGAATGTTCCTTAAGGCATGTATTCTACACAAGAACACAAAGATAAAAGCAAAACAACCTTTAGGTTTTAATAATTCAATCATAATTTGAATCTAAAAAAACTTAGCCAAGGCTTATTAATAGCCTTTACAAAGAAAACCCTAATGAGCAAGTTCTCATTAATGATAAGAGTTGACAAAACAAACTCTTGGAGAGAAAGATTAAGACACTAATATCATTTTATTAAAACTAATTAAAACTAGCCCATAACTAATATGGCCCATTACAAACTTAATTAAACCCATTAGTAACTTGGACTTGAATTAAGTTGTAAGGAACTTGAGCTGTACATGCTCCAAAGCTTTGGCATCCTTACAAACCCTCACTAGCCAAATTCACTAAGTCTTGTAGATGATGGATTAAGGCTTGTTGAAGCTTCTTAGAATGAGATCTTGTTATAGGTCCTTGAAGCATACTGATTGGACTAGAAACCTCTTGAACTTTATCCTTGCCTTCTTGATCTTTCTCATCTTCATGATGTTGAATCCACTCCACTTGGTGTGTAGGCTGATCCATAACATTTCCCTTCTCCTCAAAAGGATTCATCTTCGAATCTAAAGCATCACCTATATCAAAAGGACTCAAGTCGGCTACTTTAAATGAAGTACTAACATTATACTCACCTGGCAAGTCCACTTTATATGCATTGTCATTAATTCTTTCAAGGATTTGAAAAGGACCATCTCCTCTTGGGTTTAGCTTAGATTTCCTTTGAAGTGGAAACCACTCTTTGCGAAAATGTACCCACACCCAATCCCCAGGGTGAAAAATCATTGGCTTCCTTCCTTTGTTCACACGTGAAGCTACTTTAGCATTTTGCTTTTCAATTCTCTCCTTAACTTGCTTATGTAACTTCTTCACCAAATCTGCTTTAGAATCAGCATCAACACTCACAAAATTGTTAGGTGCAATGGTAATAGATCAATAAGAGTAAGTGGATTAAATCCATAAACAATCTCAAATGGAGAACAATGAGTAGTGCTATGAACAGCCCTATTGTAAGCAAACTCCACCAATGGTAAACAATCCTCCCATGTCCTAATGTTCTTTTCTATGATTGCTCTAAGCAAGGTAATCAAAGTCCTATTTACCACTTTAGTTTGCCCATCAGTTTGAGGGTGACAAGTAGTTGAAAATATCAGCTTAGTTCCTAAATTTCCCCACAACACATGCCAAAAATGACTTAAGAACTTAACATCTCTATCACTATCAATGCTCTTAGGTATGCCATGTAAACGCACAACTTCTTTGAAAAATAAATCAGCAATCAATTGAGCATCATCAATTTTATGACATTGTATAAAATGAGCGATTTTACTAAATCTATCAACCACAACAAAGATACTATCACGATCTTTCCTAGTTCTAGGCAATCGAAGCACAAAATCCATAGACAAATTAGTCCAAGGTTCATTAGGAACAGGTAATGGTGTGTATAACCCATGCGGTTTCAACCTAGACTTAGCTTCTCTACATGTAATGCAATGCTCACAAACTTTATGTACATCATGTTTCATACCAGGCCAAAAGAAATGTTCTAATAGTATATCATAGGTCTTATTGACCCCAAAATGTCCCATTAGGCCCCCTCCATATGCACAATCTATTTCTTTTGAACAAAAAATCATCAAACAAGTAAAAACCATTAGAAACAACCCCATTATCACAAGAAATGTATATATCACTAAAATCAGCATCATGATGATACAACTCTTTTATAAACTCAAAACCTAGCAATTGAGCACTGAGTGAGTTAAGTAAAGTGTACCTTCTAGATAATGCATCAGCAACCACATTTCCCTTACCTTGCTTGTATTTATTGCATATGGGAATGTTTCTATGAACTCCACCCATTTAGCATGCCTACGGTTCAGCTTATCTTGACCCTTCAAATGCTTTAAGCTTTCATGGTCAGTGTGTATCACAAACTCCCTAGGCCACAAATAATGCTGCCATGTGTGTAAAGATCGAACCAAAGCATATAATTCCTTATCATATGTTGGATACTTCAAGGCTGCCCCACTTAACTAGTGGCTTTGATCCTGCATCAAAACAGCTCCAATGCCTATGGCACTAGCATCACATTCAATCTCAAAAGTCTTATCAAAGTTAGGTAAAGCAAGCAAAGGTGCATTACACAATTTAACCTTAAGCTCATTAAATGCATGTTCTTGTGCATCACCCCAAACAAATCCAACATTTTTCTTAACTAACTCATTCAAAGGTGCGGCTATAGTGCTGAAATCCCTAATGAATCTCCTATAGAAACCAACAAGCCCATGAAAACTTCTCACCTCACTAGCATTTTTAGGTCTCGGCCACTCCTTAATGGCTCAAACCTTGTCTTCATCAACCTCAATACCTTGACTAGATGCAACAAAACTAAGAAAATTAACCTTATCCATGCAAAAGCTACACTTCTTAAGGTTAGCATACAACTTTTCTTGCTTAGGTTTTTCTAGTACAAGTCGCACATGCATGACATGATCATCTAAGCACTTAGAGTAAATCAGAATATCATCAAAATAAACAACA
Organism: Reutealis trisperma; assembly: GCA_947687605.1. NCBI lineage: Eukaryota > Viridiplantae > Streptophyta > Magnoliopsida > Malpighiales > Euphorbiaceae > Reutealis > Reutealis trisperma. Next base: position 437,741 of record CANTUT010000104.1, on the reverse strand, counting down.
ACAAACTTACCCAAGTACTCACACAACACATGGTTCATTAATCGCATAAATGTGCTAGGTGCATTAGTAAGACCAAATGGCATGACAAGCCATTCATACAACCCATACTTGGTCTTAAAGGCTGTTTTCCATTCATCACCAACATTCATTCAAATTTGATAATAACCAGATTTCAAATCAATTTTGGTGAACAAACAAGAACCATGTAACTCATCAAGCAGGTCATCTAATCTAGGAATAGGATGACGATACTTTACAGTGATTTTATTGATGGCTCTGTAGTCCACACACATCCTCCATGTTCCATCCTTCTTTGGTACAAGAATAACAAGAACCAAGCAAGGGCTAAGACTCTCCCTTACATACCCCTTAGCTAGCAACTCCTCCACTTATTTTTGGATCTCCTTTGTCTCACTTGGATTCGTTCTATATGCTGGCCTATTGGGTATAGCAGCTCTAAGAATGAAGTCAATTTGGTGTTCTATGCCTCTAATTGGTGGTAAACCACTTGGCATCTCCTTGGGAAACACATCTTCAAATTCTTGCAAAAGATCATCAAACACACTAGGCAAAGACAAGTTAAGTTCATTAGTTGCTAAACAAACCCCTTTGTACAAAAAGACAAATATAGGCCGATTGGAATACAAAGCTTGCCTAACCTCACTTGTCTTAGCTATCAAACTCACATTCTTGGCATTTTTCTCTCTGGGCCGAATCTGCTCTTTTTTTTTTTTTTTTCTCTTCCCTCTTTCTTTTCACTCTTTTTATTTTCACTCTCTAAAGTACTTTGTTTACTCTCTTTCTCTTTCTTTTCGGCCTCAACTCTCATCCCATTTTACATTGCTCTTCATACACTTCTCTTGAGGAAAGTGGTGTTAAGATTGTCTTTCTACCATCCTTGGTAAATGAATACCTATTGAGGTACCCATCATGTATAGCCCTTCTGTCAAATTGCCATGGTCGCCCAAGCAATATTTCTCCAGCATGCATAGGCACTACATCACATAACACCTCATCATGATATTTTCCAATTGAAAATGAAATCATGGCTTGTCTATTCACCTTTACCTCACCACAATCATTAAGCCATTGGAGCTTGTATGGACGTGAGTGTGGTATAGTAGGCAGCCCCAACCTGTTAATCAAAAGAGTACTCACTATGTTGGTGCAACTCCCACTATCAATTATCACACTACAAGCTTTGCCTTGAACATGACACCTTGTATGAAACAAGTTATCCCTTTGCTCCTCATGACACTCCTCCTTTAATTAAGTACTAAGAGCATGCCTTGTGACCAACAAATCACCTTTTATTGGTTCCTCTATGCTCCCCTCACTACAATCCTCTAATTCGGGCATCTCTCCCTCTTCATTATCATTGCTGCCCCTTTCATCATCTGTCACTACTTCTCCATTTCTAATGACCATAGTTCATCTATTAGGATACTCCCTGCTTATATGACCTACTCCTTGGCACTTCCAACACTTAATATCTCTATTTCTCCCCTTAGGCTCTTCGGGTTTGGATTTTTCTTTGGAATTTGAATCTGCCCTTCCTTTTGCAACATCATAGACAACCTTGTTCCCACCTTTAAATTCACCCTTTCCATCCTTTTTCCAAGTAGAATTAGAGTTGAAAAAAGGCTTAGAAACATACCTTGCTGGTCCTCTTCTTTGGAGTTGTTTTTCTACCTTGACCGCAATGTGCACCATCTCCTCTAACTCCACATATGGTTGCAAATCAACTTGGTCGGCTATGTCTTTATTCAAACAGGCCAAGAAACATGCCATGGTAGTCTCCCTATCTTCCTCTATATCAGCCCTAGTCATAAGCATTTCCATCTCCTTGTAGTAATCATCCACACTTTTACTACCTTGTTTAAGAACTTGAAGTTTTTGCACAAGTTCCCTATGAAAATGTCTAGGCACAAACCTCTTTCTCATTGTAGACTTACGTCCTACCAAGTCTCAATTGGGTACTCCAAGTTTCTCCTTCGACTAGTCACTAATTGTTCCCACCAAGCTATGGCATAATCTACAAATTGTGAAACAACACGCTTGACCTTCTTTTCCTCACTAAAATGGTGACAATCAAATATACGCTCCACCTTCTTTTCCCATTGTAAATAAGCCTCTGGATCTATTGTACCTTGAAAAGTAGGTATCTTAAGTTTAATACTCCCCAAATTCCTATCTACAAAATCTTCATTGCCTTGGTTTCTACCATAGTGTGGATTCTCTTGCCTTCCTCCTCTACCTCTACCTAAACCTTGGCCTCCTCTACCTCTATTTCTGCCCATCCCAACAATAGGAACATCTTCGTCATCATGGTAGCTAAGATCTTCATCTTCCCAGTCATCTTGAGGTATTTGGTTTCTACCTCCCCCTTGCACCTCATTGCGGTTTGGAGTTGCTCTTTCAACCGCTTGCAACCTTGCATCCATGCACTCTAATGCATCCCTCATAGCCTCCATATTTCTGTTAAAATGTACAAACTCTCCTTGTTGAGCCTCACGTAGTCTAGCTTCATCAACATGCACAGCCTCATTATTTCCACTTTAGTTTGACATTGCTGTAAAAGAACGTTACAAAAACAAAGAAAAATAATTCAAAGGACCTCACAAGCACTCCCTCACGTGTTTTGCACTCAAATGATGGGGGTGGTCACTCGTGTTTAACTCAAGCAAATATTTCACTCATGGTTTCCTCACACCACTCTAGCTAATTCTTTTATGTTCTTAGGTGAATCACACTTTTAGAACTATTCAAATAGCTTGTGATGTGTAGAATTTCAAAACTGAAATTGCAAAAACAAATTTGAAACAATTTGGCCAAACAAGAAAAATAACAAATAAGAAGCAATAAAATTAGGAAAACTCAAATAGAAGCAAAGGACATGTAAAAGAAAAATAAAAGGATCTGACTAGAATAGGAAAGAAACGATTTTAATACAAGATATAACAAAATCTATTCATATATGTCAATTATAAACTAGGTAGGAATAGCAAATCAAAATCAAAATCAGATCTGATTAGTATATCAGACACCCACAAATTCTGGATCCTTCCTTTTTGAATACTTTCTTCTTTGCCTTTTTTTTTTTTTTTTTTTTTTTGTAAAACGAATTTCCTTCTTTTTTTTATTTTAACCTTCAACTATAAACACAAAATCTGAATTTCAGTTTGCAAACAATTGATTTAATTCAAAGAAGAATAAGAAAAAAACAAACACAAGAAATCAAAATTGAAGAACGTGAATTATAGAAAGATAAAACCTGATCTAGAGCCAAGCTCTGATACCAAATGATACAGAACCTCCAAGAATAAGCTTGAGAACCCCTTTATGTATTTGAACCCCCAAAGCATTAACTTGAAAACCCCAATACTCAATTCGACAACAACCCCTAAGAACGGTTAGAAATCAAATTGCTTAGATAAGATGATCAAAGAATTGGAATAAGAAAAACTTGTTTTTGAATTCCAATTTCGAAACACTCCACAAGAAGATGATCAATCTACTTGAATGTTCCTTAAAGAATGTATTCTACACAAGAACACAAAGATAAAAGCAAAACAGCCTTTAGGTTTAATAATTCAATCATAATCTGAATCTAAAAAAACTCAGCCAAGGCTTATTAATAGCCTTTACAAAGAAAACCCTAATGAGCAAGTTCTCATTAATGACAAGAGTTGACAAATCAAACTCTTGGAAAGCAAGATTAAGACACTAATCTAATTTTATTAAAACTAATTAAAACCAGCCCATAACTAATATGGCCCATTACAAACTTAATTAAACCCATTAGTAACTTGGACTTGAATTAAGTTGTAAGGAACTTGAGCTGTACATGCTCCAAAGCTTTGGCGTCCTTGCAAACCCTCACTAGCCAAATTCACTAAGTCTTGTAGATGGATTAAGGCTTGTTGAAGCTTCTTAGACCGAGATCTTGTTATAGGTCCTTGAGGCATATTGATTGGACTAGAAACCTCTTGAACTTTATCCTTGCCTTCTTGATCTTTTTCATCTTCATGATGTTGAATCCGCTCCACTTGGTGTGTAGGTTGATCCATAACATACATTCATATTGGCTTGGGCCTAAAGTGTTTATAAGGCTGCCATTCTTTACTCAAATTGGGCTCAGGCGAGCTACACACAATGAGCTGGGCTGAGGCATCGAGTGAGTGGGCTAAGGTGTCAGGCGAGCTGGGCTCAGGCGTTGGGTGAGCTAGGCTAAGGCATTGGGCGAGCAAGGCTGAGGTGTCAAGTGAGCTGCACACAATAGGTTGGGCTGCCTATGCTTTCTATTTTCAAATTTAGTTATTTTATTTTATTCTCATATTGTTATTGGGCTGATTTTGTTAATTAAGCCCATATCTATCCTTTTTGCTTTAAATATTTTAATTAGTTATTTGGGCTTCTAATTTGTTTAAATTAGGCCCAAGTTTGAATTTTGTTAGTAAGAATGTTAGGGTTTGTAACCTAGTTAAGATGATATAAATACTTATCTAAGCTAAGAATAGGAGACTTTTGATAATTCAAAAATATAGCCTTATGCTTTGTGAGAAAATTCTCAATTTCAGTTCTTGCTTGAACCAACAATCAGCACTTCCAAAGTTAATCACTTTGTTTTGTTCATAACATACTAAGGTTCCTTGACACAGGTTCGTAATTGAGTTAAGGTTTTTCCTTGCAAACTTGACTTTAAGGACATGGAAAAGAATAAAGGGAAGGGCAAGCTTCTGAAGTTATGTCTTTTAATTGTTCGATTTCCAATATTTCACATGATTCACCAAAGGCTTAGATACTTGATTATGGTGCAAATTCTCATATTTGTACTTATATGTAGGAAATGACAAGCAATACAAGCTTGGAAAAAGGGGAAGTGATCTTAAAGCTTGGAAATGGAGCAAGTGTTGCAGCCAAAGCCATTGGATCGACTTCCATTGATCTTTTTGATTATGTATTATTATTAAAAGATATTTTGTACATTCCTAATGCCTATAAGAACATCATTTCTGTAACTAGTATGACTAGTATGAGTTGTGAACTCTTATTTAAGAAAAATGTTTGTATTATCTATTACTGTAATAGAAGTGATGGTATGGGTTATGTACTTGATGGTCTTTATTATTTAGATAATGGTAATAATAATACAACTCCAAGCATAAGTAATATAAATGCCATGATAAAATTAACTCTAGTTCAAAACATATCTGGCATCTTAGACTTGGTCATATTGCCAAAGATTGGATATCAAAACTGGAGAAAATGGGGATCCTTAACCCTTTGTGTGGTGAACTTACTTCAATTTATGAGTCTTATATCCAAGGTAAGATGACTAGGTCACCTTTTGTTAGACAAAATGAAAGAGCCAAAGAAGTTTTGGAACTTATACATAATGATGTATGTGGTCCATTTAGTGAAATGGCAAATATTTATATTTCATTACACTTATAGATGACCTAGGATATGTATATTTAATGAAATATAGATACGAATCCTTTGAAAAGTTCAAAAAATTCAAAAGTGAAGTTGAGAAACAAATGGGAGAAGGTATTAAAATCCTACGATCATATCAAGGAGGTGAATACCTAAGCACTGAATTTAAAGATTTCTTAAAAGAACATGGCATTATATCACAATTAACTCCTCCCAAAACACCAAAATTAAATGGTGTGCCCAAAAGGAGAAATCATACATTATTAGATATGGTATAATAAAAAACCAAGTCTTAAAAATGTTAAGATTTTGGCGTGTCCAGCACACATTAAAAGCTAAAGATAGATAAATTGGTAAAAAGGTCTGTAAAGGGTAGGTTTGTTGGATTTCCTAAAAGCAGTTTAGGATATTATCTCTATCTTCCTTCTGAGCAAACAATTGTTGTTAGTTGGGATGTCATATTTTTTGAGAAATAGTTTCTTCAAGAAGGTGGCAAACGAAGAAAGATAATATTGGATGAGGGTTCATCTGATGAAATTTAATAAAATGATTAAATGGATATTGATGAATCTCATGATGAGTTGATACCAATTAATGATATCTCCACACAAAAACCTCAGAGATCTAGTAGAATATCTCATCCTCCAGAGAGATATGGATTTCTTCATGGTAATGTGCAAGGCTTATTCATTCATGAAGCAGTTGATCATGGTGATGATCCTTCTACTTTTGAGCAAGCTATATCAGATAGAGATTCCTCAAAATGGCTAGAAGCTATGAAATCTAAAATGGATTCCATATATGCTAACCAAGTCTAGGAACATGTTGATCCACTTGAGGGTATAGTAACCATAGGATGCAAATGGATTTTTAAGCAAAAGATTGGCACAGATGAGACATTCAAAGTTAGGCTAGTAGTGAAAGGGTTTTGTCAAAGGCAAGGCATTGAGTATGAGGAAACTTTCTCGCCTATAGCCATGCTTAAATCCATTAGGATTTTATTAGTTATAGCAGCACATATGACTATGAGGTTTGGTGAATGGATGTCAATACCACATTTCTTAATGGTAACATTAAGGTTCATGGAACAACCTAAAGGTTATGAATCTAAAGAACATTCCAAAGTGTGTAAGCTTAAGAGATCCATTTATGGTCTTAAGCAAGCTTCGAGGAGCTAGAATCATCATTTTGATGAAGTAATTAAATCATTTAATTTCATCAAGAAATTGATGATCCTTGTGTGTACAAGAAGGTTAGTGGGTGCACTCACTTTTCTGATCTTATACATGGATGATATACTATTAACTGGAAATGACGTTGGTATGTTAACAACTGTAAAAGTTTGGCTATCCAAAACTTTCTCCATGAAGGACTTGGGTGAAGCAACCTATATTCTTGGGATTCGTATCTATAGAGATAGATCAAAAAGATTGATAGGGCTTTCTCAAAGTCAATACTTGGAAAGAGTGTGTCACATCCCATTTTTAGAGATATGATGGTCTTAGAACATGGGGAGATATAAGGTCACTCACGTCTGTAGAACCCACTCATACATATACAAATATTGCCTAGGATCATACCAACCTCATGCATTAACTTAATTAAATCATTTACAAGAAAACCTTAAGTTATGGAAGAATAGTAAAATATACTTTGACATAATCCAGAAGGAAACAACATTTATAACTCCAAATAATTCATCAAATAAATAAAATTCAAATAAACTCCAAAAAAAATAAAGACTCCTAGAGCATCTAGAGACTATCACATTGAAGCATGAAAATGAAAGACTCGGATAAGGAAATTCCCCAAGCAAAGTAGATTGCTTGAGCCAACACCTTGCCTCCTCAAACTTGCTCACCTGGAACCACACAAGAAAAGAGGGTGAGATAGATAATCTCAATAAGTAAACAATATAGCTTTAACAATAACATATATCCCATTAAAAGATAGCTCATAGCATATAACACATAGTTCATGAATTATCATTCATGATTCAAAGTTTGCAATTTGCAATTTAGCACGATTCGCAGAAATCACACTTATAACACTTATCACTTATAAAGAGTTGACAACTATTTTAGCTCATCACTCTAGGGTGAGGTAGCATCATACCAAATTCCAACTCCCAACCTAATCACTTATCAAGAGTAGTGAAACTGATCAGGCTTCACGGCTAGAACCATCCCTTCTAGCTGAGGTGGATACACTACCCTATCCATTAGGTTAAGACCATGTGCATAGGTTCTGATGATTACCCGCATCAGCACGAGGATTTTTGCATAAAGAGAGTTAATGGTATTCACTTATAATAATAGCACTCAAGAAACCAATAACATGTAGCATATTGCAATAGCAATTTAAGTTATTGAACAAAAATAAGATAAAAGTGTGATTCCAAAAAGAAAGTGAGGTAAAGCAACATTTACAAAGGATCTTTTCATATCATTAAATAACAATAATGGCTTTGGACCAATTGTTGCTTGGCAACCCAAGCTTAATAAAAAAATCATATGGTTATAATTGAAAGTAGAAAAAAAAGTCTTGGGTTTCAAACATCTCAAAGGTTCCCATAACAAAATCACTTTTACTTGCAACACGAATATAATGTTTACTCACCTTATGGTTCCTTTGCTCCTAGTACTTGTAGCCCTTGACTTCTTGATGAGAATCCATATACCATTCCAATTTGAATGAAGAATGGCAGCCTTGTAAACACTTGAATAGATTAGGCCCAAGCAAATTGGAATGTAATTTGGCCTCTTCATCTTGACATTGGGCTTGAATAGATTGATTAAGCCATTGAAGCTTCCTTAAATACAATTAGATCCATATGCAAAGTTTATGATCCAAATATCCTTAATTAGTTTATAGGAAACTTCTTACAACCTTATTTTCTTCTTGAATGATCCATCAATCATGCATAATGGTTGTATTGTATGCCTTTGTAAGCTAACTTGATAGAAATGACAATCTTAAAGAACCTTCTTAAAATCTTTATCTTGTATGTATTTGTGAGATTCTTTCAAGGCATATAGATTCTCATCACTTCTAATAGTCCTTATGCTTTATTATTCATTACAATTTAACACTTAGTATTTGATTAACATCATGCTATCCTATTCCATAACTACTCTATGCACATATAATATTCACATTCACTTGGAGTTGCATATAGAAGTGCACTCATCACTTGCACATAACATGTTGACTTTTAAAGTCTTGCACACTTAGCCTTTATAGGCCCACATGAAAACCCATTATAACTCATACTAAGACTTTTCTAAAGTCAAACACAATATGTCATGATCTTAATATCAATTCAATTTAACAATCACTTAGTACCCTTAACACTTTTTATATATGTCAACTTAACAAGTAACCTTTCAAATATCATGCATATCTCTTATGACCAATTCATACAATCATTTTCATTTCCCATTAATTCATTAATAACTCATCATGGACCTATTTCCTATATCACTTAATCATATACACATATCAATCACAACATAGGATTCAGAAACCCTTGGTATACCCTATTGTCTCTAGACTTATCTAGAGTTATTCCTTCAATCAACAAGCAATCAAATCATTCATCATTCATGTATACATGCCAATATTCATTAAAATATATCACATAAAAGTTATAAACATTGAGATTGAATTCCTAATGTAGGTCAAATTGTACAATGTACAATCAAGGACAAACATGATTTTTCTCACTTTTTGCACTTTCCGTTTATTACAGTATGAAAATTTTCCAACTTTAAGTTTTAGAATGAAAACTATGAATCTTTCTTGTTTTTGATACTTTCTAGTCATTACAGTAATATGTAAATGCATGATTTAAACTAATATTTTTCATGTAAATATGATAAAAATCATTTTAGAAAACCAATACCAATGAATCGGCAACCATAGACATTTATATGCATGAAATTTCCCAACTTTAGGTTTTAAGGTGAAAATCATGAATTTTCTTGCTTTTCGGTATTTTTCAATTATTATAGTAATATATAGAAATAGGATTTAAATCAATATTTTTCATCTAAACACAACAAAAATCCATTTAGAAACATAATAGAACACAAATCAACAGCCCCTCGCCTAGTTATGTATGAAAATTTCAAACTTTGAGTTTTAGAGTTCACCTTCGGAGAGGTTTATGTTTTTGGTAGAAAATCAATTTCTCTCTCAAAAATTCACTTAGGCCAAATTTAATCAATAAAAATCAGTAAATACTCAATGCAAAATAATTTTCACATGATTAGTTTCATAGAAATCAAATAATAAATTGAAAGGAGTGAAAAACTTACAAAAACGGTCAAGAATTTGCAAGGTTTGAATGCACCTTATGAATTTCAGTTGAGAGAATATTTTTGAGAGAATTTTCTGCTAAAAATATGACAAAAAATAGAATGGTGGCTGTCTAAACTAGGATTGGCTGAATTTTTCATTACATATTAGGGTTTGGATATAATTTCTAAGTTTACCCTTAATGAGCTAGGTTATGAGTGTTTTGGTATAGTGGGCTTTTGGGGAATTGAGCCTATTATTTAATTTGTGTGCTGATTATAGGTAATTCAAAATAAAATATTTTTCTTATTATTTTCATTAAAATTTTCCCAAAATATTTATTTAAAAATATTTTTAAAATGCTCATAAAAATTATTTTATGCTTAAAAATTGCTTTTTGCATGAAAATTTATTTTATGTGCAATAAATAATTTTATGCTCATGCACTTCATATGATTCACTTATTTAACCATAATAATTCATGTTAGGCATATTAGAGCTAATCTAATATGCCACATACCCATCAATCACCTAATACATGAATTTCCATAAAAGCACACACTTAGTCTTAATAGTTCTAAGTTCAAGTGAATGCTCATGGAAATTTCTAGGGTGGGTATGAGTTGTTACAGAGTGTTAAAATGGTTCAACATGCAAGATTCGAAGAAAGGATTGTTGCTTACGAGGCATGGTATCCACCTTTCTAAGGCTATGTCTCCCAAGACACCCGAAGAAATGGTAAATATGGCTAAGGTTCCATATGCTTTGACAATTGGAAGCCTAATGTATGCTATGTTGTGTACTAAGCCAAATATCTCATATGCTGTTAGTTTGACTAGCAGATTCCAATCTAATCCAAGATTAGATCACTAGATTATCATTAAAGCTATCCTTAAGTACTTGAGAAGAACTAAGGATTTAGTTTTGATATATAGAGGAGATGACTTGAGGATAGATGGGTTTACAAATTCTGACTTCTAGTTAGATATTGATGATATAAAGTCCATATCTAGATTTGTTTTCACCTATAATGGAGGAACAGCATGCTGGAAAAGTTCCAAGCAATTAACTACTGCAGATTCCACTACAGAAAGCCAAGTATATTACTGTATCTAATGCTGCAAAAGAAGCTGTTTGGATTCAAAAGTTTGTAACAGAACTTAGAGTGGTTCCTACCATTGAGTTTGCGGTTTAATGAGAATCAAGATGCCTTGGAAGAATCCTATAAATATTTGCAAGTTAAAGATTTCAAAAAGGTTTTTCAAAGTGATTTCAACCAAGATGGCCTACAAAGACATGCAATCCAACCATTGTGCATGATTGGTGAATTGTCAAAGAAGAATATGAGATTACATGAAGTTTTCTACAATACAATCAAGGAAATTTGGATCTTAAGTTTTGCATATAGATCCAACCATATTCAAGGAAGCTTCAAGGATTTTTTCAACATGGTCAAACCCAATGTCAAAATGAAGAGGTTAAAACACATTCCAAGCAATTAGGGTCAAAACATGAAGAAATTGCACAAGTGCTACATGAAAGCTTGCTAACATGGTCAAGTACATGCTCATGTTATGCTAAAACATGCTCAACATGCCCTAAAATATGGACATGTCCTTGGGCATATAGGCTGCTATATGACTTATTTTTATTTTTTATTTTTTATTATTTTACTTTAGTTTTGATGGTTTTTGGGCCACTATCAATATGATCAAGCTCATGTTCAATTAAATTAAGTTTGGATATATAATTAGTGAGTTTTGTGCCTATTTATAGGTTTAAGCCCAAAAAATGGAATTAGCTTATTTTCTTGTTCAGGAATCAGTTTTCTTGTATAAGGAGTAGTTTAGGAGTTATTTCTAGTTAGGAATCTACAATCCATAGGAAGATTTCCTAGTCCTTAGCTAATTCTTATTTAAGATTTTTGTAACACTGTAAATACTTTGTTATTCATTCAATAAAGAAAGATAAGTTGATTCCCCCAAATTTAAGCTTTAAGCTTGTGAGAGTTTTCTTATATCTGGTTCTAGGATTAGAAAAAAAAAAAAAAAAAAAACTGAGCTTTCAAAGCTAATTACTTTGCTTATTCATAACATACTAAGGTTCCTTAACATAGATTTGCCATTAAGTTGAGGTTTTTCTAGCAAACTTGATTTGGCTTTCCAAGGGAGTCGCTCCTAAACGTAAAGGTGTTAGGGTTCGTATCACAGTTCCTCTCTACTGCAACAACAATAGAGCTATAGCTCAAGCAAAGGAACTAATGCCAAAAATCCAAATAAAAGGTGCTATCATATTATCAAAGAAATAATTGGGAAAGGCGAGATAGCCATGCAGAAAATAGCATCAACTAAAAATACAGTAGATCCATTCACTAAAGCAATGAGTTAGCAATAACTAGAATTTCATCTTGAGAAGATGGGACTTAGATATTGCACTTATTGGCTCTAAAGCAAGTGGGAGATTGTTAGAGGGTATGCCCTAGACCTATGTATAAGTTATGTAAATGTAAAATATTGTCCTTAAATGGCAATAAAATATATGTTTACAAATGAAATTGTTCCATTGTATTAAATGTTTATTTGAAGTCCATAAGTATTTTTCAAAAGAGGATCTATTATCAAGTTTTGATAATGTGGATGGCAGATTGCTCTTAAACTTTAAAATGTTCATGGTCATAGGATTAATGATTGGGCATCATTAATTCCGAAAGACCATCACCTCTATTTATAATCTATAATTAGTAAGTGATACTTATGATTATAAAGACAGCAACAAATGTTGTCAATATAAACATGTGTGTTATGGATCAGCCTTACAACTAGTGGAGCGGATTCAACATCATGAAGATGAGAGAGATCAAGAAGGCAAGGATAAAGTTCAAGAGGTTTCTAGCCCAATTAGTATGCCTCAAGGACCTATAACAAGAACTCATTCTAAGAAGCTTCAACAAGCCTTAATCCATCATCTACAAGGCTTAGTGAATTTGGCTAGTGAGGGTTTGCAAGGACACCAAAGCTTTGGAGCATGTACAGCCCAAGTTCCTTACAACTTAATTCAAGTCCAAGTTACTAATGGGTTTAATTAAGTTTGTAATGGGCCATATTAGTTATGGGCTAGATTTAATTAGTTTTAATAAAATCAGATTAGTTCTTAATCTTAGAGTTTGATTTGTCAACTCTTGTCATTTAATGGGAACTTGCTCATTAGGGTTTTCTTTGTAAAGGCTATTAATAAGCCTTGGCTGCGTGTTTTTGGATAGAATATGATTGAATTATTAAACCTAAAGGCTGTTTGCTTTTATCTTTGTGTTCTTGTGTAGAATACATGCTTTAAGGAACATTCAAGTAGATTGATCATCTTCTTGTGGAGTGTTTCGAAATTGGAATTCAGAAACAAGTTTTCCTTATTCCAATTCTTTGATAATCTTATCTAAGCAATCTGAATTCTAACCATTATTAGGGGTTGTTGCCGAATTGAGTATTGGGGTTTTCAAGTTAATGCTTTGGGGGTTCAAATACATAAAGGGGTTCTCAAGGTTATTCTTGGAGGTTTTTGTATCATTTGGTATTAGAGCTTGGCTCTAGATCAGGTTTTATCTTTCTATAATTCACATTCTTCAATTCTGAATTTCTTGTGTTTGTTTTGTTCTTGTTCCTCTTTGAATTAAATCAATTGTTTGCAATCTGAAATTCTGATTTTGTGATTAGGTTTTATCATTCTATAATTCATGTTCTTCAATTCTGATTTCCTGTGTTGGTCTTGTTCTTGTTCTTCTTTGAATTAATTCAATTGTTTGCAATCTGAAATTCAGATTTTGTGTTTATAGTTGAAGGTTAAAAAAAAAATTCGTTTTACAAAAAAAAAAAAAAAAAAAAAGAGAGAAAAGAAGAAAGTATTCAAAAAAGGAAGAATCCAGAATTTGTGGGTGACTGATATACTAATCTGATTTGATTCTGATTTAGATTTGCTATTCTTACCTAGTTTATAATTGTCATATCTGAATAGATTTATTATATCTTGTATTGGATTTTGCATATCATTACATTCCTTGCTCATTTAAGTGATATCAATTATCAATGCAGATTTGATATTTTTTTTTCTTTCCTCTTTCAAAATACCTTCTAAAATCATTTCTTTCCTATTCTGGTCAGATCCTTTTTTTTTTTTTACATGTCCTTTGCTTCTATTTGAGTTTCCCTAATTTTATTGCTTCTTATTTGTTATTTTTTTTTTCTTGTTTGGCCGAATTGCTTCAAATTTGTTTTTGCAATTTCAGTTTCGAAATTCTACACATGACAAGCTATTTGAACAGTTCTAAAAGTGTGATTCACCTAAGAACATAAAAGAATTAGCTAGAGTGGTGTGAGGAAACCGTGAGTGAAATATTTACTTGAGTTAAACACGAGTGACCATCTCCATAGGGAGTGCTTGTGAGGTCCTTTGAATTATTTTTCTTTGTTTTACTAACGTTCTTTTGCAGCAATGTCAAACCAAAGTGGAAATAATGAGGCTGTCCATGTTGATGAGGCTAGACTACGTGAGGCTCAACAAGGAGAGTTTGCACATTTTAACAGAAATATGGAGGCTATGAGGGATGCATTAGAGTGCATGGATGCAAGGTTGCAAGCAGTTGAAAGAGCAACTCCAAACCGCAATGAAGTGCAAGGGGGAGGTAGAAACCAAATACCTCAACATGACTGGGAAGATGAAGACCTTGGCTACCATGATGATGAAGATGTTCCTATTGTTGGGATGGGCAAAAATAGAGGTAGAGGAGGCAGAGACTTAGGTAGAGGTAAAGGTGAATAGACAAGCCATGATTTCATTTTCAATTGGAAAGTATCATGATGAGGTGTTATGTGATGTAGTGCCTATGCATGCTGGAGAAATATTGCTTGGGCGACCATGGCAATTTGACAGAAGGGCTATACATGATGGGTACCTCAATAGGTATTCATTTACCAAGGATGGTAGGAAGACAATCTTAACACCACTTTCCTCAAAAGAAGTGTATGAAGAGCAATGTAAAATGGAAAGGATGAGAGTCGAGGCCGAAAAGAAAGAGAAAGAGAGTAAACAAAGAACTTTAGAGAGTGAAAATAAAAAGAGTGAAAAAAAAAGAGGGAAGAGAAAAAAAAGAGCAGATTCGGCCTAGAGAGAAAAATGCCAAGAATGTGAGTTGGATAGCTAGGACAAGTGAGGTTAGGCAAGCTTTGTATTCCAATCGGCCTATATTTGTCTTTTTGTGCAAAGGGGCTTGTTTAGCAACTAATGAACTTAACCCATCTTTTCCTAGTGTGTTTGATGATCTTTTGCAGGAATTTGAAGATGTTTTTCCCGAGGAGATGCCAAGTGGTTTACCACCAATTAGAGGCATAGAACACCAAATTGACTTCATTCCTGGAGCGGCTATACCCAATAGGCCAGCATATAGAATGAATCCAAGTGAGGCAAAGGAGATCCAAAAACAAGTGGAGGAGTTGCTAGCTAAGGGGTATGTGAGGGAGAGTCTTAGTCCTTGCTCGGTTCCTGTTATTCTTGTACCAAAGAAGGATGGAACATGGAGGATGTGTGTGGACTGCAGATTCATCAATAAAATCACTGTAAAGTATCGTCATCCTATTCCTAGATTAGATGACATGCTTGATGAGTTATATGGTTCTTGTTTATTTACCAAAATTGATTTGAAATCTGGATATTATCAAATTCGAATGACTGTTGGTGATGAGTGGAAAACAGCCTTTATGACCAAGTATGGGTTGTATGAATGGCTTGTCATGCCATTTGGTCTTACTAATGCACCTAGCACATTTATGCGATTAATGAACCATGTGTTGCATGAGTACTTGGGTAAGTTTGTTGTTATTTATTTTGATGATATTCTAATTTACTCTAAGTGCTTAGATGATCATGTCATGCATGTGCGACTTGTACTAGAAAAACTTAGGCAGGAAAAGTTGTATGCTAACCTTAAGAAGTGTAGCTTTTGCATGGATAAGGTTAATTTTCTTGGTTTTGTTGTATCGTATTGAGGTTGATGAAGACAAGGTTAGAGCCATTAAGGAGTGGCCGAGACCTAAAAGTGCTAGTGAGGTGAGGAGTTTTCATGGGCTTGCTGGTTTCTATAGGAGATTCATTAGGGATTTCAGCACTATAGTCGCACCTTTGAATGAGTTAGTTAAGAAAAATGTTGGATTTGTTTGGGGTGATGCACAAGAACATGCATTTAATGAGCTTAAGGTTAAATTGTGTAATGCACCTTTGCTTACTTTACCTAACTTTGATCAAACTTTTGAGATTGAATGTGATGCTAGTGGCATAGGCATTGGAGCTATTTTGATGCAGGATCAAAGGCACCTAATGTATTTTAGTGAAAAGTTAAGTGGGGCAGCCTTAAAGTATCCAACATATGACAAGGAATTATATGCTTTGGTTCGAGCTTTAAAAACATGGCAGCATTATTTGTGGCCTAGGGAGTTTATGATACACACTGACCATGAAAGCTTAAAGCATTTGAAGGGTCAAGACAAGCTGAACCGTAGGCATGCTAAGTGGGTGGAGTTCATAGAAACATTCCCGTATGTGATTAAATACAAGCAAGGTAAGAAGAATGTGGTTGCGGATGCATTATCTAGAAGGTACACTTTACTTAACTCACTTAGTGCTCAATTGCTAGGTTTTGAGTTTATAAAAGAGTTGTATCATCATGATGCTGATTTCAGTGATATATACATTTCTTGTAATAATGGGGCTATTTCTAATGATTTTTACTTGTTTAATGGATTTTTGTTCAAAAGAAATAGACTGTGCATTCCTAAATGTTCTATGCGGGAATTGTTGATTAAGGAGGCACATGGAGGGGGCCTAATGGGACATTTTGGGGTCAATAAGACCTATGATATACTATTAGAACATTTCTTTTGGCCTGGTATGAAACATGATGTGCATAAAGTTTGTGAGCATTGCATTACATGTAGAGAAGCTAAGTCTAGGTTGAAACTGCATGGGTTATACACACCATTACCTATTCCTAATAAACCTTGGACTGATTTGTCTATGGATTTTGTGCTTGGATTGCCTAGAACTAGGAAAGATAGTGATAGTATCTTTGTTGTGGTTGATAGATTTAGTAAAATGGCTCATTTTATACCATGTCATAAAACTGATGATGCTCAATTGATTGCTGATTTATTTTTCAAAGAAGTTGTGCGTTTACATGGCATACCTAAGAGCATTGTTAGTGATAGAGATGTTAAGTTTTTAAGTCATTTTTGGCGTGTGTTGTGGGGAAAGTTAGGAACTAAGCTGATATTTTCAACTACTTGTCACCCTCAAACCGATGGGCAAACTGAAGTAGTAAATAGGACTTTGATTACCTTGCTTAGAGCAATTATAGAAAAGAACATTAGGACATGGGAGGATTGTTTACCATTGGTGGAGTTTGCTTACAATAGGGCTGTTCATAGCACTACTCATTGTTCTCCTTTTGAGATTGTTTATGGATTTAATCCACTTACTCCTATTGATCTATTACCGTTGTGACCTAACAATTTTGTGAGTGTTGATGCTGATTCTAAAGCAGATTTGGTGAAGAAGTTACATAAGCAAGTTAAGGAGAGGATTGAAAAGCAAAATGCTAAAGTAGCTTCACGTGTGAACAAAGGAAGGAAGCCAATGATTTTTCAGCCTGGGGATTGGGTGTGGGTACATTTTCGCAAAGAGAGGTTTCCACTTCAAAGGAAATCTAAGCTAAACCCAAGAGGAGATGGTCCTTTTCAAATCCTTGAAAGAATTAATGACAATGCATACAAAGTGGACTTGCCAGGTGAGTATAATGTTAGTACTTCCTTTAATGTGGCTGATTTGAGTCCTTTTGATATAGGTGATGGTTTTGATTCGAGGACAAATCCTTTTGAGGAGAGGGAAAATGTTATGGATCAGCCTACACACCAAGTGGAGCGGATTCAACATCATGAAGATGAGAGAGATCAAGAAGGCAAGGATAAAGTTCAAGAGGTTTCTAGCCCAATCAGTATGCCTCAAGGACCTATAACAAGAACTCGTTCTAAGAAGCTTCAACAAGCCTTAATCCATCATCTACAAGGCTTAGTGAATTTGGCTAGTGAGGGTTTGCAAGGACACCAAAGCTTTGGAGCATGTACAGCCCAAGTTCCTTACAACTTAATTCAAGTCCAAGTTACTAATGGGTTTAATTAAGTTTGTAATGGGCCATATTAGTTATGGGCTAGATTTAATTAGTTTTAATAAAATCAGATTAGTTCTTAATCTTAGAGTTTGATTTGTCAACTCTTGTCATTTAATGGGAACTTGCTCATTAGGGTTTTCTTTGTAAAGGCTATTAATAAGCCTTGGCTGCGTGTTTTTGGACAGAATATGATTGAATTATTAAACCTAAAGGCTGTTTGCTTTTATGTTTGTGTTCTTGTGTAGAATACATGCTTTAAGGAACATTCAAGTAGATTGATCATCTTCTTGTGGAGTGTTTCAAAATTGGAATTCAGAAACAAGTTTTCCTTATTCCAATTCTTTGATCATCTTATCTAAGCAATCTGAATTCTAACCATTCTTAGGGGTTGTTGCCGAATTGATTGGGTTTTCAAGTTAATGCTTTGGGGGTTCAAATACATAAAGGGGTTCTCAAGCTTATTCTTGGAGGTTTCTGTATCAATGTGGATATTCATTTGATGAATAGTTGAACTGTGATGTTAGATGATGATTATATGGAGTTTTATTGCTAGTCAATAAATCATCATCTAAGTCATAATTGAATAGATAGTCCTTTGACTTAAGGGATACAATATTTCATTCATCAATAGCTAGAATTTATTACTACTTATATATTAATGCTATTCAAGTATTAGTATATGGTATGTGATAGGTCTAACTAGTTATGTATGGAGGTAAGTGATCGCCAAGAGAGAATTCATTAACTTGAATAAATAAGGAAGAAATCCTATGCTATCTGATTATTCTTAAAAATCAAATCCTTAGCCAAGGTAGTAAAGATTCACTAGAAAGGGTTTCTAATAGGAATTAATTTTATTAAGAATTAGAATCGAGATATAGACATATGATTAAAGTATTTTAGGGTTTGACAAATCCATTTCCCTAGCTAAGATTGGGATTTTGTAATTAAGGGTTTTAGTATACATTAATAATGATCAATGGTCCATGAAATGAATAAGTAATTAAACACTCATATTCATTCTAATTAGGTAGTCATGATATGTAATGCTAGGCATCACTCATGACTTATGTGACTAAGGGTGAAATAGGGATTTCACATTAGTAGAGAAAAGTATTTTCTCAATCCCATTGCTAATTAAATATGAACCTAAAAAGTGACACACTTAAAAGTATTCACCTTCCAAGAATAAAAGGTTTACCATAATAATTAATTAAAGTGTTTAATTAATTAATTAATGGTAAAAGGATTGAACTTGTAATTAAATTTACAAAGATTCTAGCATGTCTTGAAGTTTAAATCCAAAATGATTTCTTATTAATTAAATCCTAATTTATATATGCTATAAATGAGAAGGATTAAATTAATAAAAACTATGGATGAGTTAAAAGAATTAATTTTGAGCTTTGGACAAAACCTTAAATAGCCCAAGCCCATTTAAGAAATAGAGAGAGGTAATTTACGGGTTAGAGAATTTCTAAACCCTAAATCTCATATGATGAGTTTAGGGGTTAGAGAAAGTCTACCAAGGTCAAAATGGTCTTTTCTCTATTTAAGGTTTAATTGAAATAATCATACAACCATAAAGGGTAATATGGTCTTTTCTATTTAACCCTAAAACATAAAGCAAATTAAATATCTAATTTGTCCCCTAATATTCAATATAGTTATTGGCTATAAAAGGCAAATGATGTTGTTAAATTAAGGATGGTTTTATGCATATCTTTGATAGAGAAACCTTAGCAACTAAGTCTTGAGAGAAAAGTAAAAGAAGAAGTGTTTTTCATATTTCTTATTCTTTGCTCTTTGTGAAAGAACAAATATTTCTTGTATTAAAAAGATCAATCCTTAACAGTAAGAAGAAATCAAATCACCAAGGATTTGTGTTAGAAGATTTTATATTCAATTGGGCTACCAAGAGAGAGAATCAAGAACATTTAAGCAAATCAAAGTGAGTCTTGGAGGTGGAGTTTAGTGTGGACAATCTAGAGGCTCAACTTTTCGGGAGCTTTTGGAGAGGAAAGAAGAATTAAAGTTTATAGGCTTCAAGAGGTAATTTGATTGCCACTTGATTTTCTTTCTTTCTTATTTGTTTTATACACTAATTAGTAGATTGCTTGAATGATTATTAGACTCATTTGGATGAAAGTGAAATTTTAAAATGTTTGAAATTTCACCCACCATGTTGTTTCTGCTTAATTTGCACCCAATATTCCTTTATAAATATGTTTGTTATTGCTTTAAAGAGCAGTTAAAACATCAATCATTCCAACTTTTGTACAATAGTCACATATTGTATAGATACAAAAGAATTATGGTATTCTATCAATTATTTTCCCAATTTAAATTCTTTACTATGTAATATTTTCTATATTTAGAATATAGTCAAAATCTATCTACTCATAATCTAGTCTCATTAATTCCTAGAGCCCCCTCTCACTATTATTATACAACTTGCCTTAGAATATCTTAGATACTAAACATTGCACATACTTTTGCATCTACGAGGGTAAACATATTCGCGTCACTATTCTCATTTCATAAACTTTTCATAAAATCACCTTTAAGTTTTCTCTTAATAGTATTTAGCTATCAAAAATGCTAAGAATGTAGTATACCTTCATCCTTATTCATGTTATGTAAATATTTTTTTCAGAACATCTATTGCACTATACCAAATTGATAGTTGATAGTTAAGTTTATTAGGAAATTTATTCCTTATAAAACACATGTACATATTCATTTTACTCTCTTACATGTATGTAATCATTTTCTCATATACATTTTTTATCCTTTTCAGCCCATTTCCATAACATGTAGTTTAATCACATATATCATTCATATCTCATTATTATTTATTTATCCATAGTCATTACACACATATTAGACATCACACTAAAAGAGTTAAACATTTATGGGTAGCGTAAATCTAGACTTAACGATAGACTTCAAATGAAAAGAAGGAATTCCCATGCTCCATGGTTTAACCTATAACCCATAATAGTTATAAAGTCTAGGGTAGGCTTAAACTTAACTCTGATACCAACTTATCATGACCCACTTATTAAGCCATGACGGTCATAAGGCATAGGGAGACATAAAGTCACCTAAACCCATAGAACCCTATTTATCTTATAATTCTTTACCATATTAAACCTTATCCCAAGATCATAACCAGATCACCTTTCTGATACAAATCCCAAGTATATTAAACTTGAGACCCAATTATCTTTATGCTTGGAAGCAACTCCTTGGAAAGCTAAATCAGATTTTTCCCAAGTTTGTAACCCAAATCCAACCCATGATAAAGCATCTTGGAATATGATCACCTTTAGATGATGATCTCCGCAACACAATACCAACCCGTGAAAGAGAACCTTGGAATAAATACGCACTAAGTAATTAGCTTTGATTGTATGAACTTGATTCAAGCAAGAATCAAAACCAAGAGATCACACTCTTAAGAAAACTGAATTTTCATTGATCATAACATAACTTAATTTACATGAATGTTTGAGTTTATATAGAGGCTCAATCCTAAACTAGAATCAACTATGGAATAGGAAATCTTCATAAACAAGGATTGAAGATTCCTAATTCCTAAATAATAATTAAGCTAGAACAGAATTCTAAAACAAGTTAGGAATCCTTCCTATACAAGAGAAACTATTTCCTAACTAGAAACTGAAATCTAATAAATTAAACTATAAAATTCGGATGGGCCTTTGACCTAACATAAAATAGGCCCAAAACTAATTAAAACATGAAAATAAAGTAGTTTAAACAACTCTTGGGCTGTATACATAACATAGGCAGTCCAAACACTAAACAAAACATGATAAATTGAATTTGAAAAGCCCAAATATGGAGGGTCCAATTTGAATAAGAATGGCAGCCTTGTAAACACTTGAATAGATTAGGCCCAAGCAAATTGGAATGTAATTTGGCCTCTTCATCTTGACATTGGGCTTGAATAGATTGATTAAGCCCTTGAAGCTTCTTTAAATACAATTGGATCCATATGTGAAGCTCATGATCAAAATATCTTTGATTGGTTTATAAGAAACTTCATACAACCTTATTTTCTTCTTGGATGATTCATCAATCATGCACAATGGTTGTATTGTATGCCTTTGTAAGTTAACTTGATAGAAATGACAACCTTGAAGAACCTTCTTGAAATCTTTATCATGTATGTATTTGTGTGCTTCTTGTAAGGTATATGGATTCTCATCACTTTCTTTATTGCCCATTACTAGTTTATCATTTTACATATTACCAAATACATGCTGATACCATTTACATACTCAACTCATATAATTTCCAAATTTGTATTTCATGTCATTATCCAAATGTTCATTATTTAATACACTATTATAATAATAATTACAATACAATTTATAATACATATAAACTCAATAACAATTTAGTGCTAAACCTTTAATAACCATGGAGCTCCAAACAATGGTCTTCATAGTCTTATAACCAAGATTCACAATACTTGAAATTAGTAAAGCAACTTCCAAATGGGCGAATAGGGCTTGGAATCTACCTTGCTGACTCACCAACCTTACCTAAAAAATTTAAACAACTAAGGAATGAGACAAAGCTCAGTGAGTATATAATAATACAATATAGTGAGTATAAGGATCATTATCAAGATAGGCTCATTATGGCAATGGAGCGATGCTAATCAAAATTGTCATTATGGATCAATTTCTCATTTAAGATAAAAATAATATCTTTAGCAGAAATAATAATCTCTTGGAAGCGGAATGCTTCACCCATATATAAATTAAATAGTGGTGAACTAAGCCTTGCTCACTCATATGCATTATATTATGCAAGAATGATTAGGTCTTACGGTTGGGCATTCCCCCCTAACAGAGGTTGGGTACTCTTGTCCTACTCATGGGCTTATACCAAGTGCACAAAGTCCAATGTATTACCCCATATCTAAAGGTACCTATCAATAGCCATTCAATGGAAGGTTCATAGGAAATTCATAATAGGGAATTCAAGGGAAAATATGTGAACACAAGAATCATTTTCATCAATTGTCATATTATGAAATCAATGTGAAAGGTTTCACAATGGCCAAATGCCACTAAGGAATATCATTTTCAAACACATCGTTTGATAGGCAATTCATATTCAATAAGAAATTGGGATATACAAATAAGGATGCTTTGATCAACAATGGTTCATATCATATTATATTATTAAATACTCAGCTTAGACTCTTTTGCTCCTATTTACATATAACTTTGATGCTAGTAGTGCTCCTCGCACTCTTGGACAATATCTTTGTCCTTGTCTTTAAATTGTACACATTTGCATTTCAATTACACATTAATCACTTTTTTGTTTTGTCATTAATTTAAATTTAGCTTAACTTGTTAACACTTTTATCTTATTCATTGTAGTACTAACTTATAAATTTTAAGGTTAAGACATACTATATATGTACTTATCACTAATTTTAATATTGTCCTTTAGTTATTTTCCAATGGCAAAATATATTCACTTAAGAAAAGATAATTCCTTTCCTCTCAATTTCCTCTTTCAACTTCATATTACCCAATTAGAATCAATTTAAATAATTTCCAATATTCAATAGGATTAATTCCACTTTCATCTTCCAATTCAATAAGTGAACCTAATTCATTAAATTCGTGGAAAATTATTTCTATCAATTGAATTTTGAAATAAACATTATATAATTCATGTTACACCATTCTTAAACTTAATTCCCCTCTTCAATTCTATGAATTCAATTTTAGTTCTCAAAATCCACAATTTGTTTATAAACCCTAGAATTTGGAAAAACCATTAATTCCTCATCCCATCTTCAAATTGATCATAAAATTATGAAATTGGCATGTTAAAAATCCTATATCATCAATTAAACATGGAAAACAATTATTAGATCTTGAACTTCCTCTTTTAACCTAAATTATGTCTTTAAAATTTCAAGTGCTGAAATAAGATTCTATAATTCAATTTGACAGTTCTAAGCCACTATTCTCCATTCTAAATAACCTTACATAACATCAAATAATTTTTAGAACAATCCTTTATACCCAATCAAAGAGAGGCCAAGACCTTGCTCTGATGTTTCCCTTAGCTGAGCTTCAAGCTTTTCTTGCTTATTTTCACTTGTTAAACTTTGTGTTCCCAAAATCAAATTCTATATATTATTAATTAATATGCAAAACAAATATCTCCAAGTTTTATTTTTCTTATGCCAATCCATATAGGTGAAAGAAAAGAGAATTTTTTTTGTAACTAATTCACCAAATACAAGCTTAGAACAAAGAAGGAAGGAGATGAGTATGATTATTTACCTTGGAAAGCCTTGATTTGTACTTCTAAGAGGATGGCAGAAATTTAAAGAGTGTTTCCTCTAGGATTTGTGTTTTTGTGATAAATCTTGCAAAAATGAAGAAAATTGCACATCTTTTTGTTTATATATGGAAGTTGAATGGTGGTAATTTAATCATATTTAATCTAATGGCTAGGATTTAATCAAAATAGATGGCTATGATCTAATTCAATTGGATGGCTAGGATTTCATCTAATTAGTGATATTCATCATATGGTGTGGATCTAATTTGGTGAAGTCATCATATTGTGTGGATAGAGAAAAAATGAATGTAGACTTTGGTGTAGGAAAAGTGAGAATTCAAGTTGAAAAAGGATTTATCTTTGTCAAAAATGGTGGTTTCTTGGTCAAATTTTGTGGCTAGCTCATTCTACACCCATTTAACCATGGCTAACTATTTCTAACTCTAGTTAAGTATATGTTCATCTATTTTTGGGCCTTGTGGACCAGCCATCCAATGGGCTTGGGCTTTAGAGTCCAAAAGCCTATTAATGAATCCATATATGCACATTTCAAACTTGATAACTTAATACATTTTTCATTTTATTTTTTTCACTTTAATATACATATTTCTACCTTTTAATATCACTACACACTCTAGACATTACTAAATAAATCTTATTTAGTCTATAGTGTATATTTTTTAGCCCTTCATTAGCATTGTTCAAGTATGTAAATCATATAGACTCACTAGCTCAAACTAAATTTGACTTCTATTGTATCATTGTAACTTTGATTGAAATCAACTTCCCATGTCACTATTATTATCTCCCAATGACTTAGGAGATGCCAACGCCCATTCACTAGCACTTTATATTCACATTTCAAATAAATTATTAATATAGTCACATTAAGTCAAACTCTATTTGACTTTCATTTTATCATAAAAGTGCTTATCAAAATTTATTACATTCTTTACTCATTATTACATTATTCATTTAAAATTACTTCTTATGGTATTCTTATAATACTTAATTTGCTAGAAAGGCCTTGAATGGTATAGTAGATGAACATTATGGTGTCACCATTACTTACTCTAATAAGTTAGGGAAACCTTGGGTATTACACATTCTTTTAGGTTCAAGCCTTATACGACCCTTTCCTTAGCAAAGTCTTATCATCTTCTAAAGGTTAAGCCTATAGGCAGAGCTGAAAATCCTAATTATTTCAAGACTCATTATCCTTAAAGCTAATTTTTTTTTTGGTAGAATCAAAATCAAGTCATGTCACATAAAGCTTAAGAAGTGCTCGAACCATTCAAATCAAGTCATTCGTGTCTCTTTGGCAAAATCTCATTACCCTTGAAAAGACTAAGCCTCTTTGGCAAATTACATCACCCATAAAGTCCAACCAAGTCAAGGCCTGCCAACCGTATGATAGGCATGAAAGTCTTATGCATCCATGTCAAAAGGGCAAACCCTTACCCATTATCAAAATCTTTAGCACC
Organism: Reutealis trisperma; assembly: GCA_947687605.1. NCBI lineage: Eukaryota > Viridiplantae > Streptophyta > Magnoliopsida > Malpighiales > Euphorbiaceae > Reutealis > Reutealis trisperma. Next base: position 411,965 of record CANTUT010000104.1, on the reverse strand, counting down.
ATACTTGAGCTAACTACCTTAATTATGAAGCCGTAAAAGCCTTAATGAAGCCCATAATCTCCCCTAAAGCCAACACTTGACTGAGCCTTCCTAAGCTACTTTCCTAGCCTGACATGTCCTCTAAGCTAGATTTAGCCTCTTAGTTTAACCTCCTACAAAGTCTAGCACCCTAGCCTAGTCTTAAGGAAAAATCTGATCGAGCCTTCTAAAAGAATTCCCTAAAGGCCATATAACCTAGTCGAGCCTTCTAAACCTGATTGAGCCTAAGGTAGAATGAACTCCCCAAAGGTCGTAACTTAACCGAGCTAAAGTGCTAAATTTGACTAAGCCTTCCATATGAATTTCTCCAAGGACAAGCCAGACAAACTAACTTTCCCTAGACTTTCAAACCTAATCGTCTCTAAGGACCTGACCCTCCTAATCAAACTCTCCAATCCAGCCTCAAAATAAATCTTCTCAAAAGTCAAACATATTTTAAGTCTTTCAAACAGACCAGCCTAATCTTTTCCAAAGCCACACCTTGCTTGACCTCCCAAAAGGTCTCCTTCCTAGGTTGAACTAATAACCATTGACAAACCAACCTTATACCTGATATGTATTTTTCACCTCTAGCTAACTGATCAACTAAAGATCAAATAACCAAGCTACCTTCCAAAGTGGGGGCATCTTTCTCCCAAAAGCTTAGCACTGTCCTACCAAACTGACCCTTCATAGGTTTAAAGTATCTAATCATTACATAGTCAAATGCATTTCACACTAGAACAGTTGTAAGTCAGACTTTCGAATAAAAATGGATCACTTTTCATTCCTACTAGAAAGGACCACTACTTTTACTATTCCTACTAGACAAGATAGTTATTTTTACCGTTTATACTAGATAGGGCTGTCATCATTCCTACCAGATAAGGTCACCTCTTTGCCAATTCCTACCAGATAGGGTCATCATCATTCCTCCCATACAGGATCACCACTTTGTCGATTCCTACTAGATAGGTTCATCATCATTCCTACTAGATAGGATCACCTCTTTACTAATTCCTACTAGACAAGTTCACCTTCTTTCCTACCAGACAGGGTCGCCTTCTTTCCTATTAGACAATATCACTACTCTATCGATTACTACTAGACATGGTCACCATCTTTCCTACTAGACAGGATCATCATTCCTCCTAAACAAGAACATCGCTTTTAGCTTCTACTAGAAAGGACAACTACCAAATGCTAGCAGCCGCCAGATCTCCCAAATATACTAGGGAAATCTTTCTTATCCATCCCTATGGTTTCTTAAAATTCAACCACACCTTTTATCCAAATATGTCCAAACTCTGACTTTGACATCAATTTGGTTCCTTTCACTGTCCCTCATCCCCAAGTTCACTATCATTAGAATCACCTTTTAGATAAAGACAATTCTAATGAGATGATAGCTATGAACCCTTAATTTGTGCCTCTGGTATACGTTGGAATCTTAGAAGCACATAGACTCAATGAATAGACTTCCAAAAGCTAAAATTGCCAAAAACCCCTAAAATGGGAAAATCAAAAAATGGAGCCCCTGGAAATGAAAACTATCCCTTTGACCTTCAAATCACTCTTAAATTATCCAAGACTGAATAACGAACATAACACAACTGGAATAATAAAAAATAGATGAGAAACGAGCAAGAATGAGAGAAACAAGCGAAAATGGGCCCATTGCTCTACAGCACCATATAGGCCTCTATACCTATAAATTTCATTATTTTGCATGATCCCATATCGAAACTTCAATGTTTTCCTCCTCTAATCTTCTCCTTATATATAGAGGACCTCTCCACACTCCAAGGGATCAACTATGGGAGCTTAAAAGTCTTTGCATCAAGCAAACCACTTTAGTTCTAAAGCTTTTCGTTTCTTTCACTTTGCATTTGTTCCCTGCTTTGCAAATCGGGTTGGGGGATTTTTCCTTGATTCCGACTCGACAAGTCAAAGGCTTTCCACCGGCCTATCCGAGGCAATTCTATTGCCTAAGGCTTGTGTCCACTATTCGAGGCTAGCTGCTGCCCACCATCCAAGGCAAGCTGTTTCACCTTCTAAGGCTAGTTATCACTTGCCATCTAAGGCTATTCATTGCCCACCATCTGAGGTAAGTTTCCTCTCTTTTTCTTTATTTTACTTATCATTTTCCTCCATGGGACTTGTGTTCTAAGGCTCTTTGCCTAATTCTTGATTCACTAAGGTAGTTAATTAGAATCTGACTTAATTAACTCCAGTTGGTAATCAATTGGTTAAATCAATCAACTCAATCTACTTTTAACTAATCAATCAAAACATGATAAAATGACTAGGCTAAACTAACCTCTTTACAAAAAGGGAGAACTACGTGGGTTTTGATTTCCATTCAAAGGGATACACAGGCATACTTAGTACAAGCATTGAATCCAGTTAAACTTAACCAACTCTCTTGCCTATATCACCTTCTTCACTTTCTTTTATTTTGTTTTCTTTTTCTTTGTATTAGGCTTAGTTTAGAGAATGTGTGACTTCCTTAGAACCCATAAAGGCTAGAGGAGATGTCCCCTAAGTTTAGGTAATTTTTGGATTTTTATTGTAATGTTAACTTTCTTTTATTTTGAACTTTAGTTGGGCATTTACTTTACTATTGAATGGATGAGTTGAATGATATATGTACATCCACACACACACACACACACACACACACACACACACATATATATATATATGTATGTATGTATGTATGTATGTATGTATGTATGAAATGTATGTAAGTATATATATATATATATATATATATATATATATATATATATATATATATATATATATATATATATATATATATATATATATATATATATATATATATATATATATATATATATATATATATATATATATATATATATATATATACACATACATACATACATACATACATACATATATATATATATATATATATATATATATATAGCAAACTTTGCTCTTGCTAATTTTGCAATATGAATGAGAATGATATATGAAGGTGACTAAATTAGGTCTAGTGTAGAACATATCGAAATTTTGATTTGCACGATAGAGAGAATTTGTAGTTTCCTTCTTGTTGGCTTATTAGTTTCCTTTGAGGCCAACAAACATATTTATTCCTGACTAATTTATCTAATTTAAATAAATTTTTAATTTTAGATTAATTTCTAACTTGTAGATTTTTTTCCTATGTAATTTCTTATGTTTTTCAAAGATGGGAAGGTGCAGTGGTGACAAATTGTAGTTATATTTTTTTATTTAGTTATCAAAATGCAATTGATTAGCTAAATAGTCTGTAATAATTTTATTTATTTATTTTTGCCTAGGTTGTAATATTTATTTAAAATATATATTATATAATAATTATATTATCATTTCTTTATTTTGATCGAATTCTTTTTTTCTTATTTAAATTAAATGGAATTAATTATATATAAATAATAATTATTTTATTCTTTACTTATTTTAATTTAATTCATTTTTTTCTTATTTAAATTAAATATAATTAGATAATTATATTATTTATTTAATAAATGATCATATTAATCAATCATAAATTGCATTCATTTTTTTTAAATTAGATATAATTAATCATATATTAAATAAGAATTATTTTATTTTTTCTTATTCTAATTAAATTTATTCTTTCTTTATCTAAATACACAATTAGAAAGAATTTAGTAAGAAACAATTAAGTAAATTTCCTTGTTGTAATATTCAAAATTTTCCTAACCTATTAGAGTTAGCAATGGTGACACCATAATGTTCATCTACTATACAACTCAAAGTCTTTCTAGCATATTAAGAATCATATGAATACCATAAGAAGTAACTTTAATAAATAATATGACAATAAGTAAAGAATGCAATCAAATTTGATAAGCACTTTTATAATAAAGTGAAAGTCAAACCAAGTTTGACTTAATGTAACTATATTAACTATTTATTTGAAATGTGAATCTTAAATGCTAGTGAATGGGCATTAGTATCTCCTAAGTCATTGGGAGATAATAATAGTGACATGAGAAGTTGAATTCAATCAAAATTACAATGGTATAATAGAAGTCAAACTTAGTTTAATCCAGTGAGCTTACATGATGTACATACTGGCCTGAACAATGTTATTGAAGGGCCAGTAAATGATAATGCATATAGAATTTATTTAGCAATATCTAGTGATATTAGAAGGTAGAGATATGTATATTAAAGTGAAAGAAATGAAATGGGAAATGTATTAAGTTATTGAGTTAGAAATATGCATATATGGATTCATTAATAGGCTTTTGGATTCTAAAGCCTAAGCCCATTACATGGCTAGCTCACAAGACCTAAGAATAGATGATCATACACTTAAATAGAGTTAGAAGTAACTAACCATGGTTAAATGGGTATAGGATGAGCGAGCCACAAAATTTGACTAGGAATCCACCATTTTTTACTATGCCAATTCCTTTTCCAACTTGAATTCTCACTTTATCCATACCAAAGTCTACATTCATTTTTACTATTTCTAAAACCATATGATGAACATCATCAACCTAGATGAGATCCTAGCCATTCACTTGATTAAATCATAGCCATCCATTGCGATTAAGTTATAGCCATTGGATTAGAGATAATTGAATCCTCACCATTCAACTTTCATATATAAACAATAAGATGTGCAAATTTCCACCATTTTTGCAAAACCTATCACAAAAACACATTCTAATAGAGAAATGGACTCTAAATTTCATGCCACCACCATAGAATTCCAAACAAGGCTTCCTAAGGTAAGAGTTTATGCTCATCTCTTCCTTTATGTGTTCTAAGCATGACCTTGATATAATAGTTGCAAAAACTTACCATTTCTTTCATCTATGTTAATCGGCCAATGGGGATTAAAACTAGAAAATGTTTACTTAGTATGTTAGTTGATAAAATATGTAATTTGGGCTTGAGAACTAACGGTTTAGCATGAGAAAATAAACAAGGAAAGCATAAAACACATTTAAGTGTACTAGGAAGCATGTTCAGCCACTTTAATGAAATTGGGAAGAAAGTGTTCTAAATTCTATTTGAAGGTATCTAAGGTTATTTTGGGTGGACAAAAATAGTTTGGAAGTGTTAAAATGAATTAAGGAAGCTTCATTTAAGACTTGAAAGTCTTAGTAGCATAAATTTAGTCTAAAAGGGAGCTTGATATTCTAATGCTAGATATTGACAATATCACATAGGATTTATGTCATGCTAATTTCATAATTCCATGTTCAATTTAAATGATGAGGGGAAATCAAGCTTAAGAATAGTGCAACATGATTTGTATATGTAATACCTAAGGTTTTCATAGATCATTAGAGTTATAATAATGTCATAAAGTATAAATTTCTATGAACATAGTACCAATGTTATAGTGATGGGATGAAGAAACCTTTTTAATGCTAAGTGCATGATTGTGTATCTTTATGAAGTGTGAATGTTCACGTGCATTGTATTGAGTTAATTTAAGGTAATATGTCTTAGTTTGAGTTTATTATGATATAGGAAGGTAGGATTTGAAATGCCAAGTGAAAGGGAAAGGAAAAAGAAAAAGCTACAGAAAATTTTTAGGTTCGGAAAACATGTTTGGATAGGCTTGTTAATGGGCCTTGGATTCAAGGCCTAAGCCCATGGATTGGCTGGCCCACCAAGGTCCCAATTTGGTGGGACTTAACTAAACTAAGGTTAGAATAAGTTAATTAAGGGTTAGGGTGAGGTTAGGTTAGGTTAGTCACCATTTGGATGATAGCCATCTTTGTTAACTTTTGTCAAATTTGACACCTAAGCTAATCCACTTTCCCATCACCTTGTCCACGTGCATTTTGGTGACTATGAAAATCATCATTATGGTGCCAAGTCACATATACCTAAGGGTAATCTTAACCATCCATCTTAATCAATCTTAACCATCCATCTTAGGGCAAAATGTGACTATTGATCTTGTGAGATTAAATCACCACCATTGATTTTATTTACATATAAAGTGAAAATATGTAATTTGCTCTCATTTGTAACCCAACATCAAAATTACATCCTCACCAAAAGCCAAAACCTCTCAACTTATTCTTCATCATAGGACCAAATTCAAAGCATTTCAAGGTAAGAATTCATGTTTAAGTGTTTCTTTCCTTATTCCTAACCTAAGAATGATAAGTTGTTAGCAAGTATATATTTTTCTTTTGATTTTTATGGTTGATTTTGATGGAGAGATTCAAGGGAGGATTTTGGTTGCATGTTAGATGAGGAAATATGAAAATGGATGAAATTTGGGGTTTAATAAGTAAGAGGTAACAAAGAAAGCATGAGAAGATCAAGAGGAGTTGGGCAGACACAAGTGGCCTCACCACTGGGGTTCCAGCCGTGTGATAAGGGAAGTTTAGAATTTCATCTAGAAGCCTCCCATGGGTGGAGACACGGCTGAGGTTTCACCCGTGGGCAGCTATGTTTTAGCCATATTAGAATAGTTGGTCTTAGTGTTCATGACTTAATATATATTATTTTATTAATATTTTTATGGATTTCCTCATTCGTAATCCTGTGATATAAGACATTGATGAATGATATGTTTATATGAAATGATTAGAGTTTAGTTAGAAGGTTAAAGGAATAGAAATTGATGTATATTGTTTGGATGTGTTTGTAGAATCGAAAGGCAAAGGCATTGCTTGGGATATTGAGGAGCCTTGCTATAGTTTACATTAAGTTTATCAATATAGGAGCTAAGGAATAAGAGGTGAGTACTTAATAATATTTTTCAACTTGAGCTTTAAATATAAGCATAAATGTTGATTCATTTCCAATTTGGGATGCATTGCAATTCTTTAGCAAGCATTATTTACTTCTTGATTATTAAGCCAAAGTGAATCAAACATTCCTTTATGGCACTTGCCCAAATGAGCCTATATTATTTTGATCTTATA